>JAODUI010000007.1:2999389-3011900 GCA_027563995.1 Papilio gigon | reverse complement strand
CGGCTTAACTCACGTGCAACTCGGTGTCAGTACCGACTAGTTTCGAGCCCATCGGGGGCTCATCTTCAGGGTGAGTGCACGTGAGTTAAGCCGTTTTATAAGTTATATAGTGAAATGTCTCACGAAAGTTTTAATAGTTTAATAGGAACAGTTCGTTCTTCTTTCTGTGGTAAACTATCATTGCTTTCAAATCATCAGTTGTTTTATTATATTCATTTTTGATCTCTACGCTCGGGAATACTTAAGGGCTTGTATTGAAATCTATCTTTATTATACTTTTCTCGGCTTGCGTATTATCAGCATTTTGTGTCATTATTATTGTCTGTTATAATCTTATAGAAGATCGACTGAATATACAATCTTAAGTCCTTGTACCTTCGAAAGGGATGCACGGACAACGTAATCGATAAATTGAGTGTTACAAAATTTTCATTTTTATATAAAAAATAATTCATAACTCCTTTGTCTCGTGGAAAGTACTGCATGTATAACTGACACGACTGGAGCAAGGTCTTCTGTTGACATTTAAAATTTGTCAATTTTCACTTGCAACCGTTTTAATGAGAGGTTAGCAAAAAGTAGGCAATCAATTTGGATTTCAGCGTATAATGATAGGTAGTTACGCAGTTAAGTAAATATTTTGACTTTATGTGTTTTTAGTAACAGTGATATTAATTGGCTCTGCGTGACGTCACATTACAATCTCTTAACCGTTTATCAAACTGAATTCAAGTGAACTTCGGTGATTACGATGCTTACTTGGAAAGTCCTCTGTGTTGTGAAGCGATCTGCGACTTGTTTATTAAATATATATTTATAACATGCATAACTCGAAGTTTTATCTTCTCGAAACATTGCGGTTTGTCCTTGCGCGTTCTAGGAATTTCTTCCCGTTCGTTTTGATGCTAAGTTTGACAGTAGGAATGCCGCACAAGGGCGTCGGTCGTGGCCGGTCGCGACACGGCTCGTGACTTCGACCCACTCGTGTGACCACTCGAACGTGAACTGTCAAATATTTCAAACCAGCTCCATTCTCCTCGGGCGATTACGAACAACGGGGGACACGGGAGGTCGGAGAAAATTGGTCGATATAATACTCTCCGCTGTCGTCTCAATGCCATCTCAAACACGAAGATCTTAATTCTTTTTGCGCCTACTTAATAATTATTAATTGTTCTTGGTTGATATTTGAATGTGTCCGTCCGTGCGTATTAATGTTGTTAGAATGCCGATTTAAGATAAGATTGGGAACATACACATCTGAATTATTAAAGTTAAAAAAAAAACTCTTTATAAATTATTATCTTACATTTATTCCCAACACGTTCTTCACATGTGAAAACGCTTCAATGGATTAATTCAGTCTCCTTTATCCTATCTATCGTTTCCAGATTTTCCTTTTCCAAGATTTATATTTACGGTATGCTTAAAGAATTCTGAGACGTTTACAGTCGAACTTATTTCATGTTCAAATACTTATTGGATAAAATAAGAATATATTTAGGCAATCTTCAAACATTATCGATTAATCATTCTTCAAATCTAGATTAACCAAGTTGACCCACTTGTTTAATCGTAAGGATAAATATCTACATGTTTTTATATTAGCAACGCGTTTAATAAATTTGGCAACAATACGCCTCACTTGTGCGCGGAGAATATGCAAATAGCTATGATTGATGAGTTCTGTTGCCTGCAGGGGTATAAACACAATTACAATGTGGGTGAATTTATATGTCCTTGATAAAACAAATGGTCCAATTATAAAGGTCGCGGTAGCAAGAGATGGAATAAAGCGCCTGATAAAAGATCAAACGTTTGATTAATTTATTTATGCAAAATGTACTCATCTTACTATTGTAAATGCGGAAATTTAAACATATAAATAGATCTAACCAGAATGTTAGTTAGTAAGTAAGTCCATTAATTTGGCACTAGCAAATGACGCAAATGCTCCTTCCTAAGTTTGTAATTTCGAGCGGGCGAAGTTGGAAAAAACTAGTTAATAAAGTAAAGTCCAAATAAAATAAAAAAATCAACATGGCTGAACCCATCAGAACTAAACAGACCAAGTCATCATTTACTGTTTCTTATCCATACTTCTAAATTTACTAAAACTGTTCTATGTTTATTTAAAACGAGCACAAAAATACTTGTATACAAACAATAACGTTTATTGTTTATTTATAGGAAGTAAGATGTACGTCATGGTAATACCGTAATCCATTTTTAGTTAACTAAATGCGTAAAGAAGTGCAACTGGTCGTCCTTGGGCTGAAGCTATTAATGTGAAATATGCCGCTTGTTGTATTGAACAAGGATGTGGTTAAGAATATATGGGATTTCTAGGAACTATATTTCACCAAAGAGACTTGTAGATGTTGTGGAGAAAATAATTTGTGACTTTGTAGTTTTAAGCGGGTTTCGGTTTTTCCAAATCATTATGCAAAATGCAGTCGACCCTTTTCCTTTCACTTTTTACCCCGTTTTTGACCTTAAGTACGTTACTTGTTAAATGCACTTAAAAATAATACTTGGAAAACATTGCGCAATAAATTCCCAAGAAAAACATAATAAGAACCTTCAATATAACCTTAAATATGTAAAAATGTAATATAATTGACGGTGGTTACACAGCTAATAATAACCACTCGATTATTTAATCTGCGTATTAAAAGAACCAAGACTGTATCTTGGTAAGATAAGGCAGCAACACGTTTGAGTCACTGATGTTACAGATGTCCACCCATGGACATCTTTTCATTATGGGTCTCACTGATCGTTTGCCCTCTATTCATAAAGGTAATAAACCCATAAACAATTCAATTTCTGAAAGTAAAACCGGAGATAGAATTTTTTTTTCGTATTAGTCTTTGACCTAAATATTTTTTTTTTGTTTGGGCTCCAAATAGTTTGAATATGTTATGTTTTTATCGATCAAAGACGCCGCCTACATTCCTCACTATATCTAAACATTTTCACTAATATTATCTATGGCACGTAAGTTGCTTAGATGACAGGGAAGATATTTCCTCACTTTGTCACGTGCGGGCTTTGTGTTTCACTTTCCATGCAATTTATAAAGAACAACAAATATGGGCATGTCCTTGTGTTTGGCAATCTCTTAGGTACTTTACAATCTGAGAAAAAAGACCTCAGAATAATCTAACATCACACATTGGTCGCATTTTCCAGGATTTTCTAAATTATTTTCGATTAGGGGGTACTCGCGAATTCGTTAGCGTAGAATTAAAATAACAATAAGATTAAAATATGTAGTGTTCAAAGACACGGATGTTTCCCAAGTCGTGGACGGGATGTCGAGGACAGAGCAAAGTGGGGAAGAGTGACGCGGACAGCTAAACCCACTACCATATGAGATGAAGGCTATGCTGAGAGAGAGATGGAGAGAGAAAGAGTTAAACGAAGTAGTCTCAGTTATTCCAGCATAGATCAAGTTCGCGTACTTTTTTTATTTGATGAAACATACACAGATTTCCATACAAATTTTATTTGTTTAGATTTAGAAAGAAATCAATATTATTGTAACTTCACAATGACAACAGCTAGCGTCTTTTTCAACACCATCAGATGTCCGTGCACTTGATCTAGATTGTTCGTTACACGGCGTGTTATTAATACAAGGTAAGCAGCAGCTTTTAAAAACATACAAACTGTTTGCAGTTTTTCATATTCAGTAATAAAAAGTCAAAGTTCTTTATATAGAACGATAAATGATCTCGTCCGCGACAATGCGAGCCCGCTTCGAATAATATGGTTATGTAAGTCCATGTTAGAAGATGGCGTTAATCTTATCGATGAAACGTACACGATGTGGTGCAAGACAGATTTATGAGCGGGATAATGTCAAAGCGACATCTCGCGAGTGCGCCGTGGGCGTACGCTCTGACAATTCAACTATCTGGATGCAAGAGGAGGTGAAACCTACAGGGCTGAACAGGTTCCACTAACGGACCGAGCTTTCTATTATCTTTACGTGTTAGTGATAGGTAGGTATGGCGAATAACGTATCACAATGGCCACATAGAATATCTACGTCGAAGTATCACTACGAGAACATATTTGCAAAGACAGAAAGTGACTGACATATTTTAAATTTGACGGAAGAATAGCTAGAAGCTGTTTGCTTTACAGCGCCATCTAGCGTTCTGTGAGTGTAATTTTTAGGTCGCGATATAGGTCATTTATTTTTTGTGATTATGTTAAACTGTAAACATTTATCAATGAACTACTTTTAATTTTTTACGTTTCCTAAATTTATTTAATTTTGTAACGTCGGTAAATCAATTCATAATCAGTGGAATACAATAGTTTTATTCTGTAGTGCAGTCCAATTGAAATATCAAGATTACTATCTCCATATCGCAATTACCTTTCATATAAAAAGAAGTTATGAAAGTAGCAAGAAGCTGAGATGTCTATATTACACAAATCAATGGCTAAGTATAACGATCTGATATTGAATGATTGATTCTGATACATCTCAAGTTAACAGGGCGAATTATTTGCCGCGGGCCGCTACCGCTGACATTTAACCTTACAACGTATGAATATTCGTCTGTAATAATATCAATAAAAATTAACATTATAACTGCCGGTAAGACTATCAAATCTTTATACGTTTGATTATCATCATCATCAGCAGCTCTTATCTGTCTTCTGCTGGACATAGGTCTTTCCCAGTACCTTCCACAGATTACGAAGACAATTTCTTCTTCTGATCCCCCTCCATTACTTGGGTTTGCCGTCAGCTCAGCGATCCCATCTCTGTCCTGTGCCAAGCGAGAAAGGTTTTTATTCTATAAACAAAACCGCTAATACTATAATTAATTTAGAATCTCGGGATGCCTAGGTAAAGCACTGAAGAAAATCCAGGTTATAGGGTTGACAATTTTATTCTTTTCCACAACCTCATCGTCTGATCGCTCAAACCACATTGTTCAACCGTCCTCTTTTCCTTCTACCTCTCAATATCCAATCGTATTGGCTACCAGCTCACAGACCAAAAATGTTTCCAGAACAAAATATTATTTGAAAATAATGCAACCCTAACAATTCTTGTCATATAATCATTTTCATTTTTCTGTTATTGCGATAGTACTCTATTTTTTTTAAAGAAGGTGGATGTGGAGAGTAGGGGAAGAGATTGAAATATAAAGAAAAGTATGCCGAATTAGCCTGAGTATAACTAAGAAGACTATGACGACGCATTTGGTATGCTGATAAATTACTGTCTGGATTAGAGCATAGGTTATTACATAGTTTTTTTTTTTTTAATTCCGCGCAGACGAAGTCACGTGCTACAGCTAATATAGTACGGTAAATTATTTAAAGCTTACGAGTACGTTGTAGGTACTTGTATCAACGGATTTAACCAATTATAATTGGAATAAAGATTTATCGCCTTGATCTATTTAATTAGACTACCCATTTTGTGCATTCGTATAAAGAATTATATTTAATGGTCTTTAGATATATCGATTGAACATCCGGTTCAATATTTATTATAACATCTATACGAATGTCAAAGGAATCTAAATTAATAAAATTGGTATGTCGGTATGCAATATTATAAAAATAAAAACACTTTTTTAAAGATTTCCATAATGAAGAAAATCCTGGTTTTTTATTATTGTATGTCTGTTGTATATCAGTCTGCCCGTAAGTCCACGTTTGTTGCATGTAGTCTCCGCTACAGGTGGACCGATTTTGACTGAACTTTTACCAGAAGTAGGCTGATGTAAGCGATAGTGACATAGGCTGCTTTTTATTCAAAGTTAACCAAGTCGCGTGCAACAGCTAGTGATAAATTGCAATCGTATTTTAATAGTTATGAGCTAAAACCTTCAGATTCCGATCTTATCTACACAAATTGAACTTAAGAGAGATGTTTTGATTATTATTTTTTGTTTCTATTATGTATTAAATTGATTTCAAAAGTCCACCGGAAAGGAAATGATTTATAGTTTTATTTCGTGGCATTATGATACTGAAATACTTTACTTTAATATAAATGTCACATAAATTACTGAATAAATACAAATAGAGTAAAAAGTGTAAGGAACGCGAGTCTGTTGAGGCAAAAAAAATATTAATAAAAAAAAAATATCGTCAAAGTTTCTTACTATTACGTAAACTGTATCATACATTAGTTTTTCTTTAAGTAAAATATTAGTAGTTTTTGTTAATTTACTAATATTTCTTGGAACCATTTTTGATAAGCTTGAAAAAGCTTATGTTAGGATATTGTTCAATGTAACAGTCGAGTGACCTGTTTCGCACCGAAGACCGCTAGATCTGTAGTCTGTACCCCTAACCATTGGGATATTTGCGCTTCAAAAAGTATATTAAACTTTGTATGAAACGGATAACAGTCACGTATACATTCGGTGACGGACACGTCCCAGATTAAAACGTTTATCTGTGAAAATGTTTACTTTGGCAAATATGCACGAATTTTCAAAACCCTAACTACCCTCTTTTGTTTTTAATATGACGTATCAAGTCGAATGATTTCGAAACGGTTAACCTATTTAAATGTTGATAACTTTACTCGGTATTTCTAAAACCGATTTAACTCACGTGTAAATCGGTTTCGGTACCGACTCATTTCGAGCCCATCGGGGGCTCTTCTTCAAGGACAAGGACTTCGTCATAACAATTCCTAAAAAAAAGATTTCCTATATCGGTATAATAAACCTTGAAGTACTTCAGTAACTCAGCAGATGGTATCAGAATCAAAGATTGTACATAAAATAGCTTTTAAGCTAGCATTGTTAACACTAATTGCCGCACCCGGCGATGCCCGCCCCGCCGCCGCCGGCCATTCCATTGTAACTTTATTACAAGCAACTGGGAAGTCAGCTATAATGGATAATAATTTTAATAATCTTATAACAAACTGACCTCTGTTCAGGGGCTGTTTGATGAATAAAGTACGTCATACATCGTACCAGCCTAATCTGGAGTTTATATATTGAAAAAAGTGAACTACAACTAAGATTCAGTTTTTATAGGATATTGGTGAATTTGAAGAACGACTTTTTTTTTAATTCCAATTTAAATTAATTTATGTTTATTGTAAGTTTATTTTTTTGTTAGAGAGATAATCGGTACGATTTCATAAGCAATTATTTGAATAAATTGTTATTATTTTTTTCCAATTTGTGTACTGGCAGACACAAACATTAAAAAAGATAAAAATCAAGAACTGATTATTTTTACATACGATGATTTTTCAATTCCGAATTCTGAAATGACGTCAAGACACAACACAGACTGCAATTAACGTCAACTTGTAAAATAAAAGAATTATGTAAGAACAAGAAATAAGTGTGAAGTAACTGTAAACCAACAATAGAGTACAAAGGATAATATCCCCTACCTTTTACGTAATAATGAAGAAATTAGCGCATCACTCAATAAACCAATATGGTTGCGGTGTATTCAAAGTACTGTTTTATTCAGTTTTATGTAAATTTTTGAAACGCTTTATTTTTCTGTGAAATGTCTTAATTGGCTTCAACGTTTTTTTGATAATAAGTTCTGTAAATATAATGGTAATTTATTATGCAATGTTTTAGGTTATTTTTTTAAACATCTGTAAATTTTTGTTCTAAGCTTGTAAAAGCTTCATGTCAGGAATTGAACCCATGATCGCTAGATCGGTAGTCCGTGTCCTTAACGAGCTCTTGGCGATTCAATTCGGATAAATTAATTGTTGATGACCACTTTAACCTTAGGTTTCCACAGAAAAAAAACACTTCAAACATATTATTAGGATGCTTTTTATTTACCTTAAAAAAACTCGAATAATATAAACTTGATACAATTTTTTTTAATACAAAATTGAATAATCATTGCACTAAATATATAAAGGGTCACTTGTGTCCAGGCATCTTCGATCATCTTCATAATGAAAATTCAAAACATCAATGGCTCGGAGACTGTTCAATGCTCAATAGATTTAAACAGGTTAGTAATCCAAACAAGAGTCACTTTATCTTCAAACAGCTTATGCAATTATATCTGCAATGTTGCTAAGTATTTCCACGACTAAGACGCGGGAACACCGCGGCGACTGCGCGATGATGCGGTGTCGGATGGATGAGGAATGTGCCCATATGCTATAATCTTATAGTCGCGCGTGCAGCCGCTTAGTGCAAATTGAATCGAGGGTTAAGCATATCAAGATATGTAGGGCGCAGTCTCCAGTCTCCAGGTATGCCGAGTCATTTGCAGCGAGATCGCAATTGCGCTGATTGTGCCATTTAGCTATATGTGGCTAATAGAAGCGAATTGTATTTATTTGATCAGTGCTCATGCAATACTGGAACGTCTTTTATTAAGACGTCATTGTTAAGTGTCGCGTGAGATTTACATTTATGACGTTAGTGGGTTAGTAAACAACATTAAGATTACAATAAATTTACAAAGTATTCAAGTATGATACCACTTTACTGCGATTATGTAAATCGATATAAATTGTATCTTTACATAAACGTGGAAAAAGACCAAAGAGGTCCAAGTCCAGAAATGGGTCGAGATGGCGCAGGATTTAAGTGAAGTTTTACTGTCGGGGGCCGGGGTTCACTTCGAATCGCTACGTCACTGTAGTTTTTTTTTATAATAAGGGAGAAAATTAGCGTCGGGATTACAATAGTGATCATCGACGCCCATAGACATCTGCAATACTATAAGAACAACTGAAGTGTTGCTGGCCTTTAAGAAAGAGGTACGCTCGCTTCTTGAAGGACCCTAAGTCGTACTCGTATGGAAATACCGCTGAGCACAGAACATTCCATAAAGTGGCATTATAAATTACATAAATATACATAAGTACATTTTTAAAATAGAAAATAAAACTACATATTACGATTTACAACTAAATTAATTTAGTCATATTATAAATTAACCACAATATTAGTTATAGTGTTGGTATAAAAATGTTAAATCATTTCATTTAAATAATCGGTTAACTTCAAATTGTCCGAGGTACACTTCAAAGGATATCAACGAGCTCCGAAGTGCACTAAAATATTATTATCAACATTATAACGCTGCTAAGTTGCGAAGATAAAATCAGTTTAATAATACTGGAGGACTTGTCGACCCCATTCGACTGGACCACAGCCGATATCATAACTCACAAGAGTCCAAGGTAAACAAATGTACCGTGATAATAAGCAAAAGATGTGTAGCTGGCCACTAAGAACAGAATAAAAAAAAAGTTAGATACAAATAACTGCTTAAAAGTATTCTACAAGCAAACAAAAATTCTCCACGTCTCATCGTCTTAAATTATCTACTCAGTCAAACAATAAGATGTTTATAAAAGTCGAAGCAATATCTTAACAAAAACCGTTGTTCATAACAATAATCAACAAAGGTAACGCCTTACTAAAGCGTGTACGCGCGTGCGCAAGTCATTCCTGACGCAACATCGCAAGCTACTTTATAAATACAGTTCGAAACAATCAATTTGAAAATATTGTTAACCATTCAGATAACGATTGTACCTTCAAGGTTACAAGACTACAATTAAAGTAATTGCAAAGCTTACGCAACAGATCGATCGATCGCCTTTTGTCTTCGAATTTGTGACATCTCTTTTGGAAACATCGGATTCCGAGGCTATTGATATTTCATAATGGAATGGTCGTAATCGATTGTCTCGCTGAATGAACATCGAGCGCCGGAACAAACGATTCAATCGATACCTGTATAGTATTTTGTAACTTTTGCGTAAACCTTTGTTATGCTCGTAATTTGATTACAGAAAAACAAAACAGTTTTAAATCATAGAGTTAAATAGATTCAGACAATCCAAAGATCATAATTAGAAAGGTAATTGGAATGAAAAAAATATAAGTAGTTACTTCACTAAATGGCTCGGCCTAGAAGCGACAAGCACTTATAAATCTATTGATAAGTGCATAGATATTACTACGTACAAACGTCCATCATAGAAGGTCGGTTCCGGAGCCCAGGGTACGCCGGTAGCTTTTTAAAAAGTGTATTAGTGGGCGATGATCTATTGTTGCAGCTATAAATGTCAACGACGCATTAGTTATCGGACCCTAATGTGTCTTTGGCAACAATATTATCAATAAATTGTGTACTCTAGTACTGGGCTACACCTTGTTCTGTCCTGAATCTATTTTTACCTAGAAGAGACCATTTTTTTTTACAATTACATCTTCCGATCACGCATATGAAGGAAATAACTAAAAAGACAACTTTTAAAAATAAACAATATTCTATGTAAACTACTAAAATAAACAAAAATCACATTTTTACCTATGTAGATATAATAAACATAAAAAAATGAAAAGTCAAACGAAAAATGAAATCAATTTCAAAATAACGTTTTTTTTTTCTTTTTAAATAAATAAATTTCGTGTAACCGCGAACATTACAATACACCTGCACACTGAGTGACATAACAATAATTATCTTTCAGAGTATTTTTTGTAAGACCAATGGTACGGCTCGAAATTGCTTACCGCATCTATGTGCTCTATTTCCTTGGACGAGTTGCGTAACGGCTACGCATTTCATGACAACCTTTGGTGTCTCAACGACACAACGTGATCCTGCACAGAATAACTGAATCGAAACCATTGCGTACAATTCAATGCTTGAATTGCGTTTACAATATTTTTTTCGTCAATATTTTTAGGTTAGAAACGATTGGTATTATTTTTTATATAAGGGTAGGGCTTACTAGCGGTAAGGTGATCATTGACACCCAAGGACATCTGGAATACCAGAGGAATCACAAATGCGTAGTCGGCCTTTGAGTAAGAAGTACACGAAGAAGAACCCAATAGTCAAATTGATTGATTTATTCAACGGCCTGGACAGGGAGCGGGAACGGGTTGTTAGGAAGCCTGAGAACTGTAAACGGTACGTAAAATCAGCGGGCAGCGGCGACTAACAGTTGAACATAAACCCTGGAGGTTTTTTCTATCAACCGTTCAAACTGTTATCTTTTTTTTTTAAATGTGTATTGTACGTTTGGACATTAAAGTAAAAACAAAATCCTTATTTTTTGTCGGAGTATTACAGAATGTTGGATTTTCTCATGTTACGTTACGATTTGCGTAAAAGTTGAAGATTTTATAAATGAAAATATTAATTACAGTAATATTCGTACTAAAATAACATTAAGTAGAAACAGTTTACAATTAATTAAATTAACAAGTGGCGCCGATTAACCACCTAATGGTTTAGGGCATGCTCGATAAAACATGAGATCGTAAATTCGAATCGAACATTTACTGTCATGAATCGATTCTTAGGAAAAGCGTTAATTTAAACAGTATAGAAAACACTAAGAATTTTTTTTCTTCATTAAAAAATCTACGTAAGAGTATCCTCATGTAGTTAATATTGAAAAGAACACAATATGTAGGTACAAGTGACAACTGAAGTGATTCGCAATAATTCCTTAAAATGTTGTTAATTATCGATGGTTCTTCTTTGCAATTTTTGTATTGTATAGTTTTTTATTTCACATAATTTTATCATGTTACCTTTGTTTTATATCCTATGGAATTAAGATATGAAATACATTGCATTCACAATTACTTATTTTACATTCAGCAATGATTGTTTGAATGAATAGCCGGCAATAACTTTGTTCAAATATTCCGCTAGTGGTCCGTAAATTAGTCAAGGCACGGCGTCCGCTTACTCGGGCCGCTGTAGTCCTCTACAGAAGGCTTAATAAAGTATCGGAGCAGATGTAAATGGAACAGCGAGCACGACCCGAGGCTAGGGCGGGGTCCGGACAACACTTTCATATTATTACGGCGGCATAGCACGCACACAGGCGCACGCGCACGATCCGACCGCGCAGCGCGCCGCGCACGCGATACGGCCACTTTCAATGATTCGTTAGCGAAATCATTAGGAGATGTAATGTCGGCGCATTGTACTACGTGTTTATAGTTATTTAAATGATTTATTTTTATTGATAGTTTTTGCCTTGCCACGAGACATAAAGTAATGATAGCTGATGGCTGTACGCATAAGTCTAGCATTGTACTTTATTGTGAAGGTGATCGTAAGCGCGTAATTTAAACGTACAGCACGACCGACTTATGTGGCTTAGTAAGACATGCTGTGTCGCGGATATTTCTATCAAAAATACGTTACATTTACTTATGTATAGAAAATGTTACACGAAATAAATCATAAGAAAGATTTAGAACGTAATAGCACTTTTGATTATTTTTAAATCGATAGAGGCGGTGTGATTACTATTTTATTTGTTTTTATACGAGAAGGAGGACAAACGAGCGCGGGATCACAAGAGCGATCATCGACGTCCATGGACACCTGCAATACTAGAGGAACCACAGGAGCGTTGCCGGCCTTTAAGATAGAGGTACGCTCGCTTCTTGAAGGACCCTAAGTCGTATTGGTTTGGATATTTATATATATATATATATATATATATATATATTTGGATATCATTTATTAT
>JAODUI010000007.1:2971203-2981302 GCA_027563995.1 Papilio gigon | reverse complement strand
TATTGAATGAATTTAAATATTGTTATTATATTAGCCAATAGATGTTTATTCCATGTGTAACATACATGTTTCAAAAAAAAAATATTACTATTTAATAATGCTTCGTACTACGTAATACCAAATCTAGAAAAAATAGTCAACGTTGTTGTGATTCTGTTCATTTCATTTCGATTACTATCGATATCCGCAAAATTTACAAGCGTATCTGTCTCGAAGTTTTCCCGTTCCGGCGCTTAGTTCCCTAAACTTTGCATACGCACTCGGTTGTCTATCTGGACCGTCAGTGCCAAGAAGTGGGGATAAAAAATTGAACGGACTAGGAACATACGGAGAGTGCGAAGCATTTAGAAGGGAATCAGAAGCCGGGTGGAAGGACGGAAAGCGTGGGCGATACATAGCATCTATAAGACTGTTATTGTGTTGAGGATGGACCGGCATAGGGAATGCCAGTGGAGCGGATATCATTTGTTGCGGGGAATCTTCACGTTTTGGTTCAACGCCCTCTACATCGACGTCCGTTGTGTCATTTTCAGGCGTTTTGCTTTCTCGCTCTATAGGACTCTCTGAAGGAGAATATGACTTAACTGATAAAGGCTCGTCAATGTCTAAATCACAATCTTTCTCATTCTGTTTTTTTGTAACGGACAAGTCCAAAGGTTGGTCACATTGGTCAATTTTAACATCATCTTCGGTATCTGATATAGAAGAACGTTTGTCAACCTCGGCTTTGACGTTCTTGGACAAATCTTTAACTCCAATAGACGAGTCCGATTTAGTTGCAACAAGATCATTATTATTTAAAGATAAGTTAAATGGTGAATTTTGTTTCATGTCTTCTCTTGCAAAAGGATTGAAAGCATTTATTGGTGCCTGCAAGGACCTCACAGGTGAGTTGCGTGGCTGTGAGGAAGATTCCTCAGCGGAAGACAAAGGTGGCTTTACATACAGCCCATGGTTTTGCGTGGGATTGATCCGGTCAACATTTTCCTCTCGCTTAATAACAACAAAATCCGAGTCTTTGTTCGGTTTCACATCGTCGAGGGAAGTCGAACTATCCATACTTTTCACAGACATTCTTTCGTCTTTTAGTTTCGACGCCAAGTTAGCACTCATTGCAATATCATGTTCCATAGCTAGTCTTGCTCCTTGTACATTAAATAACAAAGGATTAAACAATTCCGGCGGACAAGCAGCAGCTGCAGCGGAGAACAACGCTGGGTAGTGAGCAAATGTATTATATGGCAGAGGTAAAGCTGGTCCCCTATACATTGGGAACGGATTAGTGTTATTCGGTGTGTTCATTCCGACGTTTGAAAGTTGCGGTATTTGTGACAGTCCTTGAGGCAGTTGCCCTCGCAAGTTGACGTTAGCGGCTGAGGCCGTGTCGCAGAATCTCTTATGTTTAGTGAGAGAGGCATACGAGGTGAAGGACTGGCCGCATTTGCCGCACTCCACCAGGGCTCTGCACGCAGAGTGCATTCGTTTGTGACGGCACAAGTTGGAGAATTGAGTGTAGGCCTGCAATTAAACAAAATTTTCTTATAAAAATGAAAAACTAAGATAAGTAAATCAATGCGTTAGGTATAATTTATCTTAATATTTAGTATTAATTGATCAGGTTAACTGTATCCGCAATATGCTGAGTTAGAAATTTATCTGCCGGGAACCATGTCGTACGGGATCCATATAAAACAAGAATTGGTTTCTCACCTTAAAGCAGACCTTGCACTGGAAGGGCTTGACGCTGGAGTGTATGTGTGTATGCTGCTTGAGGCCGGAGGAGGTGGCAAAGGTCTTGCCGCACTCAGGACAGGCGTGGCTGCGTGCGCCCACGTGCTGCGCCCGGATGTGGCGCTGCAGGTTGGAAGGATCGGTAAATACCTGAAATAACCAGGTTTCGATGCGCTTCATGCATTTAGTTCAGTAGATTTTTTCTATACTAAAGTTAAGTATAGCTTGATTGACGAAAGCTCAGATAGTTTTATTAGTTGTAACGATCATCAAGGCGATGCTTAAGCTAAAGTTAGAAATAGTAACTGTAGTGTGGCGTCAATTAGTTGCTATATACCTTTCATCTAGCGAGCGTTATGCAAAATACTAATTGCTGTCCTTGTTTTAATAAATTGATGTAATTTTACACGATTCTTTTAAAATTGTAATTACTCTCATGATAAATTATTTTTCGTCATTTACATTAACAAGTATTTCTGTCACCGAACTATTCTTCTAATATTTGACTCTTAGTTTCTAAGCAGTGACCTTAGTTATTTTTACTGAAAATATGGATAACATTTCTATGTTATAAGTGTATCTTACCTTGGGGCAGTTCTCGCAGGGGTATTTCCTGATGTCGGTATGGGCGAGGGCGCGGTGCCGGAGCAATAGAGCGCGGCAGCTGTAGGCGCGGTTGCACAGTTCGCAGTGGAACGCCGCCGCCGGCTGTGCGTGGGACTGGATCAGGTGACGATCGAGCCTAGAAAGTACAAAAATATTGTTGAAGACTATTGTCAAAGGAGAAAATTTTGATTTGATGTGAAATAATGTCCTAAACGTCATTTTGTTTAAGCCTGTCTAAATAATGGGACAATACATCGACACGCCTACGTAAAGATATCAACCGCCAATGAATTATTCAAACATGTTTCAGATGCACGTCGCTATATTAGAATATTAGAATTAATTTTTGCAATAAATTTCAAATACACGAGTAAAGCAATCTCAGTACGCGACGTTTTATAGCTTGTATTCTACGTATTGAACTATCAGATCTGTTTCCAAACACTCGTAAATATCGCATCAAGTACGAGTTTCGCTGTCATACACGTGTTACAAATGATGGAAAAGGGATCATTTCAAAAATTCTCTCGGTGACTCTCCTTGGCAGTAACTGGTCTCAAACACGCAACCCTAGTCGCCGACGGCGTTCTCTATCACTTCACCTGTCACTATTCGTATAATCAGATTCCCATTACACACCAGCTTCATTGCTGGTTATGTATCGGTTGATTAGGTATGCGCAATAGAAAGATGACAATCTAACTCGTTCAATACGATAGAGTCGGCTATCGATGTAACGGGTGAGGCGTTTTCACTCTCGCGGTCGGCCGCTGCCATATCTTTTAATTAATCTTAGGAATAAAATCTACCGTCATAATGGTTCCGTCGCTAACATGTTGTTCGTTCGTCCATTGCGTAGTTGGATTACTACAGTTGATAATCAAAGCAGTGGGTAGTCCAGGAAGAGTTCACTTCATTACAATACTGGCTGTACACTTTCATTTTTGTAACAGCGATGGACTGATCGGATGAACTTTAAACGAGTGAACTGATACATATTAAAGTGAAATAAATTGAAGGATTTCAACCGCTTTAATGTACACAGTTACTATATTTATATAACTATCACAACCACAAAAAATATGTCGTAATTTCATTATATTTTCTTTCAATTAGGAACTGCAGTAGACTATTAAAACCCCCTTGAAATATGTATTTAGTTTTATAGACATCAAAAAGTATTAGCCGATCAACTATTAATTGTGTCAAGTATACCTTTATAATATGTAAGGTAGCTCAGTAATTTCGCGATCGAAGTACGCAATATATCGGCGTTTAGCCCCGGGGTGTCGCAGACCGGCGTGTATCTCCGCCAGCGATCTTCAGAGCTTGTATTGCTTTTCTTCGTGTAACAACCTCACAACATCATCCAACTAAGCAAATGTTTCGAACAAATATCAATTGTGTACAGTTTAATAGCGCTTTGCGTAATAGATTTAAACTGGCGTTTCTTTTTTTGTTCTGCCGAGACACGGCGTTATAATTGAGATTATTTAATTAATTTCTTATAATTAGCGTTCATTAGTTTCTGTATATACAACTTGAGTTTCATTTCATTGTTAACAGACATAAATAGATCGAAAGATTTTTATTTCCGATTACGTTTGTAGTTATTTAAAATAAATTGTGTTAAAGTTAAATTAGGTCGTATTCGTAATTTAAAATTGTTCTATTAAATTATTATAACTGGAACTACACTTGCTATATCATTGGCAGGTAGTGATGAATCGAACGGATGTTAGAATAGCTAGTATCCTGATTACACCTACATTCATATCCAAAGGAAATCCTAACAGTTGCTATTTAAGTATTTATTGAACAACGCCCTCGTTTGTCACGTATCCATCTATATAAGAATTTATTGTATTAATATAATAAATTAAGAAATTCTTAGTATAAAAAAAAAACCTATAATTCCATTAACAGACATGTATCAATAAACGAACGAGAGTAACATATCATATCTTACAAAACGTTACAACCAAAAATGGAGATGTAAGAGAGAAACCAAAAAAACATTATGAATTATTTCACATCGGATACCAGCATTAGACTTATATGGAATTTTATGATCGCTGTAAGCTAAAAATTGTAACAAAACTTCACTTAAAATTAAAGCTCAGAACATTAACAAAAATCGTATCATTTTTGGTTGCGAGGTGTCGTTACGTGTATTTAATGTGGCACAGATACTGCCTCTATTATTTTTAATAACATATTTCACTTATATGGTGCGGATTTAGAAAAAGTTGAACGCGGTGATATATGAACAACTTTGCTGTTTATTAACTGAGCGGTTTTAATCCTGGATATCGCAGTAGATAAATTGAATAAAAACATTCCTTTCAATTTTCTATCAACTAATAAATTATGAATCTATTATGAGTCCAACCTTTTCTTCATTGATTTGATTTTAACAATCAAACCTTTAACTGCAGTATTATTAAATATTTTATTTTGATGAAGTCATATTTTAGAATGTGGATGGCTATAAAGGTAGAGGAAGACCGAAGAAAGTGTGGATGGATAGCGTGAAAGAGGATATGCGTAGGAAGTGTGTGAGTTCAGATATGACGGCTGACGGAGATGCATAGAAGAGTAGTACATACTGTGCCGACCCACTGTAAGGAAAAGGGTGGTTTGATGATGATGAAATCACACAAAATGTGTAGATACCAGTATGCCTTTTTAGTAGAATTTTAATACTTAATATTTCACACTTTGTGTAAGTACAATTAAGTTAAATTATGGCACGTTAGTTTGAGTTTGAACAACGTTGGTTAAAACTGCAAATCCTGACAATGTACAAGTTCACGGAACGATAACATCCAATGAACAAGTTGTGTTTGGAGCTGAACCGTTTGACTCCACCCACGCGAGCCACCGTCACGACCCGGCGCCAAGAAACAAAGCTTTTGAATTACAATTGAGATGCTGTCGTCGTTTCGCAGATTAACATCTCGCTTGTATAATGTAGGAAACATATTTTAAATTGTTTAAATTTAATTGCTTCTTAAGTTAATTAAACTTTAACTTGAAAGAATTACAATATGCCATTGTTTTATAGCGTACCATTGAGCAAAAAGTGAATTTATAAGTTAAATTATAAAAAAATAATCACTATCAGTTTTATATCATTCAAAATGATCGTCATTAATTCGATCTGTACTTTAAGATAATTTGTACTATTCATAACAATAACTTCTGTATTCAAGTTTTAAATATGCAAAAATTCTTGAACGAATTATTCAAGCGAGACGTAGATTTAGAGCCTCCGTCTGACAGTTCGGAAAACGAACCAGTAATATTTCAGATCTATACATTGATAACAATTCTTTATATTATACAACTGTTTCATTTTAAATGCCAGAGTAGATTTTTTAACATTTAAAAACAAACTTTATAAACACAGTTCATTTATAACAACTAAATAATGCTTAACTTAGTAATACAACAATAATTTTACTAAAAAAAAAAAAAACGATAATGCACGCGAAGTAACTTTGCTCTGACTACACAGTGGCTCAGATATGAGATCGATTCGCGGGTTGACAGGTACGAGGCTCGATTAAAAAATAATTATGAATAACAGAACAACAATTGAAGGTCGATATACTACTTGGATAAGTCGGTTGTGATTTTTAGCGGCGACTGCAGACTGGTACGTAAGGAGTCTATGTTTGTAATACTATAACAATATCCCCGATTGGTGCCTCACATACTTAACTTAACTTTTACTTACTTAACTTAACCCCTTTGGTCTTAATATTTACGTAAAACAAAATATTTTTGTCTTACACAACAAAGCTTAAAGTTTACGGTTATATTATAAGTAGTCCGGTACCTATTAGTTTATTTGAATATAATAAAAAAGATCGATGTAGGAACAATGATTCATTACTGAATATCGTAGTTATATTCAATAATAGTGATGGACCGATAACAGCTAGGATACGTTAAAACTGTGCATGTTGATAATCGCGATGGTTTGCATTATTGATGAGGCCGACGTTACTCTAATAGAATACGATGACACACCATTATGGCCCCACGTGTCTATAACATATAAAACATGTTTGTTTGCGAGTGTACAATTTTCAATCGTGTCATTACAAAACGTAGCTGGCAGCTTAGAAATCTGAAGGCAGATGTGACGTCGCGTGCCCGCCAGCCGCCACGTAACAAATCATCGACGTACGTTTTATCGAACGGGCACATCTCTAGAACTAAATAAATCGTTCGACCGCTCCTCCGAATCGTATTAATGGCAAGAGGTTAATGGTTTTGAAGACGTTTGAAATTGATCGACTTCTGCAGTTTGCGCCGGCTCACTTCAATGGCACGCTCAGATAACAGACGCAGTTGCCAAATGACTGATTCGAATTTAATTCGAGAACGTAGTCAATCCGAAATGTTAATGCATACTAATATGTCTTTAAAGATAAAACGTCTATATAAAATGTTACTTACGAACTTGAATTCTTAAACAAGTTACGTTAATAAAATATTTATCAAACATTATAATAGATTAGTACTTGTATAGATAGTCACATTTTGTAAACAGATTAGGCCTAATTATTAAAAAGATACAATGATTCTTACAGTTCACTATCCGTTGACCACACGAGACGGTTTTATTCCGGGACAATCAGTTACGTAATTTCCGTAGACGATAGAAGACCCATCCAGGCCATCAATAGGACTTAGTTCTTGCAATATTTCACTGGTTAACTCTAAGGATAAATGAAATGGTACACTTACACGTCGATGTTCGGAAACGAAGAGTCGCAGAAGGAGCACCGCGGCTCTACGTCCTCTCTTTCCTCTTCTTCTGTGGGTAGGGATGGGAGGGAGACTGCGCTGCCAGAGTTCAAGGTAGGACTCTCACTGCCTGAAACAATAGTTATTGACATATGATTAAAATGTTATCACACTTCATGTTAAACAAATTCGAAGCGTCAATAGCTTAATTGTTTAGAGTATGGAATAATAGCGGTTCGAATCCCGTCTTTCGATTATTGTCGTGAGCTAAAACATAAGACAAGCTTTTTCAAGCTTACTTGGTTGGGGTAAATTAGTGAAATAGCAAAAAATAATATTCGAATAAAAACTCGAAATTAAGTAATTAAAAATTGATTAATTAGTCGACGTTTTGCTCGGATTTATGCATAAAAATGGTTTTATTAAAAACCAAATCCGTTTTTTTTAACAAAACCACGGTGTCTATTTTTAAACGACATACTTTTATTTCATGGCCAGATTATATCTCGATATCTTTTATTAGCATCGAAATTAATACGAAAATGAAAAAAAAATCAACAATTTTTTTTGTTAATCTTAAATTTATTAATAGCTATTTAATTGACATAAATGAATCAGACCACCGTTTACGATAAAAATAAAGATAAACCTATATGCAATGCCTCTCACTCCAAAACTAACCACCCACTCGGTACTTAATTACACGACAAAAGTTTTACCCAGTTCACACAGTGCACGTGATAATCTAGAGTGCACAATTAGGCGTAGAATTATGAAACTCAAACGAGACAGTATCTCCGTCTGCGTCAGTTTATGATCGGACGATCACGAACGCAGCGTCGGAAGTATGGAACATTTTACATTGACACATGCAGAATTAATTCAAGTCACGACAAGTGGGGCCACGCCTCGAGCATTGTCTAACCAGCCCCGCATCCGTGATACGGCCACGCTGATATACCACGCACAGATATCATCTATCCGCCAGGCAGTCCTAATTAACTTGAATACAATTTTCTAATCACATTACAAACGTTTGTATTCATTGTTTTAATACAGGTCATAAAACACAGAACAAGAAGATATAAAGATGAATAAAAAAAATTTGGAATCTGTACTCACCTGTAACCGGAAAATAATTTACTAAATAATTATTTAATCGATAAAAAAATACTGAAGACTTGTATATACTATCACTGATTTGAAATAAATGATTTCAAGTTCCTGATGCTTGAAGATGGCAATGAAGTATAGAGCATAGGTCAACCGGTCATCACGTGACGTCAGGTAAGGACTGAAGTGTTTTGTTACAAATGATCAGGGGCAGGTCACACCCCCACCCCGCTTGCACGACGCGAGGGTTAATATGCTCACTTCACCTGACATTTGCATTGTATATATAATAGTTATCAATGCATAACGAATCAGGAACTCAGTAACTGTACATATTTCTTTTGTTTTCATTACTTGATAACTTGATAGACAAAGTTTCCACGTAGCATCTCAAATAGCCTCTAACTTGGATATGATCCGAGTGAGGAGGAGATAATCCCAGGTTGCAACATTATGTGAGCTGCCGCTAAACACATCTTAAATAACTTCTTAAAAAGACTTGTAGTAGGTAATGTAAGGTACGTAAATTTTAGAAATTTTGTCAAGAATAGTAATATCTAGAAAAAAAATCTAATCAAGAATACAAGATAAGCTGGTACATACTAGTACGGCGTGCTTCTATAGCATTTTTATTAAAAAAAAAATATTTTAGTTAATTCAATGTGTCTTCAAAGAAATAACCTAATTCTTACAAAGAAAGAAGGTCAGAAAAATATTAATTGTAACAATAAACATAGTTAAATTAACTTTATAGCTGCTGATATGATTGCATGTAAGGCCGGCGGTAAAAAATCAACCAAATTACGAGTCCATAGTCTTTCGAACATTTTACACGCACGAGAACAATTAACCGTTGATAGTTTTGTGGATTCGTGCAAATAAAAAAGATTTTAAATGCGCGACAGACATGCTTACCCTAATTTCAACTATTTCTTCATTTTACAAAAATTTAAACTTACAATTTTACGATCCACTTAATTACGGCGATTAGCACGAATAGATAAAATTTAGTTATAATACAAGCTAAATTGTAATGTTGATTTCAGTAGTTATTTAAAAAAAAAACAACAAAAAAAACATTGTAACTTTCAACCTTAAATCGGACTATCACATAAGAGAGAAAAACTTAGAAATACAAACCAAAAATCTACCAAAATTCTCTAATTATCGTAATTATTATAAATTCTTAGATAGTCTACTTAAAAGTCTAAAAATAAACTAAAAATGTCTCACGACCGTTAAACAATTATTTAATTTTAGCGCGGCATTACGCGCGGGCGTTAAGTTTTCCCACGGCGTCAACAGATGACGCGCGGGCGCGGGCACCGTGACGGTGGCTTACCGATCTTTATTACAACCCCTCGGCACTTCACCTGTTGCCGTTAACTTATTTGCATCTTTTAAATTACTAGAACTGGTAAAGCTTGACCAAACCAGCAAATTTAAATTAAAAAACGTGTATTACAATTCTATCATATACTAGTTTGAAATTCTAGCGGGATATTAATACATTTATCTGGTTTCCCGTAGTATAGCATCCTGACAGCGCTCGCGGCGGTTGCAAGTTGCGAGGCATCAGGTGCGTGTCCGTCCGCGCTACGTACTCGTACCGTTACGCCCGCCGGACGCAATCCCTACCCACCGGCATCGGTGTCTGATCCGCTTTCATACAATCTTAATATTATAATTACATATACTATTTGCTTTAAAATAAAAGCTTAGTATGAAACTTCCTGCCGCGAACTGCAGAGTTGTGGAATGGTCTGTCCTCCGCGGTATTTCCAAACCAATACGACTTAGGGTCCTTCAAAAAGCGAGCGTACCTCTATCTTAAAGGCCGGCAACGCACCTGTGGTTCCTCTAGTATTGCAGGTGTCCATGGGCGTCG
>JAODUI010000007.1:2941726-2971103 GCA_027563995.1 Papilio gigon | reverse complement strand
CGAGGGGCTCGGAGTCTACCCTATTATTAGGGGTGACTAGGCCATAGTCAACCACGCTGGCCCAGTGTGAGGAACATAACATAGAAATATGTTCCTTCTATCTAAAGCTTGTATGGACATAACTTAAGAAATAAATACATTATTGTCATATAAATACAAAACATTAGTACAAAAAAAATGAATGTGTGGCAAAAGGAGCCAGCTCAGCGTATCCAAGGACGGCCTGCACCGGCTCAGTGCTATGCGCACGGAAGTGCTTGTGGAATTATAAAAAAATACTCAATCTAGTCAGAAGAACCAATATCAATCCATTTTTCAAGTTGTTCATGGACAACTATTAAATGTTAGAACTGACTTATTGATTTAGTAATGACGTAAAAGTTTAGTTTCTAAAAATATTGCTCCAGGACCTTAGATACTTTTTGAAATATTTAATAACTTTAAAGGAAATAAGAAAAGAAATAATCTATTTATATCATCAATTAAAAAAAAATCATTACCACCCTTAATCGTCTAATGATTACCGAAGTCCCTTGCAAAATTCACTTTATAAATCTCCGTTAAGATATCCACTAATTAAACAGATCTATCGACACTTAGTGTGAGATTAAAACTTTTTACACGTTCTTCGTGAGATATTATGATTAAGTTTTAATAAGTAATGACCTACACTTGACTATTAAAATGTCTCTAATTTACCTAAAAAGTCTGGCAACCCAGTGCCCGTGATTGCTGACGCCAGCACGTCCGCCAATACTTGCCTGAACAGCTGCTGACACCTCGGCGTGTAGTCGCGTAACTCTTGAATACATTTCATTACTCAACTAATCCCCAGCGTACTTTATCAAAGGCTTCTAATAAATCTTTAGTTCCTCTGTGGATGTCCATGAGCGTCGATTACCTTTGTAACTACCGCTCGTTTACCTCCTTTCCTCTCTTTGGTGGTGAGGGGTTTAAATAACGACGAGTACGAGAGAATTATGGCTGCACTAAAAAAATGTTTCAAGGATCACTAATGACGGACATGAAGACGATTGTCTGTTTCGGTCTGAGACCGAGCGCAGAGACCATGAAGCCCTCTTTAGGGAATCCAGACTGGCACTAAACACGATGTTCTTGGCCAGACCTCAGTTACCATGAATAATCTTAGTCCTCAATATTTCCGCTAGTACATAAAGTGACATTATGGGATCGCCACAATTGCCTTATTAACACGTGAACGTAGAATGACTAGGTAGTAAATGGGGGTGTTTTATTCTTGCAGAAGTAAAGTATTCCTCTTCAAAAATGTTGAACTACAAAACCCTCCTTAGTATGTTTTCTTTTTTTTTTCACCGGATACATATACATTTTAGCCATATTATGGCCGGCAACATATTCGCTATAACTCTCGTTACAACTATGTTTATTGCTAATTTTCGTATCTAATTGAGGAAAAAATTGAAAAACGCTCATAGGGTAAATTTTGTTTATCTAAGTGTTCTGAATTTGTTCGCATTTCAACCTCGACGTGCACACGTATTGTTTTAATTGATGACTTCACGGAGTTTCATTTTAGGATTATATTAATAGTAGTTAGGTAATCTGTCAAATGAGTTTATCGGTAATGAATCAGTTTCTCTGAATTAGGATGAACGCACGCGTGGCCTGTTGGCCGAGATACGCGCTTGTGGAGCCAAGGAGTACGGTTAAATCGATGATGGAAGTGTATTTATGATCAAGCAGACAAAACAATTAATACGATAATATCTGACAAATACTTCTAAATGAACTTGATTGCAGATAATGCCAGATGAACGCAAACTGCTTTCAACGCTGCTTTTTCAATTTGAGTTAACTTAGAAACAATCAATTTATTAATGTTGGTAAATATTACAAAACATTGTAAAAATCAAATGCCTTGTGCACTAATAAAAAGTACAATAATTCGTTTTATAAATATAAAGTGACTTATTCAAAGTTTGAGTCAAAATAAAAAAGATGGCTTGGTAATAATCGATGAAGTCGATTTTTCTAGACGTTGTCAATACCGCGCGCTGGAGTCAATACACGGTCCGTACTATTCTTGGCGGCCGGTGCACTGATACAAGCGACGGAATTAGATTGAAAAATCACTCCAGTCGAAGAGGCGCATGATGTATGGCTAATTTCGTAATTTTTTTGATTTAATATTACGTCTGTTCGATGTTTAGTGCCGTCCGGGGGCGGAGCGGAGCGGTATAACCTAAAATAAGCGTTTCTGTGTTAACGCTAAATGTATTTTACCACAAACGGTACTTTTAAATGTTTTATTTAAAATAAGATTCAACAAATAAATGTTTGAAATGTACTAAGAAAATAGTATTATCATGAACAAAGTAGATGTAGAAACGAACAGTCGTTTTGAGATATAAATTGAATTTGACTGAACTTTAATTGAGTCAGACATGTAAGAATATATTTCAATCACATAAAAGAATAAAAGTATCATATGTTAAATATCAGTGCAATTGTTTTATGAAGATAGGTCAAGTTGCAACGATTTTAGTCCTATCTGATGAGGATCTTGGGGCAACATTTTCTTGTATTATCCAGGACAAGAATAAGCAAAACTTTGAACTCATCATGTTACCGATCTGTTCCTGATACTCGCTCAGCTATCATTGGTGTATCGTAGTCTAAGGGTGAGGACGTACTAGCCAGAGGAACTACGAATAAGATTTGTGAACTATCCTGTTAATGGAATACATAAAACCACGTCCGTCACAATCTTAAGTAATTTTCCGACGACGAATTGATAAAAAAATTGAGATAATAACCGAATTGATGTATTCAATAACGAACTAGAAATGATGATTAAAGAATAAATCTACACTTTTTCATGTTAAAAGGCGAAATAGTCGTATCAATGTTAGCCAGTGTGCTCGTGCCCTTGCAATCAATTTGGCAGTTTGGCAGCCGCTTTTTTTCCGTGTGCGCTTCATAATCGCAACATTACGTAAGAACGCTAACGAATTTTCATTAGGGTTACCATGTTAATGTAACTCTGGGGCCTGGTGTAGAAAACTTTCGGGTGCTTTATCATATTAGCGCCTGGTTAAACCACCGAGCTAATATGTACATTCAAGTATGTATTCATAAAAGATGAGTAGGCGTTTACTTACTTACTCCGCTGGCGCAGCGACCCGAAGTGGGTCTTGGCCTCCGACACAAGAGAACGCCAACGTCGCCTATCCTCGTGGTATATAGAACCATTTTATTATGATACTTCTCAACGCGCAGTCGCAGTGTGATTTCCGTATCTTTGCTCATAGTGCCACTAACAAAAATTCGTGTACATATAGATTCTATCATCTCTATTAATATGAAAAGAATAGATAGGCTTTTCTTAGTTTAGGAAGACAACTTTAAATTTTAATTTAATTAAAAATAAACAGTCAAAAAACTGATTAATAATATGGTAGTAATTTTTCTTAATTTACTTTTAAGTATTTAGAAATAGGTAAAAAAAAATACAGTGGGTTGACCCGCATTGGAAACTTTTCTTACTAATAAAAACAATGATAGTTGTATAAATCCGACAACATTCGAGAACTTCGAGTATTGACAGAATAACTTCAAACTATCCGATTTTATCAACTCGCGAAACTATAAAAATGTATCGACGTTTTTGTTTGTACCAGTCTCTACCATGCATCGCCTCCCTTACATACCACCATGACGTCGATAAGACTGTTTGAAGAGGGACAATATTTTAAGTAGAGAAAAACAAAAAAATGACTCGCAAACAACAAAATGCACTAATAAGTAAAACATATTTTTGTTGAGAACTTCGAAAGATAGGAAACTCGATGCTTCCCTATATTATGTCATTATTGTACATTTACTATCATTTAGGAATCCGTGTCTGACTGCGTTAACTAGTCACTTTTGTATCTGAAACATTTATAACTTACCAATTGGTATAGACAGTTAGACATACTATTGTGTGTTACAGTTTATTTATATATATTATTATACATTTTAACATTGTCTATTAGGAACAATCACTTTGTTCAACAAGCTAGTTGGTTGCCTAAAAACAAATGAGGAATGATTACTTTTTGTACGGTAAAGCGTTTGTAAGATCGCTATTTTTTTTTGTATTATCGATAATAAAATGCACTTTATTTTCGGTTCAAGTCCGCGGTATTTATAACTGGAGCTATCGCCGCCAGCGACACAAAAGTCGTTGCGGTTAAGCTCTGGTTAAACTTTACAGCACTTCAGGCATTACTTCGAATATATGAGCACTTTGTACTGAATTATAGCAATCGATATTGCGTTGCAGTGTGCAATAATTTTATATATTTTTCTATTGTATTTGTACAATGTAAACAAAATATAATAGAAACGGGAAATATGTGTACTGTATTTATGTTTTAAAAGGGAAGATATTTTTCAGATATTAAAATACGCTTTTATCCAAACA
This sequence comes from Papilio gigon, assembly GCA_027563995.1. Taxonomy (NCBI): domain Eukaryota; kingdom Metazoa; phylum Arthropoda; class Insecta; order Lepidoptera; family Papilionidae; genus Papilio; species Papilio gigon. The sequence continues at coordinate 2,966,653 of JAODUI010000007.1, read as the reverse complement.
ATGAGTACTGATCATAGCGAGCGAAATGGGAAAAATACAAAACTCAAAAAAAACATTAAAGTTATATGGGCCAGCAATTCATTTTAATGATTTACGAATTCATTTATTCACAAAATTTTTATTGAAATAGTTTTTAACCTGAACATAATCAAATAAAAATCTGTTTTTTTTACACAGAAGGAGGTAAACGAGGGACGATAACACGAAATCTTTTCCCTTAATATTATTAATATAGTTATTTAATAACAATTAAATCTACAAATACTTGACACAAAAGTGATATATTTTACATAATGAATGATTTAAAAAAAATCTCGTTGCTTCTATTGCTCGTACAAAGTGATTTGTTTGATTCAAAATGAGTTGTTTGATACAAAAATGTTGGCGATGTGAAGATAAAATAAGCTTTCGACAAGATAACTTGAATCGTTTCCGAGCTAACAGCGTGAGTGATTGCCTACGCCCGCGCCCCAGCAATTACAAAAAACTCGAAACCGCCACGCCAAATGTTCTATTGTAGCTTATTTAACGAAATTCCCCTTTTATATTTTTATACTGCAAATATTTCTTACGTATAATGTACGCTATCATAATAAGAATGTACCAATACGAACCAGTTTACGTCAATCTACCGAGGTTGTTCGTTAAAAGAGAGAAACCCTTTCCTTCCCATCTCCTTGCCCTCAGTTTGTTAGTAAAGTTTCTGACAAGATAAAATTAAACATTTAAATTAAATTACAAAACTTAATCGATAATGAATTTATGAAATATTCTATCTATACTATTGGCTTCATTTACTAGCAAAATTTAAAAGTTACGATATTGTTCGGATAGATAAAGTCAAGATGTATTAAAAGTCTTGGTGCATCGCTTTTGGATCGTTTCCAAAAGAAACTATTTATTATTACATTCGAAGTTTTACAGTTTTTTTTTTAAAACAACTTTCATAAATCTATTATTAGAAAGTCGACAACATTTTATCGAAATCTTCTTAGTATTATCTATGCGTACTTTTAGGAGGCTGGAGCAGGTAACTTCGAATGATGAAACGGATCTGGGTGAAATTTGACAAAGTAATAGATTATTGTAATTTTTTTTTTAATTCCGCGCGAACGATGTCACGTCCAAAAGCTAGTGAAAGCACGAATTAAAAAAAGTGTCACAGTTTCCTTTACAAAAAAACTACTTGTGAAGTAAAATATTGTAAAACATTTAAAATTAAATGTTATTATAAAAGACAATTGGAATTAATTCTCCGACCACTTTCATCGATGGACCACAAAGAACAAGTCGGTTTTCCTTTTATTGTACAATAATCATTTTGTCGTCGTTAATTACGTTAATGAAAATATTAATAGGATTTTTTACTAAGTCTTTTTTTTTGTATAAAATTTAAGCAGTGTTTTGTTAATTTACTAATATTTCTTTTACCATTCCACCTAAGCTCTAGGCTTATGCTAGGATATAGTTTACGACAATGGTCTAATGGCCGGCAACGCACCTGTGGTTCCTCTAGTATTGCAGGTGTCCATGGGCGTCGATGATCGCTCTTGTGATCCCGCGTTCGTTTGCCCCCCTTCTCGTATAAAAAAAAAATAAAGCTCTTTCTAGACTTCGTCTAAGATAAAGCGTAGGGCAAAAGTACCACTTATTCCCAACGGAAGCCGACGGTATATGAACCAGTTTAAAAAAAATGCTAACAAAAAGTGTTATCCGTTACGTTATAAAATTGTTTAATATTGCATCAAATCGAGATAAGACCATATCCGACTAATCTACGAAATAAAAGCGATACACGCGTCCGTGTACGAGATCCAACCCTTTCGCTGAGGCGGGGACATTAAATTGAAATATTTCTATTTTATTATCCGTAATATTTATTTGATTGTTAAATAAATACGCGATGTGGGATGCAGTGCGATTGTGCTCGGTTAAATGGGGGCCGCGGCTTTTGTTGTCGGTTAATTTTTTGATTAATCATTCCTTTTCATCGGCGGGGAGTCGTTGCTAATCTGTGACGCTTAAATTTTGTGCAATAAAGTTACAACGATATAAGGTAGTTACTTCACATTTATCTTAGTTTCTTTATTTAATGTTTGTTGCTTAGAGTAATTATACTGATAAAGAGATGACTGTGGACTTTTGTATAATTAAATTAAATTCGTATAAATTGTTGTTATTATGATCAATATGTTATTGGTCTAAAGTTTGTTTTTGTTTAAACATTGAACACTCGACGTTCCAGCATAATGACTATTATTTACAAGATTTGAAAATGAACTTATTTCTTATTTTTTTGTCTTCATTAGATCTTTATATGAAAATGTAGAATAATTGTTGGACAGGATTTGTAGATAACGATTAATTTCGTAGTTCATAAATACGTTTCGGAGTAAAGCTTGCTTGTGGTTAATGAAGTAAAAAGATTTGCATGTAATTTAGATAAAATCGTCCTGATATTTGTGAGATTCAATTGTACTGTACAATAGTGCAGTACAACAATGGCGCATGCGTGTCGCGCGACAAAGCAACGTCATCAATTTTAATCTGTGCGACAATTGCACGATGACAAATGTCAGAACGACAGTCATTCATTACGCGCGGACGCACGCGGCCACTCACAAAAAATGTACGACTAATAAAGGGTTAACTTTGCGATGATATTGTTATTGCGTATGACGTGGATTATAACTTTTCAATGATATTAAAATATACTATTTTCATATCTCTCGCTACTGAGGAGGGTCACAACTAGCTTTATAATATAAAACCGTTGATTGGAAATAATTTCAAACTCTTTGTACTACATACGTAATTATTGTTACTATAAGGACTCATGGAACTACCTATCTTTAATTTAATTATTCCTCAACATTTACAAGAAATTAAAACTACAAACCGAAAAGTTAATGGTTAAGGGTACGGTCGAGGGTTCGAATCCCACCATTCGACTATTGTGGACAATATCCTAGCACAAGCCTTGAGCTTAGTTTGAGCGGTAAAAGAATTATTAATAAATTAATATAAATCAGAGACGACAGTATTGAGCGAGCGGCGTACTGTGGACCCCCTGCCCCACTGCGGAGATATTTGTAAAATAAGTTACCAGTCAATATAAATCTGGTAATATTTTAATAGAAAAAAACTCATGAATATGCCGGTAGTATTATATTGAATAACATCTTATCAAAATCTCTAGCAGCAATTAGTCTAACAACGTAAATACATTGCAAAAATAAGTAACCTGTCCGATCCAACGGAACAAGTGTACGTAATCTTATAATTAACGTACAAACCAAATTAAATAGAAAATAAAAATTAATCAAACGCTATCAGAACGGCACCGCTAAAGCTTTTACCTCCGAATTCTGTTATCTGAAACTGGTGACATTTAATTTATTAATCCTTTAGCAAAAACTGCGATATCGAATTGTCCAATGGAAGTAGGGAGATCTAAAGACCCCATCAATCAAAACGTGTAATGCAACCCATAGCGTTCATACGTTTGTATGAAGAGATTGCAAATCGATTCTAATTATGAACAATATTTGTAGAGTCATTGTTGATGTCGCGTTGGATCATGCAGCTGATTCTAAGTAACTATTGCGTGGGTATTGAATGAATTTGCTTTCATTGCGTTAAAAGTCATACCTTTTACTACATAAGAATAAATACTACTTTAATTTGAAGCGCCAATAGTCTAATAGTTAAGGGTACTGACTACCGATCTAGCGGTCGTGAGTTCGAATCCTACCATTCAACTATTGTCGTGAACAATATCCTAAAACAAGCTCAAGCTTACCAGGAATGGTTTCAAGAAATATTAGTAAATTAACAAAAATCTACTGATATTTAAAAAAAAAATCCTTTTTACAAGAACACTGAATAGTGGACACAGCGTGCCATGAACACGTCAGTAATTCAAAACTGCAATTTTCGTCATCAGTTCAGTCTCTTAAGAGTCCTTATTAGGTAATCACCTTTAGAGATAATTTAATAAAAATAATGCTGTTTAATGAACCATAGCGTTAGTTACCTATTTGATTTTGGGTTCAAATTTACTAGTTAGTAATTATATATAATTCGATTCGCATAAATCACGCGTCGCGCCCGCGCTTGCGCCCGCGCCGGCTGCGCTCGCACCGGAAACACTACAGGAAACACTGAAGACCCCATATGTCACCGGTGCCCGTTCAACTAGATACGATAAATGTAAAAACACTAAACAACGATAAATATTCGATATACTATTTAAAAGTTTTGTAAGTATATTTCTAACGTTACATACTGATGAGTAAAAAGGGCTAATTTTTTTTTGTATTAATGAAAAAAAAATGGTATAAACTCTTTTAAAGCAAGTAAGGTGTAAATTAATAAATTGCATTTTTTTAGATAGATTAAATTATTAATGTCATAAAATTTACATTCAAAATTTGTTTTAACGGTATTTATTTTTTGGAATACATTTAATTCAGGAATAACAGAAGTTGAAAATTCAATTCTAGACACTTCTAGATAAAATTAAATTCGTATCAGTCTGTCGCCCTCACCAAATAGAAGCATATGCGTTATTTTTGACATCGTGCGTTGCGCACGTCCCGATTTATCTAAATTAAACATCGCACGCTCGCGTGGCCCGCGTGTCCGCGCCCTACGACTCTTGTCAATGTATATAGAGTGATTTAAAAAAGAGTTCGCGACTGTACTTGACAGCATTTCAATCAATTCTTTGTAAAAACCTTTTTGATAAGTTTATTAATCTAATATGGTTTTTTTTCAGCGAATACTCAATACTGTCTATATAATTACAAATATTTATTTAATATTCTACGTTGTCTCCAGTCACATAACACTCAGTAATTCGTAGAGGTTATCATTTTTGGAATGAAAATAAGTAACATGATTGTCACTTGTTTCATTGATACTTTTAATTTCGTAATTATATTAAAACAAATTTGTACGTGACATTCACCGAAACACCAATCACAAGACTAATTGACAAATCTTTGTGGACAGATTTAAACGAGCAGTCTGAAGCGAAACGAACCTCTCACTCCCCTGAGACCGGAACATGACAATATTAAATTGTCAGAATGATTTAAGTAAAACCAAACGTTGTTCTATGTCGCTGAGATCTGTGATTTAGCATTTGAGATAAGATCGCCAAGGCTACGTATTTGCATTTATGCATTCCCAGCATTCAATGCGTTGAATTGATTTCATATCATCCGTAAATAACTACTTTGTGCTTGTCGAATGATCGACTACTTCGCTGAGGCGTGGCCTTATATATAATGTATTCAATAATCTTTTAATGTAATAATGTCAACACTAGAGTACAATATATACTAATTAATTCGATATTGTAAAACGTATTATATAATCTGATGATTTTTTTTCAATTACTTATTGTGTATAGGCACAAAGAATTCGAAATTAAAAAAAGAGATTTTCGAAAAAAAAAATAAATAAAAGAAACTAGAGCAACCTATACATAGATAATAGTGTCATAATAAGGCCGGAGTCACACGTCCGGGCAGAGGGCAGGGTGAGGCAGGTGACTCCAATTAACCGGCCGCCGGACCGTGTCGCACGCGTCGCCGTGATTACATCGCGTACACCCCGCTTTACTTTCCTACTTGTATAGGTTTATGTTTCTAAAGTCACACAAACGTGAGATTTTATGTAAATTTTGGGACATAGAGGCGTGAAAACTAGGCATATCTAATAGCTGGTAAACTTAAAAGTTTTGCGTTATGAAAATAAGATTAATTACGATTTAGGATTAATCAAAGTACAGTTCATCGCCATCGTCATTCTATACACAGCTGGATATATATCTACAAGTTCGGTGAAACTATATTTAAATTTAGTTAACTAGAAACTAAATGTAACCATTAAGCTGTACTATCAAAATGTAAAAAAGAGACGCTGTTACACAAAATAGCTTCAAAAATACTAACGCAGCATTCCTGTATGTATATCTTGTATATAAACAAGTAAAGGTATTCTAATTGAACTCACCAACAGCAGCTAGAACGTCTTGCAGAGGAAGCGGCGTGCGAGGTCCCAGCAACAGTTCCTGTCCAGTTGAGATATCTTGCGTCACTTTGTACCAAATCTGAAAAGAGTATAATACCATAAAATACCATAACGCAGAAAAAATACCTTCTTTAATATTTTTATATACTAATAATCGAAATCAATCATAAATATTTCGATAGCAATATATAACATCCTTATTTAAAATAAGACTGTTAAGTAATTTTATTGTTTAAAAAAAATACCTAGATACTAGTATATTGCGCAGTTGTATCTTGTATTTCGAAGTAATTAAAGTTGAATTATAAAATCTAACTTCATTTTTTAATTATTTTATTACCAATTTTTATATGGTACACAAGAGAATGTCGTCATACCCTCGGCGTGTGTCTCGGCAGTTGTAAACATGAACACGAGTCGCCGCACATTTTATACTTTTACAACCATACGTAATTTACGCGGAAAAGAATTTCCTTCGATCGCTTACAATACAACGAAACTTTGGAATATCCGGCCACAGTTTGACGCACTGTGATGAAAAGTTGAAACAAGGCGAACGACTTCTTTAGTGATGGAATTTTTTCAGAGATGCCTTTCACAAAACTGACAATTCTTTAAAACAAGAGAATGACGTGAAATTTAAAATCGGTTAAAAATGTACATAAGCTTATCGATTTATTTTAATGTAATTCAGGAATACTGAAGACACGTGTCGTATTAAACCAAGTTTATAAGTTTGCCTTAGTATCCAATTAAAAAGTTATTTTTTTATAGGCATATTAGCAGATTTATTTTTAATAATATTACTTTTGCTACTCCAACTAAGTTCTACATCTGTGCTAGGATATGGTTTACGACAATAGTCGAATGGCAGGATTCGACCTCTCGATCACGTGATCGGAAATCATTACTCTTACCCATTAGGCTATTGACGCTTAAAGTGTATGTGTGACAGTTATGAAGTTACTAACTAAAGTTTATCAAAAAATACTTGTACGTAAAATCAGCAATTTTAAATCACACAGGGCAAATATCAAATAGCTTTTAACCTCATAAGGGGCATGAATCTAATCATCGCATCTGTTCGCTCCCCTAACATTGACCGGAAGTGGGTCACAGTTGTTCAGGCGAGCGCCGATTTTCTGTCACCGGAAGTTGCCAACGTTCCACATTCAAATTTCATTGGGGGTAGTGACACAAAGACGGTATACGAATATAATGGGGTTGTTGCGATAATGATTTGTTGATCTTTTTTTGTTGTATGGTAAAATTATAAAATATAATAAATGCTTGTAAAAATAATTTACTAAGTTTACTTGTATTAAGTTATCAGAATAGACTGACACAGTATGTACTGTTGCTTAACTAGTACATTAGTACATTTTTTTCTAATAAATCTAGCTTAAGAGATACTCTCAGTGATCAATCAATAACTGAGTGTACAGTGAGTATTGTCTACGTGTTCTCAAATATAATTTTACAAGTTAATGTCGTGTTTTATTTCATATTAAAATGGAAATACATACTTGTCCTGCGACCATAAGATGCTGCACGTTGACGTCTTGTGGGTCAACAGCGCGGCGTACCAGTTTCAGCCAGTTACTCCTGTCGCCGGAGCCATCCAGCCAGCCGCGGAAGCCATTTTTGCCCAGGACCTAGAATTCAAAATACATAAGCTATGTAATGGGACTTGGTTTGTGAAATCAAATAACGATTATATTTCAAATTTGTTCGATAGTTAGAAAAAATTAACAAAATAAATACTACAGATAATGTCGAAAAAATTATAAATTAAGAATCACCTCCTGTTTGAAGTCTGCAAAAACATGGAAGTAATACACCTCGAAAACATAAACCGTCTCAATTCCCTACAATTTTATATTTTACTAAAATTTACATTAACATTAAACTTATCTTACTTATTATTTTAAATAAATAAAAAAATAGTTAATATTAAATTTATTTGGCTTTTTAATTAAGCGCCATCTATACAACAGCAGCAGAACTATTATCACTGACGTAAGTTTAACGTCGAGCATACAAAATGAATGGCGCTTTATATAGTTAAAAAAGTATAACATACCAAGACATTATAAAAAAGGATCTATTATGATAATAAAGAACGTAAAATAAATTAAAAGAACAGGTTTCTTTTTAAAAACCATTTTAGCTAAAAAGATAATATGCCATATTTTAAAATTCTACAATGTTCAGTTTTATAAGAAAGTCTTTAAAGTTGTCTCTGAATATATTTGTTTACTTGTAAATAGGAAAGGAATAGATGTTGTATTTAACTAACTGTGCGATAGTAGCGTCATCTCACATGTCACATTAACATTAAACTTAACAGAGGACAACGCCGGTCGGCAATAGATGGCGCTATTAGTCCCCGTCAAGATGCAGCGGGGTCGTCACAGCTTGACCATTTATCATTTTGGCCCCCCCTGATAATTTAATTTTCATACTAAGTGTTAGGATATTAATCACTTTTATATATAGGGTAGAAAAAGTTTACATTTAATAGGACTTCTTTTAAAAAGGCTGTTGTTACTTATTATAGAAAAGTGTCTTTAATGAAAAATTCATACGGAGACATTTTTCATTCATTTTTTTTGGTAAGAAATTTATGCTCACGCATAAGTATTTCAGTATCAAATTAGACGATTTAACTAAATAATGATAGAACGTATGAGAATCTAAAAAAAATATTTCACCACAACGAAAACTGAAATGATACAACATGAAACAACAGGGTTTTAAGCGATTAAGGAGAATAATTCGAAGGAGGGTCGAAACGTATAATTTTGTTAGACACTACAAACTCCCTTCTGACAACAATCGATTGAGTCATGATACTCAATAACGAACTGTGTTTTATGAAGATGTGTGCGAGGGTTCGCCGTCTGTAATTTACAACGAAATTGATGCCATAAATATCGTTAAGCAAATAGGTGTACTAACAAATTGATTGAGTAACATTTGAAAAAGTTCTATCGTACTCATATTATCTTAGTGTAGGTTTTACATTAATTACAGTTCAATGTTTTAACAGTATTCAAAGCGTAATTTTCGACTTATAATTTTGAAACGATCTGATTATTCAAAGTATGTTTATAGCATTAATTCCAGATACCTTAGCGGTACTTAACGAGGAACGTCGAGTAAAGAAATCACAAAAAAAAAGCGATATAAAAAACATCTGTTGCACAGTAGAAGTAACGTAACAAGTATGGATTAATCAAAGCGAGTCGGGAAGCCCTCCTCACGCGTCACCGACAAGCCTTTCCGCGGCATTTATCACGTTATTAAAACTAAGTCGGGTGCGTTCAGTAAAAAAGACAATTATCTTAAATCGGGACCCCTTAGTCTTGGTTAGGGCTACCAAAAATTCGCTTTACTCTCACTTTTACACACTATGTTTACGAATTGTCACTACCTTTTATATTTTCTTAGAAATTATGTCGTTGTGTACTTAGAAATAAAAAGTATGTAAGCCTTTTAAATGAATTAAAGCCTCAATTTACTGTACGCACAGTGTCGCCATCTAGTTTTTGTATTTTAACCTAACTACAAGGAAATTAAAGCTCAAACTAATATTGGTTACTTTTTCCTGTTAATTCCTTAGTAACAGTTATACATTTTTAACTGTGAGTTCTTATCACAATGACCCAATAATTGATATTATTTAACTATTTATTAGTTTTATAATTGTCGCGATAGTAACTAAGAAACAGGCAACCCTAGCACACACGGGCGATGAGTTGGCGAGTGCCAGCGCCATCTGTGGGCCATCAGTCATCGATGAACGGTGCCCGGTCAAGGATGCGAATTGCCCGGACACTTGTTACAGTCGCCCTCGGGGTGGCAACCCACCCTCACCGTGAAATATGATTTCTGGCTTGTACACGACGAATATCGATGACCCAAACTTATTTATAAATTACACAAACATTATCATTTCTGCTTGTATCTGGTGAGCAAATTATATTTTTACTTATCATTGTTTATATGTATTAACTTCCCATAAAACCCATTTGTATTAAATAAAGATAGTACAAATGAATGAAACTCAATTGATACGATGTACATTTGAATCGAAATTCGTTGAATTATATCGATAAATTATAACAGTCTATACGATAAGAGACTGATATGCCTAATTAAGTAAATTTAGATTATATTTCTTTCATATAAAATAACATTATCTGTCTTGACTGTGCGAGAAATGTTAGATAAAGTACGTTATCATTTATAATATCAATTTACAATAGCATAGAATTTCAGACTATAGGACGCAGACGTCCGCACGCACGCAGAGCTCTTTAATACTTACTTAAGTAGTTCCTTAATGTATACTTTTCTTAATACATCTACACTAAGGATCTCCCACGGTTATCATTCAACTTCGAGTGTAGATGTATTGGTATTTTAAAATGCCTAATGTAATTAAAAACTCATTTTGTATAACTCCGTCAAAAATAAAATAGCAAAAATCCATGACGTCATTGTGACCTCATAAATATGTCCCGGCACACTTCAAGGTGTTGCCGCACTAAAACATTGTCACAGTAAAAAAAAAGGAAAGTTAGTGAAGCCGTTAATCATCCAGCTCGCGGCACAACCGCACCAGATTATTATAAAAACCGCAGCTGTAATTTAAACGTACTGCGGCGGATCTCATATTTTCGCTCCGCACGGAGATCGTAATTTCCCGGAATACTCGGAAAAGCTACAAATGTTCGCGACTCGTTCTCGCTGGGAAATTACATTTCATAAATTTTAGTGATGCTCCTCGCGAACCCGCTTTCAAGTTATTATCGATGAAAATATATTTAAAGGTACACATACAATTTTACTATTCATGTACTATTGTATAGTAATTAAGAATTTTAAAATGTATAATTTCCATGACTGTGAACATTTTATATACAACACCATGAACGTATTTATCTACAAATAATATACCTGTCAGCTAAATGACAATCTGACATGAATAGTTGAAATAAATACACTTGATTAAAACATCAGCGGTTGTTGCCATATTCAATTTTATACCTGTTTATAACACTTCAGTGTATCGAGGAATGTAAATGCAATTAAAATACTGCAAAATACATACAAGTTATGTTCGTGTTATTGGAACACGTTTAGTAATATTTTAAGTAAGATGTCGATAGTTTTTAAGTTGTAATATGTGTGCAGCACTATTGTGAAGTGAAGAGCGAGTGGCAGCGGCGCAGAGAGCACGCGTCGTTGCGCGCATCACACGACTCGTTTCACAAGATAACAATTTGTGTGCGCGCTTATTTACCCGCGCCGCCGCTGCCGCCGCGCGCTGCTCGAAATTGGATCCCCTAGATATATACCCTTATGTATAAAAGACCTAAATCTCTATGTTTGTCAGCTTTATTATGTACATATAAAATGTCGACAAACTAGAAATATAGAACGCTGAGAACGTGCTTTGTTTTTTGAAGACTTATAATAAGAAATTTTGGTCAATGAGTTACATAAATAAGTTTTAATTATGATAGGGTGTTGCTTTCTACTTTCTTTTTACAAACTGAAGAATTCAGATACAAGATTACTGCAAAAAAACCCCCACTTAATTACCCTAACAAATCACTTTACTGAATGTTTCCGTCGGAATAATTAGAAAAATTTCCGCTGTCCGTAAAAAAGCGACTTTCTCTATATTTTTTTCCATACTGACATTTGAACGCGTGTTCTGCGGAGGGACGTTTCCTTGACTTGTCTTTGTTTATCAGCTCCGGAAAACTATTGCTTCCGGACCTGTCCGCAGAAAATCGCCCGCACTTTTGTGGGCCTTTTTTAATGACACGATTTTATCTATCATCTTTAGAGCTAACATTACTTTTTAATTAGATCAAAATTTATAAATCGGGTACAATAGTTTCTGTATGTCAGAATATGCACGCAATTTAGCCACGTACAATTTGAAATACTTTGTTCTACTTAGAGATAGTACAAGTGAATCGTTCCGTAGCAAATAACAATACATGAAATAAGCAAAGAATGAAAATGAAAGATATTTCGATATGTGAATATAGAAAAGGCTTATAAAACAGTTTGATATGAGTCAATAATGAGTCAGTCGTGTTATCACATAAAGCACACAAGATATACGTGTGGCGAATTATCCGAGCTGCATATTTCAAAGGTTTCCAATGAAATTGTATGAGAAATACTTCAACATTTTACGATCTGTAACTGTCACACGCGTTCATAAATTATCGCGAATCGTGAATAGGATCTCACCGGGCATCGAAGTCACATTATCCTTAACAAATCATCGAAAAATTAGTCAACAACCGTACGGTCACGTTTCGACCATTACCCGGAGACAAAACGGCCTAATTCCTAGCGCGACAACATGCCCACGAACTTGCTATCATTGCGCAAAAAAAAACAACAAACGGTAACAAAATGCTTTCATATTTTTACAATTTACAGAAAACTATACCTTGCACCATTCTAATAACGTATACCTCGTCTTTTAGAGCGGCAAAATGAACATTATCCGAGAGTCCACAATCAGTGGGCGTCAGAATACGATGTCCCATTGATCTAGTATTAACGGCACCCCATTGATTGGCACAAAGAAATACAATCGTTTGTTCGGTGATGGGTGAACCGCGTCGTTGCTGCGGACGCTTTTTGTGTTTGAAATACAATTAAGGCTAACATGACATATTTTGACCAGATTCATTATGTTCACTATGTTAGAATCGCCTTGATTACACCCAGATCTATTAAAGATTAATCAATTGTGCACTTCTATAAAAATCATACATTAAACACAATGATACAGTACATCACGTAGATGACGGCTATGAACAAACGAAACGGGACGTCTAAGGTCATTGCTGTTGATGGTTCAGTTGTTTTCCGGCGTCATTTTGTTTGATCTTTGACTCTTTTAAATTTACTTAAGGCCACACGGTAACGTCTTCTTTCTTCGTGTTTGCGTATTATAGAAAAGTATTATTAATGTAATTATCAACGTGATCATGAGCCCTTGTCTGCTCACTGTTGTATAGTCCTAATGTAATTAATTAAAAATAATGTTTACTTCAAAGAGACATTTGTATTTTGATGAATTTAAAAGCGAAATCGTCGCGTTACGTGCTTGCTCACATCTGGATGTGTTAAAAGGGATTAACTAGCGGATTACAAGCTGGGAAAAAACCAGTCAATAGTTGACAAAGACACCGGCGGCTTCGTCACGGTGACAATTGCCGGCTTCCCGAATTATTTTTGGTTTATTTTTGTCACAATTTTTTTTTTCAAGCTATCATTGCACCCGTTTTTTTATCTGAGATCGTAAACCATGGGATCGTAAAAATTTTACGTTTTACTGTTAACTATTGCAACTGCGTTATTTGATAGTAAATCTAATTTCTTAGAAGCTTGGCGAACAATAAAATTAGTCGGTTAATTGGATTTGTGGTTTGTTTTGTTAAGAATAACAGCTCTACTTTTGAATTTCTAATTCAATAACACAAATAAAAGCTTGTTATCACATAAATGTCAATATCATCACCAACTGTCTGCCCACTGCTGGGCAATATGCAACATGATAAATGCGAGAAACATCAAGAAATGCTTATTTGAGTACATTTACGAGAAGCACAACACGTCGGGGATTTAAAATAGAATTAATAACAATGCAGCCTCAAAGGCAGTCAGTTGGCGTCAGACGCATCAACAACGCCCTCTGCCGGCGGGCCAGTGTAAACATCTCTTAACCTAACTCAATAACTGATGCACATTACGCATAGCTTTCGGGGTATTTCGTTATTTTGTCTACACGGATGCTGGCGATGGTGTTCAACCGTCCAGGGAACCAGGAGCTCTCAAGTCTGAGCACATCCGCCCTCTGAATGTAATTACTCATGTCTTAAAAGAACACTTGAGGGTCAAGCTATAATGGTAACGTTCCAACATTGTGGCGCGTACGTGCCGTGGCTGCAACTCCACGGGCTATTATTGTTCTGGCCAGCTCAGATGAAATATTACCCCACAATGCGCGCCAGCACTGTTTTTGCGAACGAGAATTTGTCGGGAAAAATATCGTTCGGAATAAGATGGCGCAGAGAGGCCACGCGTGGGCACAAATGAATTTCATATTCATGATTCAAAAATAATTTCTTAGAATCACCGAAATACTACAACGCTTTATGTTAAATTCTTTACTCAACATAAATTCCTCTAAATGAGTCGACGCCTATCATATACGGTTGAAATACTTCCATTGCTATATTCGTCTATCGGTAGTTAACAGTATAAGAAATCAAATAATACATTTTCCTTAATAAAAAGACTAAAAGTTCCCTTAATTCACATCACATTTCTCGAGCAAGCGAAGGGTCCGTCGCGGAGTGACAATGATTCGCCGGGGTAGAGATAAATTTCTATCACGCCTCGAGATTAGCTGCTATTGTGCAATGGTGTAAGATTAACTGATAAGTGTTATGTTGTTAATAATAACAGAGATGTTTGGATAGGCGCTCGCCTGGGGTCGCGGCTCCCTCGCGTGCAATATTCATTGCAATATTTTTGTTATAAATCAAACATAATCAAGTGTTTATGACACTACTTGTTGCAATATATCTATTAAAATAAAAGAACAAAGATTGGAGAATTCAGTTATGATGACTGAAATAGACTCAATATATATGGTCTATAGGAGAATTCTAAAGTAAATTTAATATGTTATTCAAAGCTGAAATTCGTAACCATAAAACAACTATCAAAGCGGCAGTTAATCTATCTAGTATTATAAGTAGGAAAGTTTATATGAATGGGTGGGTTTCATCACATAAGCCACATGTCGCCCAGTGCTGAGCGTAGGCCTACCCCAAAGATCGCCACGATGATTGGTCCTCGGCTCTCATACAGGACACTTCCGCAAACTTGAGGTGGGTTTGTTACAAGGTAACTCCAAAACAGCTTAACGCATGTAGATGATATTTGACACAGAGATAGATTACTGTCTGAAATAGGCCATAGGCTAAATTTACTCTTAATACTTAATACCGCGATGAATAGGCTATAACTACTTTTGTAATGTATTCAAAAATTGAGACATCTTACATAAGACTATATGACGCAAGTTTCAAGTTATCTCTTGATACTAATTTCGACTTTCCAATTATTTTTTAATAAAGTAGTGTCCATATAAATGTTCAAGTATCTGTATCGGTGGAGTGCCAGGTGAGAAATAGACCGCCAGCGCGACACATCTGTGGGTCTGTTGTAAGAGGAGATGATGCGCGGATCGTATAAATATATATTATCAATGGATTCAATAAATATAATAACAATAATATTTTTTACAACAAATGTAACAATAGGTGGGGAATGTCAGCCGCCTACCGTAATGATGATGTAATGGGGCAACGCGATGGCTAATCCTTTGCCGAAGGGGGTGGCCAGCTATGAAAGGATGTCATACCAAAATGACAGATATTGTGACAGCATTGCAACGACCTAAAGCTTCTGCGAGGGAGCTTTCAAAATATAATTCTTAAT
The DNA here is from genome assembly GCA_027563995.1 of Papilio gigon. Lineage (NCBI taxonomy): Eukaryota > Metazoa > Arthropoda > Insecta > Lepidoptera > Papilionidae > Papilio > Papilio gigon. The sequence goes on along the minus strand of JAODUI010000007.1, from coordinate 2,951,056 downwards.
TCAAATTTAGAACTCTAATTTAAAACGAGATTAATCTATACGACTGACCGTTAAAATTACTGCAAAAATAAAAACGAAATTCCCGCAGCACAGGTACTTTATTCTGGATCGACGCTCCGCATGTTAACAATAAACAGTATCGTATTAAAAATTCATATCCAATTCCCTTTGAAGCCTATAGCAAATATTACCGAATTGAAAACTTTTTTTTTTAATTCCCATAACGACTTTAAATTGCTATTATAATTAGCGACGTCCGTGTTCCGTGTCAATTTCGCATCGATTGTGTCAGATGCACCCTAAAAAATAATACCGTTATGAAATTATGCATAATATTGATTGACGCGTGTTTGCAATGAACCAGTTTGTCTCATAAGAAATGCATACGGATAACCAATAATTATTCTACTTATTTAAATAAACATTCATCTTTTAAATATATACTTTAAAGCTTTTGCAGAGAGCAAAGACAACTTATGAATCTTGCTACCAAAATAATATACAAATGAATAAAAATTAAAAGCAACTGTCAAACGTTCTGCGCTCGAAATACTTGTGAGAAAATGGTTATTGCGAGAGTAGGTTCAATAAAGGACTTATTATTATAAAATTGAAAGGAATGAGATGCGTCTCGATATATTTTTTAACAATTTTATTCAATAAAAAGTAGCCAATCAAGTTTTCACTTTAAAATACGAATACGGTGACATCTCTCATTGTTAAATTTACCGTTGCGATTTTTTTAGGGTAAAAAAGTGTGAATTCCTATAAAAAAAAAATTGTTGACGGGGGTCACGCCTTAAGTTTAAATTAAGTTTTATTCGTCCGCAACCTTTCATGCACTTTGACATGGGATGTACAAGTAAAAAGCTCAGCGATTACCCGGATAGATTTTTTTTTGATTAGATCTTTGTAGAGATATCAAAGTTTTTGTGACGGTGGTTAGATAATGTTACCGCTTCATTGATTACACAATACACCCCTTTCGTTTACCTAGATACGTGAGATTATCGGAATGATTGAATGCTTACGTTACGTCTTCTATTGGGGTACTTACAATTAACGATTTCTATGCAGTTTGAATAACAAACAACAGATATACCCCAAACTTTATTCCCAAAATTTGAAATAAGAAGTCCCTAGACAAAATCCCATCCTAAAAGTTTGCATCTTCTGTATAGAAGAACTTGTAAGAACATGCAAAGGAATTTAAATTACTTTCAAAGTTATTTTAAATTTTAATGACATTTATCTTTATCAAAATATAGGCAATAAAATCAGTGTCTTGATTAAAAGAAAAGATTAAAGTATGTTCCAAAAACCTACTTTAGTTTTACAATGCGCAAAAAACAATTTGATATTTTTCGGACAAACTGCTATTTATTACTAACCTTAGATTACAATTCAGTACAATCAGTGACAAAAGTACATACTATAGTTTGGCTTGGTCAGTGAACTGGTAAAGACATCAAAGAGCGCCTTTGCCTAACGCAGTGGAAGCCGCGCGGTCAGCGCTTCCCTTTTGCGGTATAATGACGTTCAAAATTGGCATTTTTACACAAAAGTCACGCGCGATCACCGCATCAGTGAACGACTGTATTATGTGAAACATTTTTTATCTTTATCATTACTTTCTCTTATGTTTGCGGCTTATCTGTGTATTTGTACTGTAGTGTAAATAATATTTTTACTAAGAAAATCCATCTCAGGGTACTACTAATCGTTTTAAAAAAAAGTTTATATTCCAAATATGAATTTTAAATTTTTAATCTGTCTTAAGAATCAAAACGATTTCTTAATATATTGACCGCATATTTCCGAACGCAAAACTATTATAATATACAATCTATTTATTAAAAGATCTTATTTGTATTGAAATTATGAACGTCTAAATAAACCTATTGAGTTGTTTAAGGAGCGGAACTAAGTGCGGTCCGGGGACGGGACAATGGTGTGGTTTGACTGCAACACGACACCCACATCGCGGACGAGTATTATCTGTCTCGAATCCGCCATCCGATAGGCGTTTGCTCATCTCATGAGTCTATTTTGCGAGCTCAAAGCGTCCGGTCTTTTGTAGTATTGTAGGTCAACATTGCGTTTGTACTTTTCGAGATAAGTCCTTAAATTATTTTACAAAAACAAATGCATACTTTCATTTCATTTTATATCTACTCCTATATGGTTTTTTTATTAAATACGAAAATTTATTATTTAATTACATAGTTCTAAGTGCTTCCTCAGTACAATCTCTCATACCCTTTAAGTGTACAACGAAATATGGTTTAAATAAATCTAAATGTTTCTTAACTAAAAGCTCACGGTAGCTTAATTTTTTGTGCTTACAAAATTGCGTCAAATGATCGAAAATCGCTTTACATTTGTAATTCAATACTTTCTATCTGTCGTTTCGCAATTCGAATTGTGAATACAATCGACTTCCGCTTCCTGAGATAGATAACCGCGCTACGCCCGTACTCAATCTTATAGTGCCTTCACTTCAATATATTGACGGAATTTTATATCAATGTATCAACCATCACTGTTTTAGAGAGTTTAAATATGAATATAAATATTCAATACGTAACAATAAATAATAATTCACGCTTAAAGACAAGCGAACGTTAGTTTGCAGTAGTCGCAGTACTGAAGTAGACAGTACTATGTGATTATATATGCAGGTCCTTAACACCTATGGCATAAAGTAATTGACGACGTATGTTAAAATACTAATTGGAACTAAGTTTTTTTAGTAAAAAAAAAGTTATTAAAAAAGTCGAAGTGTTGTTACAATTAAAAAGACAGGAGTAAAGAACAGTGCTACTTGAAGAAACCAATAAAATCAACAGTTTAGTGTTTGGTTTGACGTGTGCAGTTAACTTCAATTTTCGGACGTTATTTATTAACCGGGCCGTTCCGTTTTTCCACACATCGTTGAAACACTTAAGTTAAACAAGTGGTTTATTCTTTAAAGAGCTGGAGTGTTTGAAATAAAAAAAAACTCACCTCCCACGCATATCTTCTGTCTACAAGCTTCGTCTCCCACTTGCCGGTGAATGGACCGTACTTAGTGCCGACAGGAACACTGCATCTCGCGAATACTCCACTATTTTTTAATACCAGCTCATTGGGCAGATTGCATTCTGTATTGTCGACGTCACAGTCTTTATTCGAATCATCTTTTTCATCTGGACTTTTATCGGAATCGAGAAAGCCGTGATGAGGTAGGTCTATAGGCCTGGGTAGAAAATTTCTTCCGTAATCTGCGAAGTTTTGTGGAAGGTAGGCATCTGGTATACCGAAGTCTATATTCCCGTAGTACTCTTTAACGTCTGTGCCGGGCGCCATTGGCTCCTGCTTGATGTGAACTAGGGTGGGCGCTGGTTCTGATGCCGCGGAGTTAGTGGGACTCGGGGCCGGGCTGCCAGAATCCTGGCTTTCGACTGCTGTTAACAAAATGACACATGTTAATTTTTAAATAATGTCAGGTTTCAAAATCATCTTCCTAATTTTAATAATTGAACTACATGGATGTCATCTTCCATTGTTTTTATAAATAGTTGGTTTGGTAGGAATTACAATATCTACGCAAATTTTATACCCCTATTGTGTATGAAACCAATTCCGACGTACTCATAAGAACTAAGAAATCGATTTATTTTAAACATTACCAGATTTTTGTTAACTTACTTATATTTCTTGTGAACTTTCCTAGTAATCTTGAAAAAGCTAGTATTAGGATATGGTCCACGGCAATAGTAGAATGGCGGGTTTCTAACCCACGATCGCTAGATCGGTAAGCCGTACCCATAACCATTAGGCTACTGGCGCTTCTAAATCTATTGCTAATTTGGCATTTAATTTTTTTGAACGAAGTTTTAAACTGTGAAACTTCGGCAACGTTTTAAAGTGCATCGGCGCGTTTAGCCCCATGCATATGAACCTGTCCGATTTATTTTTCAGACAAAAATAAAATGATGGAATGCAAGATGGTGCTCGCATTATGCCTCATTTCCGCTCGGCACAAAGCGTTTCCGCTTGTCTCTTGCCGCTGAGAGAATCCCTCCCAAATGCAAATCCACACCGAGATATCTGAATCGAGTGGTTCCTCCGAATTATTGTATAACTCTAGAATTTTGCATTCATTGAAATATGAACTTTACTCTGCGAAACTATTTCATCTTTATCGCTTTATATCTCAGCTTGTCAGGTTAGCAAACTGATCATCTAGTACCAGAATGAAAACTAAACCAGAATGAAAACTAAATTCTATTTTTTAATTTTTATATACATATATTTTTGTCCCTGTGTAATCACTGCATTAATAGACATTCCCAGTTACAAGTTGATAAATTAAACAATCGCATACTTAAAAGTAACAGTAATACAGAATATGAAAGAAAACAAATTGCATCAATTAAATTTAAATGTTAGTAGTTGATTACAAAGTGTAAAACACGCGCGTGCCATCAATAAAACGCATCCCCCAAGCAAACACAAGTGAGAGAGACACTTCATAAATCATAACTCACCCCATTACTACTAATATACTTGTTAAAACAACTCTCTATCTTGTCAGGACGTCTTCCGCACGTGCGATGAAAAAAAAACACTATAAAATTAGACGCTTGATCACAGCCTAATACAATACGGGCTTGGAATGATAACTGCTTAACATAACAAAGGTGCAATGCGCGATCACAATGCGCAGGATGTGCGAACGTGTCTTTATGATCCCTTTTTGTGGATCCAGTTCGGCGCGGACTGCGCTCTTTTTAATGTTCCGTTGCTTTGCGCACCTCACCTGTCGCGCTCTAGTTTCATTCATCATCATTTATGGTCACAAACTATCTGCATCTATTTCGTACAATCAGTGTTGAAATTATAATTAAAGTATCTTTCTGTTCCTAATTTGAACTACATCTTTTAACGTATCTGTCACGAATAGGTTGAGATATACAAGCATAAAAAATGTCAACAGGCCTGCTTTGAATATAATTTTATCAAGTACCGCCATGCATAGTTGATGCATCTCATCCATTTACAGTCACAGCCATTGAGTTATGTTATTTCATGAATAAAAAAAATATTAATTATTCTATAGAATATATTAATAAAATGAATGTGTCTGGCTGCTTCGCTAAAACGAGGTGTCGTAAAAAGCGCGTTCGAATTTCAAATTCAAATTAGCGATGGCGAGGTGAGTTCGCGCGCTGCGTGCGCGGACAATGCGGACGAGTCGTCGTTAAATCTCCGGTTTCCGCAGAAACGCGACAGACTTAAAATAAGAACATGCATCGGACTAACAACTCTATAGAGTGAAACCACATCAAATTTCCAATTCGTATTTATTTACCTTTTCCGTAATATATTTAATACAAGAAAACTGTACAGCTTGATTCGCAAAGGAAGAAACTATCCATACAATAAAATGAAACAGTCGAAAAGCGTCATAGAATTAATAGCACGTGAGAAGTTAAAATACATTAAAGACTAAATACGGGTTTAAATTAGAAGAGTCATATAAAGAAAAACACTACTGTTGGCGTTACCCGCTATAAAACCGTAGCTGAGTTGATGGATGCAATTTTAACTATAACTTTGACCTATGTTGATTATCAGTGTCCTCTCATCACCTTCAAATATCTACATGACACAACATCAATCATGTATAAAAATATATGTGAAGTCAACCAACAGGACCAGCGTCATCAAGCCTAGTCATCTTCAATAATAGGGCAGGGTCCGAGCGTCTGAATAGGGACGTATAGTGAACTGATGATGCTTAAATATTACCTAAAACCGAAGTACCGGTAATATAAGTGTCTGTTCGTCTCGAATCTTCCCTGTCCGTGGACCCTACGGCGCGCTGATTTCACGAGTTAGCCACGCCGACTGACAATATTCACGGTTTACGTCGTCGTGTCAACGAAGACTCGACGACTCCGCTTGTGTTCCCTCAGAAAATACTCTTAACTGCATACCCAAACGTACATTTTCCATTGTCACGGACGAAACACGCCTTTAAACTAACGTGTTAAGGTTAACATTGCTGTGGACGTAGTTTTAGGAGGACAATTGCATTCAAATAGCCATAGCCAAGCATGCCTCATCCGAAATACGATAGTACGACTTGTACCAAGCTATTGACGACGAGGAATTCTTAGAAAGTACTACTTTCTAATACTCTAACAGTACATAAATATCAATAGAAATGTGGCAAGCATATGCGAATCGAAAATAATTGACTTCCTATTTATTTACTCTCTCTCTCTCTTCCTGGCTTAACTGTCCCACATAGTGATAGGGTCAGCCTTACGTGTCCGTCTTCTTCTCTTCGCTCTATCGTCGACATCTTGCTCCGAGACTTGGCAGGCATGTCTCTGACCACTACATCTTATTATTCCTATTTATTTACTGTTCAGTGTAAATTTTTCGTCTGTAGTTTATGCCAAAGTTATACAAAATTTTAGCACAGATAATGTTATAAATCTGGTAGGTTTGGATGGATGGATGTTTGTTAGAATCTAGTTCAACGCTAGCATGGGTGTAGACGAAATTTGGTATAAATATAAAAATACTTTTATTTTTAATTCCGCGAGGTCAAGTCTCGAGCATAAGCTAGGATTATTATTTAGGATGTCCAATATTATAACGGACAAGTATATATGAATTAGAATAACTATGTATTAAACTAATTAGATTAAAAATATATTGTCACCTCTTTTCGTTTTTTATAGAAGCTTACGTTTCTTAAAATCGGTACCAACCAGATTAGTAACACTACAAACGAATTAACACAATAATCCTAATTACTTCTCTACCAAATAAATACGTAATCGAAAATGATATCAGTTTAAAAAAGGAACACAAAAATTTTGTATTGAGAAACTTCGGCTACATTTTTTTTTAAAGGCAAAGGTAAGGCTGCGTTCAGCCACCCAAAAAAAACATTTCGCATACGAATAAAGTAAATAAAAATATAACAACTTAAGTTCTGTATAAGGTTTATAAACAAGGCCGTGGCCGGCGGCGCTTGTCAAAAGGTAATATAGAGATGACAAACAGCCTTTACTAATAACCGCAGATTCGAGATGTTTCGGCTTGTTCGCACACCCTTAACAGAATCAAAGATAACACTCGAGTGGTTACAAAAAAAACGGTTCTGTTTGACAAGGCTTTTGAAATTGACAACGAATGTTTGATATATTGATTTTTAGCAAATAACCATTTTATTAGTACATTTAAAAGCCGATAGAGTCCTTTTAATATCTGAATATTACCGATATGTTTTTTTTTTTAATTTTCTGTGTTTATTTTATAACAATTTATAATTAAATAATAATATGAAAAAACAAAGAGTTTATCGTTGTCAATCATTTAAAGTATTTTAGACTTGAAGTAGATAGCGCATAAATTAGATTATTGAGTTATCGCTTATTACCTAACATGACCGGAAATATTTTAGTCCTTGTGTTTTACCGTAAATATGCCAGTAGGTCAATCAGAATTTACCTACCAAAATGAAAGGTACGTGTTAAAAAATACGATAGAGTCGTTAAAATTTTTCTTATTACATTAACAAAACTATCACGGAATTTTTTGTATTCGAATTTGTGATCGAATGTTCGGTGGTTGGACATCTCAGTCACATATACACTGCGATTTTTTAATACTGTATTAATAGTCTAAACACGTGAGTTCATGATTTAATTAACAAAGAGTTTCTATTGGTTTCAGCTAGCGAGAACCACTGTAACGTTATCTAATTACAAAGTTGTAACGTTTTATTACAACAGTAACTGATTAAGTTACAATTTAAAATCTGATCCAACTTACCAGACATCTTCATCTTACTGTTATCTTAATTCAGAACAGATGTGTCGCTCATAATGTAATTTAACACTGATACGTAAATGTTTCTAATGTAATAAATTTTTCACTTTTAATTGAAAAAAAATAAATAAAATACCAATAAGAATTTATTTCATAATTTTACATCACAAATTTTCTAACTCAACACTGCACTTACACGGAAAATAAAAAAGAAATGTATAATTTCGTTTAGTATCTATAGTGATGGGTTAGACTTGTCGATAGTCTGCCCGTCTGTGTGTCGCGGGATGGTGCGCGCTCCCGGCAGATATGTGCGTTGGCCGCGACGAACGGTGCCAGAGTAACGCGAGAGGAAGCGAGAGCCCGGCTCATCCCTACGATCCCGAATCATAACCCTCGGCCGGGACGCACCCCGCGCCCCCCGCCGCCCGCGCGCCGCGCACGCCCCGCCGCTGTCTCTGTGCACCCCTCTCGCTCGCACCACTTTCGGGGTCGCTTTATACAAGGTTAAAAGTCTGAAAATACACTTACAGTTTTTTTTTAATTTCATAAGTATTTGTCAAAATTAAAAAACCTAAAGCACCGCAGATAGTACCCACATTTATTTAAAAAATTATATTTTTTTTGATCTGAAATAATCTAATAATTATGACACATTTTTGACACCACCTACGTATCTATCTAGTAATGTTAATCGCATTAAATTGAGTTCTTTAAAGCTTAAAATCGATAAAATTAATCAGTGGTGTACCTTATTTTTATCGATAGCGACATTGTTACGGTAGAGATCAGCACCTGCCTAAACAATAGCACTTTAGTTACAACCTTTGTTAACTGCAAACATACTACTTAATCAGAACTTAGTGTTGTACTCTAAACAATGTCTGTTATAACTGACTTATAAAATGTCGGACGGAAACAACCACATGGAAAAAAGAATTAAAAAAAAAAACAAGTAACATTAAAGAATAAGTTTAAATATTGTATCATGTATCTCGTAGTTTTTCGTTACAAAATGTTCACATTTTTAACAAATTAAGCTGTTTATTTGTGAAATGGAAATGTTGATGTATTCAACATATTTTATTAACTAGTAGTTACCAGCTTGAAACATGATAATGAACCCTTAATAGCAACAAGATTTAATTCGTTGAGCTGTCTCTATACACACTAAAGTCTTCCAACTACGTATTAGTTTTTCATCGTCTGAAAATATCGTGTCAGTGTAGTGGCGAGTGGCAAGTGAGAAGTCAGAAGGGAGATAACTAGATAATGTTCGAGATACGGCGCCGAGCGCGATTGGCCGGCGGCGGCGCGGGGCGTGGCCGGCGCCGATGCACCAATGGGATGTTCCACTTTATCTGCGTCTTTGTCTGCTACAGACTACAGATCTTGTACCCCTGTACCTCGGGACCTATGCAGTACAGCGCCGACGACCACAGCGGCTTCAACGCGGTCGTCACCAACTCTGCGCCCGCGCACCACGCCGCCCCC
>JAODUI010000007.1:2918001-2941626 GCA_027563995.1 Papilio gigon | reverse complement strand
ATGTTCACAGATACATCAATAAAAAAAAAACTTTATCACATTGTGATAAAGGTCATTATTGATTTATCTTGTACCCCTGTACCTCGGGACCTCTGGACTTCGACACAGGTGCGAGACGAGCTGGCTTACTAGCTCTACGCTTGTTATTACGTAGCTGTATAGCTGTACATCAATATTATATGAACACGAACACGCTTGTGTATTTAGTTCACTCTGAAACTAATCAAGACTTCATTCGCCAGGCAAGGTGGCTTTAATCTCTTAAGTAGTTCTGATTATTTTACGAAGAGATTAATATACTCAAGTCGTAGCTGTATAATTTCTGTACTGCTTCTTACTTCGCAAACTTTTATGTACATTTTTTTTTAGAATTTACTTTGCTATAGATATTACATGCCGTAACTTTCCGAATTTTGTTTTTAGTGTTCTTTACAGAATTTTCTAGATTTACGTTTATTTAAGATCAATAAAGCTTTTTTATATGAACAATTTGTATCTTTAAATTTTTCCATTGCAATCTAACTTTCAAGACCCACTATGGGTCGCTTCGCCAGCGGAGTAAGTAACCTAACTTCTAAGTTTTTTTCTTATTACGTGTCTCATCTGCAAGCACATTGTAACGTGAAGGCGACAACTAGAATCGATTTGCGACAGACATGACGGCTGATAATCGATTCCCGTTTCAACAGATGTCGTAATCGATTTCACAGTTCGCGTATTAAATCGACTCTGTGTCAAGTCGTTATGATTGCGGCGCGAGGGTGTGAAGGTTTTTGCAATGCTTGTGATAAAATAGAAACGTGAAATATATGACTATTTAAATGATTTATACAGTCCGGTTTTCTTATACGCAAGTTTTCTTTGCACTTATAAATACAATGTTAAACCAGCATATTTGTGAATCACATATTTATGGATGGATTAAAGCTATATGTTATTTAAATGTAAATAGGTACATATGTTTTTGTAGCACAATGTTAAAAATGAATAATTAAGCAGGTCCCGTAATTTAATGCACCAACATCATCTCTATATATTTAGCTTTCGTATTCATTGCAAACTTTAATGGGCTAATACTTCACCAGTACGCGGTTGTTTAAAATAATAAACAGAAGATGGCGCTGCAGTCAAGACTAGTTGTTCGTTTTATTCTTAATTTAAAAATAACAAAACCCTTCTTTTACCGTGATAACTTGTACCTATATAAGTATAAAGAGATATTAAAAAAATGTCATTTATTAAGGTCTGTGTAAGCTATATTTATAAGTTGCCAGCACCAAATTTAAATTCAGTACAAGTATGAGAATTTATGTCTCGTAATTTCGCGTCGACCGCACAAATTTATTTGATAGGCCGAGACACGGCGCCGCTTTTGCGTTTGTTTAATAGACTTTTTTTTTTCTCTTAAAGAATATTTACATTCTAATTCAGTTCTTATTTAACTTGCTTATTAAATTTTATCGTGCCAAGGACTGTCTGACTTGAAGTAATTAAGAAATGAAGGCCGCCAATAATGTTACTGTAAATTAGGACGAGATTACCAATTCACATTTAAAAAAATCATTGTAATTTCATTCTTTAAGTGTCCGATGTTAACACAACCTTCGAATTAGAAGTAACTGTTTTTTTTAGCTTATATATGTACAGTCATTTATAAACCATCTCACATTTCACGATGTTTCATATGTGCGGTTAATAATTACTCATATCAGGACCCCAAGTATTAAACAATTTTTAGTATTATATAGAGGTCGCGTCAGATCAAGATCCCTTCCGGCGAGGCCGCGCGCCGGGGGGCACGGAGAGGCCAATTCAGGACCGACCGCCATCTTGGATGACCGACAAAGAAGCCAACGGACAAGGAACTTACGATATACGTAGAGCCTGCTCACCTTACAGAATTTATTACCTCATTTATTTACTACAATTTAATTTTATATTTTCATTTGTGTTTATTAGCTTTTTGTGTATATACGCCATACGCTATGATTTTTACTTTAACATATTGTTTTTTAATACAGTGCGGAGGGTGACCGCATTCTGTTGAAATCATTAGGAAATGCCAAGGCTGATATGATGATGATGAAGTAACCTGCATAATGCGAGTCACACACGTTAGGTATAGCAGTCATAGCATTATCCTACAGGTTTGACCCTACATAAGTAATCTATAAACTCTACCTTGTCCAAACCGCAATGTAAAACCTAGTCCCTAAAGGGCTTCATTGTTTGTCAAACTTTGTTTGAAAATCGTTTTACAGAGTCTTCACCATAAGACATCCGCAGTTAATGCATAGTTAGTACACACTTATATATGAAGCGTTGATGTCGTGTTCACTTGTTATGCATTAAGGCTTTGAAACCTGATTACTAACAACGGCACTAGAGCGCGTTGCATCAAAAATGAATACCTATACAAAGCAGTCGAGCACTTCGAGACTTCAACATCATACAAATTGCCAACTAGCATACGAGTACCGTTTGCTAACAAACATAATCCTTAAACCAGTATACCAACGTAAATATATCGAAACAAACTTAGCTAGGAGCGGAATCTCGTGTTGAATTCGAAATGAGTGCGGACGTGACACCGGACCTCACGCGACTCTAAGAACTTCTGCGGCGACAATTTTATTTGCGAACTACCCCCCATTTGGCACCTCCCTTTGTTGCCGATTCGTGACAGTCACCCTCCGCGCCGTGGAAATGGCTTTAACAAGAAACTTGCTCCAACTTTTCTTGAGTACGGCTGTTTATATTGCGAGTCACTTTATTTTTATAGCTTTCATTATCCTTTACTATTCTACAAAATCTATTTATGAAAATTAAAAAATACATTTCAACAACTGTTCTATTTTCATTCATTCATTAATTACTTAATCTTAAAACTTGAAAGTCTAAGGAAGCAGTGATTATTTTCTTAGTACTAAATGACATTGTTAAACAACCAATCATATGGATATTAATAAATACAGTTACTAATTCAGTTTAATATAATATTTTCAAGTTTCAAATAAACAGAGTTTTTCAAATGACTATTTGAAAATCGAATACGATAGTTTTTATTGAAGATCTTTTGTATTCCACACAATGACTGTAGATTTTCCATTTGCAATAACGATCGCTTCTCCATTTATACCCGTAACGTTATCGGATTGATAAAGCACCCGCTGTCCATTGCTTTTGAAGGGATAACCGGTCGGAAACTTTAAACCGTCTCCGCGCAGCCGAGATCCCGAGACCGGCGGACATTTTCCATTCTATACAATTCGATTGAAGCCTAATCGCTAACTATATCTAGATACATTGATTCTATTTTGAGACTTTTAAATAAGATTTAATTACATTATACATCGAATTACGCTTTATGTAATAATTTCAGTCTACTGAAGATCAGAGAAAATAATTCCAAGACATTTAACTTATTCTATACGATGACAAATTATGTGAAAGATATATGAATTGATGTCGAAAAAATATGACTAAGTATTAAAAAAAAATTCTCATAAAATAATAGAGAACCAATAGAATTAATGTCATCGTCATCGCAACGGCATCATTCGAATGACCACTCGAATTGAAGAATTAGATTTAAACCGTTGATTTTAAATCGGCACGACAAAGGGTCGAGCTATTCCAATTTTGAACGAATAGATTTTTAAATCGAAATGCACTATAGGCACTCGGTGAACGCCTCCTGGGGCGATCTATCGTATTTATAGAGGCAATAAAACAGCATCAGAAGGCAGCCCGGTTATTGGCGTCTTGATAGGACGTATCGCTGGACATTTCTCGATCTAACAAGATAATATTTTGAAAATGTAATGTAAATACTACGAAATACATGTACATATATAATTAAGTTATAAATCTATACATGTTGATTATTATGTGTATATTCTGATATTGTAAGAACACGAAAACTATTGCGTGAATATAACCTTAAAACTTATCACAGTGGAATCAGCTGTAAAAGCTCACTTCAACCTTAATTCACCAAATTAATGTCAAGTAAAGCTTCATGTAAGAAGTAGGAAAAGTCAGAAGGAATATAACAACGTCTTTTAACTTGATGGAAATGTTTCTTGCATGACGAACGGACCGGTGGCGAGTGTTCAAATGTTTTGCTAGTGGCCGATGGTCTCTAATTACTTGTTATAAATGACAGACTGAAAAGTGCTCGGCTTTATTGAATGAACATAAACATATATAGCACTATTTTAAGATTTGTTAATGACATATTGAGTTTTTAAATTGATAATACTAGGCTACTGATGTAAATTACATATATGGAAGGAACAAACTCAAAGAACTTCTTTTAATATGCAATATTATAGACATTATAGTAAAAGTAAAATAAAAATAATGCATTAGGAACCGTTAGTCGACAGTAAATGTGACAATTAATGTCAAAATAGATTTGTCTAAGTTAAAAAAATCTACATAAACGTATTGACTTACAATACTTGAATTCATATGATTACAAATAGTTACGAATGACTAAATTAACTGCAATTAAAAAGAAACAAAGCGTATAAATTCAGTATTAACGGGGAGCGTCAAAACACTCACAGTATCATGTCAAATTAAATAATCGTGTTGTAATTGAGCCGGCGATCGGAGAACAAGGGCGGCTCATCGATCAAGCCACCCCACCGCACCACGTACGACATACAAACATAAGCGATCTCGAACCATTTTTGTTTCTTAAAGGCATTTTATATTCAATTTATTTTTATTTCCTTCTGATTTTACCGATTGAAGGCAGGCATTAGTAATGTAAAATGCCAGTTTCTGCATCTTTATAATTCATCTCGTATAAATTGATGAAAACCTTCAAATCGCTTATTAGGTTCGGACTGTTGATCACAATTAAATGACTACGAATATTCCAATAAAGGCTGTTGATGATGATGATGATGATGATGATGATGATGACGAATATTCAAATTGGTTACGTCGTTTATTAAGACATATCTAGCAGTTATGTAAGACTAAGGTCTTAAATAGCTGCTGAATTATTAAACAGAGAATTTTTTGTGTTTAAAGTTAGTTGCTGTCGCTTATAACTTGGACCACAGAGTGCCTTAACAGTGTTATCCGCACTTAAGTCGTGTATAGTCACTTGCGGAAATCTCACTAATGCATCCAATAAGTACGCAATGTAAGTTAAAGCTTAATTAATTTTACAATACTAGTATTATTAATTTTAAATAGTTGCACAAGGCATTTTATCAATGTTAAAAATGTAATAAATACAGTTATTTGTGATGAGACACAATAATGATAGCAATTATCTTTAATTTTCTTTTTACAATTTATATTCTGTTTTTCATTTAAACATGTATTCAAATAATGCCTTTAATTCCTGTGCATGTTTCATTAATGTTAGTGATACAATCTAAAACATTTTTGACTATTTTTGGTCGAATAATTCACAGTTCAGACTTTTATTGTAACAGAAAACTATCCATGTTCGATGCCCTTGTTTGGACAGTCCTCATAATATTCCCATGATGTTCACCCGCAAACACAACTCTATGATTATGTTAGTCTGCCCTCGCCGACGGCGATCGCCATGGGCAACCCTCTTCCTGCCGGTTACCACACTCGCATTATAAAACAGCTTCCGTATTGTGAACATTTTAAACAATGTACCCCCAATTTATGGAATACTATCTGAAGCACGGAACTCCGTGAGCGCGGAAATAAAAGGTATATTTAGCAACCTATATGTTCTTCCACACTATGGTCTAAACCTATGCAAAATTTCATCAAAATCCGATCTGGAGATACCTTCTAACAAACATCTATGCAAACTTTCACTTTTATTATATCGTAAGATGCTATTATACGGAAAGTACATAAAATACAGGACAGGTCGACGCAGCGTGGGTAGGCCTCCCGCAAGATGAACCGATGATCTGGTTAAGTTTGCGGGAGCATCCTAGATGAGGGCGGCCAAGAACCGATCGTTATGGCGATCTTTGGGGAAGGTCTACGCACAGCAGTGGGCTACGTGTGACTGATATGATGATGATGATGATGATGACATAAAATATATAAATAGATATGATAGAGATGTCATAAAATATATGAATAGATAGTACATAAGATCTATCTAACCGTAGTATATTACTTTAAATATAAAAAACAGTTCTAAGTTCGCACAATCTAAGTTTTAAGACACAATCGCTCCCTCGGCCGGCAGCGAGTTGATAACGCGAGAATAAAGCTCACCTCGCATTGACTTTCGCACAAAAGGCCTTCGCAAATTACACACCAGGCCACCAATTACTGAGCCCTAACAACAGATACATTTGTATGACAATGATGAAGTTTTTTCTGCGAAATACGATATTGAACGCGACTGCGTTGTTGCGAATTTCTATAGTACATATTGCTTGCGTTGTGTAAGTTTGTTTAGAATATTAGTACCCGATAAAATATTTTCACGATTTATTTTTTTTTGCAAATCGTAATTACATAAATAATAATTAAAACATATTTTGTAGCTTTCACATTACATAAGGAATAGAAGTAGATTGAAATTAAGACACAAAATGACTTAAGTAAGTGAAATATTTAAAAAAAAACTTATTAAATTTAGCGAAGGAAGTCGAATACATGTATTAATTCCTCGCTTCCCTACCAACTAGGTATCATTTAAAGAGATAATTGTGCAACATCTAAACAATGTAACAACGGAAACGGTTTCCGCTGACAAACCGCTCTTGGAATTGATCTCTTCCTTATCCAGCCATGACCCCGCCACCTTCCTTCCCGTATTCACTGAATAAAACGTTGTACTACTTTAGAAAGATAGCGACTGATAACACAGCCTTTAATTTGTAGCTTAATATTGTTTACATTATAAATGTAATTAATAACAATTGACTGTCGGGTAACTCGGTTTATGAGGACAAGTGAAGTGCGTTTATTATTAATACTATAAGTGCCAAAGTTTAGGTAGATATTTGTTAACAGAATGAAATTTTACTCAAAAATAGATTACTGTTTGGGATATGATGTAGGCTTCTTAGTGGAAGTTGCTGTAAAAAGTTAACATTAAATCAAATTAAGTGTCGTAAAGTTTGCTTGTTTTATTACGATTCAAACATGTGAAATATTAATATTTAATATCTACGTACAACGTATATATAATTGCCCATTATATCAAAACAAAAAAGTAGGAAACGTCTTTTTCAATACCGGTTCGCACCGGAACGATCCGGAAATGATAATGGGGACGTCGACGAGGCGAGAGGCTCCCGACTGCGAGCTGTCACCGGTGAAAGCGTCAAAGGGTTTTAGTCAAGGCGCGAATTAAATCGGTCAGCGGGAGGCTGCGGAGCTGACGCCATCTATCGAGAACCGGATTTCATTCGCACATAAGTTTTGTTGACAATACAATATTACATATATTTTAACGATTTTATTTCTTTAATCGTACTGTATATATCCTGACTTCCTTGTCTTTGCACATATTAAAAATTTTACGGTTTTATCTATATTATTCATATAAATAAGGCATTTATTGCCTTATTTATATGAACGATATAACTGAATGATAAACTGAATGAACAAACAGTTCAATTACATAACGCACTAAATTTTCATAATCTCCTATTAAACTTATCTTTGCACTTAAAGAATTATCAAATTATAAGCAATATCGTGATTACAGTGTACAACGATATAGAGTGCTCGCTTGAAACAATCAATCATAACTTTAGTAATACAAGGAAAGAAATGTAATGCAAAGAGCTTCAAGCTACTATCCGCTTTTGCTGCGAGTTTGCACTGCAGAAACATCTCTATAAAAACATTGTCATCTCTCTTTATTGAATAGCTATGAAAGAGACAGCACCATTTTTCTAGATATATCGTAGTTGGAAATCGACGGTTTTTTTTCACTTCTAAATAAATTATTGACAGAGCTTCCCTTCGGCCCCGCGAGCCACAACTGTCGATGTCACCTTAATTTACGGCCCTCAATTATAAATTTTACATCTCCCAAATCTAGCTGTAAACGCGAAATTCAACTTTAAAGAGCGGTGGTTAAGGTTCGATTTTAAAACGGTACTAATGTTATGGAATCGAACAAGTTTTAGGTTTCAAGTAAAAGTTTTTAAGTCTAATTTTAATTAAAAATGCTTAAATGTCCAGCAGTGGACAGATAAGACCTGATGATGATGATGATGATTACCATTACCTACCGTGTTGTGAATAGTTCAAGTCCAATATGCTAGAAAACATTGAAATCGTAGTTGACAATTTGTACTAAATTTAGTGTACTTTTCATCCGATAGGGGGACGCTGGACGGGGGGGCGTTGTATGAGATCTCATACATATTTAGTCGAACTCGACACGAAGATTTATTCGTCAATTTTTATGCTAGGCGTAAAGTTGTAATTTGAAAATTGTTTATTTCATAATGTCTTAATATTGAGCACATGTGACATAGGTATCTTATATTGTTAAGATTTGGTTGATAATAGATAGTAGCTTATCATATTGATAACTTTTCAGGAAAGACTATGTTTAATCTTCCTTTAGTACCGGAAGAGATAAAATTATTTGTTTCGATAAGAATTTCGGTACTATAAAATAATCTTTTAACTGCAATATAGGTACAACTATATGAGTTATTGACAAGTTATTTTAATAGAAAATGTATTTATATATAAATACAGTACAAAAGGATGAACAGCGCCATCTATCTTTTTTATTCTAAACCCTCTTTAGTTGCTGATTTCTCAATAAATCGTATATAGTATTACAATCTTACTACAAATGTAATTACGAAAGTTTGGATGAATGTTTGTTATTACATATCTTCAAGCCATACACACATAAGCGCCAATAGACTTTTGGTTAAGAGTACGAGTGAATTTCGGAACATGTAGACGAGAGTTCAAATCCCGCCATTCGATTATTGTCCTATCACTATCTAGCACTAGTCTAGAGCTTAATTAAAGTGGTAAAAGAAATGTTAGTAAGGTAACAAAAATGTGCTGACATTTTATTACAAAAAAATCAGTTAATTGGATTTTGATAAAAATTTTCGCTCGGATGTAGATTTAGTTTAAAACAACGCAAGCAAATGATTTATTTTTAATTCAGAACAAACGAAGTCGTTAAACTAATACAACCTTTTTGTTAAACTTACTCTATAGTCAACTGTCATTAATTAAATTAGAAATAATAAACGAGATAATTATCCTATAACTGTCTGATAAAAATTTTAAAACGAACATCAAGTCTGTTTCCCGTAATTAAAACTGTTTGTTACCATTAAAAGATAAAAACGATGATTACGAATAAGAGCTAATGATGTATTTCTGCCGCGTCGTTTTCATACAAAAAGTGCAGTTTCCTCTTAGCCGACCTCTGACACCAGATAAAGGGAGTACATCTATCGCCAGCTTTAATTAACACGAGCGTCATTGTTTTATCACATTTAATTGGATGTACTAGCTTCTAGTCGCGACTGTTTACGATACTGCATTTAAAATATTCCAACATGAAAGGTTTCTTAACATTATCAATTGTAATATTAAAAATAATTAACATTGATTTTGTAATTTTTTTTTTAAATCAGTTTTATTGCTTGGTTATAACCTTGAATTTTGTTTCGATTTAATTAAAGTAAGAAATAAAACAACAAAAATGCCATCTCCAGAATCGACTATGATTTTCGACGTATTGAAAGGTTTTTTTAGAATGCTTTGCTTTTGAGAAGTTTCGATAGAGGCTCCACCTATATGTAAATATGTTATTCCACTCCCGTCTAGACACTGTCTCATAGCACACAAAGATATGATTAAACTGCCAGCTGCCGCTTCGTTTATAAAATAAAAATCATTTGACGAGGGTCCGCCATTAATTTCGTCGACAATGTGATAAATAATGAGAGAAGTGTAATGCGGGGGCGGGATCCCTCTGAAGCGTCGCGTCGCCTTGACGCCTGATTTTGAAGTTTTGACGGCTCACATCCTAATTTTCTTTCTGCAGCCGAAGCTCTCTATCCCTGCGGTTGCCACTTTTCAATAACTCTCGTGACACTTTTCAATTTTACATTTGAACAAAAAGTTTCATAATCAATTTTTCACTTTAGAACAGAGTAACACGTATTCAACATATATTTTTTACCTACTTTTATACCTACAAGTGAAACCACTACCTTTCTAAACATTTACTTAATTCGTTTCGTACTTCATTTGTTTTAATTAAAACAAAATTTCTTTTAAAACAAATGTAATATGAAACTCATCGCTTAAGTTAATGTACTAATGTTTTTCATCTCGTCAGCAATCAGTTATAAGTAAAATAAATCCTACACAAATGTAACTAAAGAATATTATCCAATGTAATTACGATACGGACAGCGATCAAAGGCTTTGAGCGTGTTAATTGAAGTCAGACACAAAGGACACGTCACATACAGTGGTACGATCACATATTGTGTGGTTATCCTACCAACTGTAAGCGTGATTACAATCACTCATATCAATTGCCTCATTTAGGAGTGCATCAATATACATATACCTATATACAAGGATTACAGTAAATAGTTTATCATTGTATAAACAATGCTAATGTCTCTTTTAGGGAGCTCCAATAGTCCCATCGTAGTAATATTCCGTTTCCGTTTGTTTACTTTCCGTCTCTGCGGTACGAGGTGTTATCGACCCGCTCCGTAACTAGAATGTGCGATACCCGGTCCATTAGACCCCACCTCCTATAACAAAGTTATACCCTTCGCACCACAGAGAAGTACACGTTTTTCGATGTCGCACCACAGGTAAGTTGCATTAGGGCTGATTTAGACCTCGCTTCGCAGCGAACGTGGTAATGCACACAACCGGATGATTGCGAAACATAAAATAGTTAAATTTAACTTGAAGAACAAGATCATAATGCTATTTTTTATAAAAAATAAAAGAAAATATTTTTAAATTTTAAACAATGGGTTCCTTGTAATTATAATTAAGTATAACAGAATTTTGAGTTTCGAAGGTATACTTGGGTTACACTTGTAGAGACAAATTTATAAGAAGAATAGACAAGACATAGATGTCTTGTCTATTCTAAAAGAAAGAGATAACAATATATTATTGTACAATTTCTATAACACACGGTGGACATTATAAAATTATAGACGTCTTATATAAAGACGAATGTATTGTAAATGTTTTGTAAAGAGCATGTTCGATAAATGTATACAAAATGTTAGTAATTTAAAATGAATACATTCCATTTGTTTTTATAAACGTAACGTCGCGACCAAATTTGGAAAATCCTAAATATAAGATATCGCCTATCACGTACGATAACGTTTACCTAACCTTCAATCTGCAGCGCCGGCCGACGGAAGTCTGATTAGATCTTTAAAATACCGTCTAACGATGACGCACTCTATTCACTTTATACATTACTAGCTGAACCCGCGAACTCTGTTTCGCCTTTAAGTCAATAAATAAACAGATTTTTGAATTTATTTGGAAATTAAAAAAAAAAATCCTCCTCGGAAAAAAACTTTTATATGGGAAATGGAAGAGGGTTATTTTTAACGAACAGCAATTCATTTTGTTTTATATATATATATTCATTAATCTACTAGCTCATCGTACAGTATTTTTTTAACTTAATATAAACACGAGTTATGTACAGGTGTTTCATTAAACATTCATGCTATGGAGAATTAATAAAAAAATGCATTTATCAATTCACAATTTGCAAGCGATGGAAAGTTAATAAAACAATAAGTCAAACAGATATCGGGTGCGTGTGTCCTCGGTAAATCAATTTTAAATTCGACTTGGAGATTCATGGCGGCGCGGCGCGCGATCCGTGAAAAATTGC
The DNA here is from genome assembly GCA_027563995.1 of Papilio gigon. Classification (NCBI taxonomy): domain Eukaryota; kingdom Metazoa; phylum Arthropoda; class Insecta; order Lepidoptera; family Papilionidae; genus Papilio; species Papilio gigon. The sequence goes on along the minus strand of JAODUI010000007.1, from coordinate 2,929,757 downwards.
TTATTTTAAAATGCCATTTTTCCATCGGCCTCTCTTTGTCGGGACTCCCCATTACGGTAGCAGTACGCTAACTCTACACGATACTAACGTTTTTTTTTTTATTTTCATCACGATAAAAACAAAAGGTTCGATGCTCGTGATGACGGACAGCTACTGATTTCTTATCAATTAAGATTATAAACAATATCGAGAAGTAACACACACATGCACAAATTTTGTGTATGTGTGAAGTGTAATCTTATATTTTTACGTAAAGGTGAAGAATTTCATGACATTCATTTGTTATTGCGTACGCGCTCTTGGTGACATAGTTTAAAATCTTAGCATGAAATAAGACATTGTTTATATATGATCGATGTAAACGTGAGATCAATGGTTTGAGAAGTCTCGTATCATATAAACAAAAAAGTATCAAGATCGTGTAGGCGCGTAATGCGTATTCAAAATCATCGCCCATATATCATGCTGTGCTCATCACGTTTTTAATAAAACTCGTAGCGAGCTGTTTGTTCATTGTTTTATATTTTGATTGCAGCACGTGTTGTTGTAATGGATTTGTATATTGTTTAAAACTAATACTTGGTAACTTTCCTAGTAACAAGTTTGGAAATTTTGATCAGAAACATCGAAACTCATAACAGCTAACAAATCTTTGTAAAAACTCACTCAAAACTAATCGATGTTTTTCACATGAGCACCGGTAAATTCGTCATCTGCCGTCAAATTATCGTAATTATAAGGCCAGGCCCACTTCAAACCTCTCGGATTGCTGTCCAAATATACGTTAGGGTCCGTTACGAGTCTTGCAATCAAAAGAATTCAATCGACAAAGTCGGACCCCATATCTATTCTTCCGTACCCCTGTCTTGAGCGTTTTACCTTATCAATTCATCATACGAAAACATACCTTAAAGCATTCGCTTTAAGTGCGCAATTCGAAATAACAAATTAATTTACAATAACATGAGATTTGAGTTTCTACGCAAAGTAGAATGGCAATAAACAAAAGTTTAGTTAAATTAATTCTTCTCGTGTACAATTCAGGCGAAAACATACAGAGTGATTCAATTTTATTGATGTAGCCTGATCGAAATGTTTCAAGAGAGTTTTATAATTGTATACGTGTGCTCCAATCTCATAAATCTGATCAATCACTCTGTATAAAAAGTTCGTCTCTAAATTACATTAACAAGACTGAAAATGTTTTTCGTTTATCATAATTACTTGTTATAATTTAATAGTTTTGAATTAAATAATTTAAAAGAGTTGAGATAGATATGCACGTACAGTATTTTATTTAAAAATAATATGAAGCATTTATTAAATTCTATAGTTTAATTAGTTTAAAGTTTAAAAAAAAATAAGTTAAACCAAGTCTGCTTTTATTCACATGCAGTATTTTTCTTATTCATTATTTGTAAGACGAGAAGAACAAAACGCAACTCACTTGATAGAGCCCTTGAAATAATAAAGGCATCCGGACATTCTGCGCCGCAAGTCAGGAGGTCGGGGATCGAAGCTGTGTTCACACACAATTGTTTTCTACCCCTGTAAACAGCGCGGGACAAAAGATGGCCTGATAAAAATCATTCCCAAATACAAATCATTAACGTTGGTACATTTATTCCCTCGATTATAATATGCAGTTTATATTGCCCGTTTACTTTCTCTAGTTCACTCAATAGTTCTTGAATACACATTTCTTCGACTTTATTCTGTTAAGTACGCTTCGGTATGAGTTGGACTTTAATAATATTTGTACCGTAGTCTTCCGATATGCTTTATATGAATTCACAAACCTAGTTTAAAAATACACGATCAATTGTTACTGACTTTTGGGCGAAGACAAATGTATCAATTACGTTTTTATTTATGAAAAAAGAACGTTAATACGAACCTGTGTTTTTTTAACTGATTATGCAGATATTAGTAGATTTTTGTTAATTTACTAATATTTCTTGTAACCATTTCAGGTAAGCTTGAAAAAACTTGAGCTAGGATATTGTTTACGACAATAGTCGAATGTTAGGAGTCGAACTTACGACCGCTTACAAAACTAAAAATTGAATAGTAACTCTTCCTACAAAAGTAGGTCAGGCGAATTTTGGTTTGTCACTAAAAGGTACAAGTCTGATACATTCCAAGAATCCCCTAAAAATGAAGACAATGAAAGGGTTGAAGTCAGACATTTCATCCCGTACGTCGTGTTTTTTACTTTCTGGCGCAAAAAGTGTTTTTTTTTTGCGCGATTTCTGACAGAACTCACTCTTTTGTTGTAAATTTCGCACGGTTCGTTGTATCAATCGGAGTCTGGATGTATTTGAATGCATCGCTAATTTTGGTTTTACGAATCAGACGTTACAATGACACAATTAAACCTATCTCTTCTTGAAGGGTTGTATCTCTGTACCTGTCTGATGTAGTTGTCAAAAGGGTTGATCTTTTTTCTTGACCTTTTGACAGTAGAGTAAGGGTTAGATTGACAATTTTTTACAAGACGTGTGAATCCATAAAAACTAAATTTAGTTATCATTGTCACGTTACGAAAGTAATAAACGTTCTTTGAATTTATCGAGATTAATTAATTTATATTTTATGTGGGTTTCTATTAAACCTTATTTCAGTTTATAAGATTTAAGTGCCAACGTTTTTCTCCTTATTTTAAAAAATCGCCAATAGCCTAATGGTTAAGGACACGTATTTTCGATAACGTGGTCAAGAGTTAACCCCGCTATTTGACTATTATCGTAAACCATATCCTAGCCCAAATCTAGAACTTAGTTTTTGTGGTAATATTTTTAAAAAAAATTTGAAAAGTATGTTAAAAATTCATATTCCAACATTTATCATTACAATATCACAATTCATTATTTCCACCTTCTTTTAGCGTAACATCAATCTTATCAAAATGATAACACGAACGACAATAAGCCGATTATAGATGTAAAATATTATAAGTAACTTTAATTGAGATATTCATAATTCTGATGATAAATAATATTATTTTCCATTATTTAAATCTGTATAATTCTTAGGAAAATTTCATTTTAGCCCATAGAGCACTATGTTACCTAATGCTCTTCAAAACTTTGACTGAGTAAATAATATAGATATTACAAAGAACAAATTGTAAGGACACCTGCTGAGGGCCATAGGTGTCCAAGATAATATGTATTCATAGCTAACTGGTTAAAATATGTTACCATTTAATTTGAACCTTATTGTCCTAGAATAAAGCTTAGAATGACGCAAAATATTCATCGAAATCTATGTAGCCACAGGGCGTATCTGTTTTGTAAAGGCATTCACGTGAATAAATCCTTTTAACGATTATCATTTGAATGACAATAAAAGTCATATTTGAAAGGGTCTCAATAAATGCTTAAGAACCCACTTGTATATAAAAGTGAATTATTTTATAAGATTATAGTCGCTCATTGGCATGAATACTACATAACTTTGCAACAGCAAAAAAACATACATTTTAAAACGTTTCTGCATTGAAATGAACTGACAATTTGTTATATAAAATGGAATGTCAAAAATAATATTTCTCCCCAATAGACACTTCCGAAAAATTGTACCCTTCCCGTGTAGCAAACCGCCTACGCGACCTACGGCGTAGACCGCGTAGACACAGATCGATTTGCGGCTACAAGTGACAAAGTTTTTCAAGATGGCGCAGGGGTGGGGACGCGAGGGGGATGCTCATATTTTTTACTGTCGGCCGGGGTGAGCAGTGAAGCCGATCGCAACACCACTCTCCACTCGGCCTCTTAAAAGCTCGCCTTCTGAGGGACGTTTCTGAGGAATACATACGATATATGCAACCAAGTGTCTATGTGACTATATAGAGGGAGACTGTAAATAAGCAATGATATTAAAGTACCAAATGCTCTTCTTTTGTTATTTACATTCGTTTTAATAATTACCAATCTGTTATAAAATCAACCATACTTTAATTATTATTGTACGTAAGACATTTTATTGTACGTAAGCCGATCAACTTATCAATTCTTTTATTACTTTTGTTCATTCAGACGATCAAGGTAACTTTACATTTTAAATTTTTACCTCAGTAAATTTTTTTTTAATTTTTTGATGTGAACACAAACAAAAAATGTAAGCTAAAAGATATAAGCATAATTCCCTATAACACTAATTTTTAATAGATATAAGGATAACAGTAAATTTAGTAACCCAGTTAACCAGCTAGTAAACATCCCGCAGCAATGTGTACACAGAGGGTGCGTAGTACCAAAGTCACAACTGACTTTTATTATTCTATTATACGGAAAATACTTCAAGAAAACGCTAGAATATTCGATTTATATTAATAATAATAAACCAATATTACCATGAAATGTTATTTAACAACTAGCTCAGGACTACGTCCAAGAAGAATTTAAAAAAAAACTTCTTTAGTTATTATAGTGTTCATCCAAACTGTGTTCTATATGTGTGCCATATTTCAACCAGATCCGTGTAGCTATTAATAATATTGTATCGTATTCCAGAAAAATTATAAAAGGATCTTAAATTCAAATATTAATGTTAAATACTACATCTCTATGTTCGAACAAATTCACGATAAAAAAAACACGAAAATGTTCATAATGTTTTCGATTAATACCGTGACGTTCTAGACTCTCACTGCTAAACAAACATTCTAATGAATTAATGAAAAATATTAAACTTATTACATTCTTAATTAGAAATAAAAATATAATAAGTAAAGAATAAAATAAAATATGATTAAAACGAGTTTAACATGAGCGCACAATGCACGTCGAAGTTTTCTTTATCTTTTTTTTTTTAACTGTACTCGGCGTTAGCTTGGAGCGGAGGTAGTGTACACAAAATCTGATTGTAGCTTGAAATTAATTTCATAACGCCCGGGGCAGGGCGCGGGGGCGCAGGCAGCGGGGCGCGGGGGAGGGGCTACACCATCTCATGACTCACACAGACACGTGTTGTTAGATTGGGTAATAATATTTTATTAGACAGACGCAAGTCAGTTTACTGATATAACTTTTACATGCAGGTTTGATCGCGAACACGTTGACTAATAAACCTATTATCTGATAAAAGGTTCGCTATTTTTTTTACAAATGTTATGTTCACACAAAATTTTGTGATAACCAGTATGAAATCTGTTTAATTTAAATAGAAAAAATGTGTCAGTTAAAATTCCGTCTTATAATAGGATATTATCATTTCCCCTACGGCGTCGCGCCGTGCCAAATGACAAAGGGAGCTTAAAACAAAAAGAACAAAAGCTCAAAACAATGGTCACAGTTTAATGTGAGAGTTCAACGGCCATTATGTTTGAATATGGGAAGAACATGCCTCTTGTGCGGATAAAATCATTGCAATTGAAAGTGGATTTTGCGCTGTCGCATTGTGTCGTATTGTGTCGTATTGTGTCGCGCGGCGCTGGAGTGTTGATGCAATAACATTCACGCAAATTATTCATACACTAATATATTCATAAAAAATAAAACGTTTTAAGCTAACGTACGTAGGTCAAAAATGGGACATAAATATTTTCTAATTAGAATAGATAGATGATGAATGATTCTGAAATTACCAACCTTTCGATTCAACTTTGAAAGGTTTTCTTGGATACACATTTAACATTTGCATCTCGTGTTGCGATAAAATGTGCGTCCGGCATAAGATAAGATATTGATATTAGTAAGTTAAATGATAAATTACATCAGCTTTATCCACGTGGTATAAAAAACGACGTCAAATGTATGAATTTCACGGAGCATTCGGCGTGGATCAGCGTGACAGGATCGGTACAATGTCGCAGTTCCATTGCCGCGTCGCACTCTGCGGATATCTAAACACGCGGATCCTATTAAATCAGAAATAGGTATCCAATCAGTGAATGCACGCTTCAATGCATTTATACACTCTTTATGACTGTAATACGCCGCGTCGCTGTGTGAGTGTGCGTATTGAGTTTATTTATCGTACACTTTTATGTGAGATATTGTTGTCTTAATGTCGTAGCAACGTATAAACTGTTTTCATTGGTCCAAACGACCATGGTTCTACACTTCTGTACATGTAAAGAATTCAGTAAATAACCTCCCATCGTCCTTTATACTTTACTATAGTTACCGATACCAGCAGGTAAAAATTTTAGATACAAAACGAAGTATGAGATGGATTGGTAACACATTTAACACATATACTTAGTTAGTGAAACCGCAAACTGATTAAAAAGTAAAGATAGGGGGAAAATCTATAAAAACCTAAAAGGCAAAATCCCTATTTCCACATCAGGCGAACGTTTAAGTATCTTCAAAACGACTCACCCCCAAGCGAATTGATAAAATAGCTTCGCCTCACAAATGCCCGCCCAAAACGATAGAAAAATTTACAAAAGGCTGAGCACTCAACGGCACTCAGCCTAAACGCTTTAACTATGTCCCAACCCCATACTTCAGGATTGCTCACTCCACTTGTCTCCAAAAACCCGTGAACGTTCTATCAAATTCCGTGCCTAATGTCTAAGCCGCAAGGGTCATCTTTCCGTGCAACCGCCGAGATAATGATGGCACTTCAGCTGATGGTTTTGATATTGCTTGTAATTGGTGCTGGTCTCATATAAAACTGTTGCACGCGTCACCCCCTATATACAAATGTTGTTAGGGAACGCTTTAGGTATTATTGCTTTAGATATAACAACAAAACGGTACATAGAATATGTACACTCTCACTCAGTATACATTTCCTTATTGATGTAAAACATCCCAAATTATTCACCAAGAATATCGTCTGCTTAGGTAATCGTACACAAAAACTAATATTTCCTATATTTTAGTGAAAATCAGATCTATTAAAATAACAAAAGAGGATTCATTCCAAGAGTGAAAATAATCCAGACGTCAGCAAAAGAATAATTTGCATTGTATGTTGTTATCGTATGTCTTCTCGAATCACTAATAACTGGATTCGATATGAAGCATTTATAATCAACTAATTTAGAATCCATAACATAATTTACTAAGAAATAAGAAAAAAGCCAGTAAAAGTTCCCTTAAAGCTCACAGCACTCCAAAGTGCATACAAGCAGAGCACAACATCGGAATACATCCCGCTTTGAACTTTACACGGACTGAAACCGAGCGCAGGCGACAAAGACTACATCGAGACAACCTCTGATTTTAATTAGGCACCGCGTCGAATGGCGTCTGGAGAGCGGAGACCGGAGAACGAAGAGCGGTGAGCGGACGTAAAACGAGCGAAATGAGCGGTCGCGGGCGAAGGGAGGCGCTTATTAGCACTGAGACAGGAGCCGGTTTATCGGCGAGCGTGCTCCGAGGCGCATTCCGATATCCCGGCCGCGGCTTTACGAGTCCGCCGTTAATGACACGCGGTAACGACCGGGAAGAGAATCGATTCACGACCTATTTTACTATCGAGAGCGGAATGTCGTGCGGCTCTTATGTTTCATATCGGTACCGGCCAACATAAACACGTAAACCTTTTATATGAATGATTCGTAAAGTTTTAAACTTTGTTATCAAGGCATATATGGTATTATAAACCATGTTAAAAAAATACGTTTTATTATTTACAACTGAAAACGACAACGAATCTACGCTCATGAATATCCACAAGAATTTTGGAATCGCCAATGCGTTAATGTCATTTTATAAATTTAGATAAATAATTTTTTCTAACGCAATTAATCAAAATAAACTTATACACAAGAATGATATGTATTCAAAGTACGTAATTCTAGAATGCTGTACATGCGCGTTATCTCGCGAAATTATCGAAAGTTTGGGATGTGATACCAACACGTGCAACTGATAAGCTATTTAAATTTGTAATGATTGACTTTGTCGCTGTTACGTAACTATTTGCGGCGTAGACACGCACCTGACGCGTTTAGCTCGCGTCTATCAGTATCTTTACAATGTTCATGTATTTATCAATAGTCAATTGTTTATTGTATTCTATACAATTTAAATATTATTCAACATTGAAATTCGATTTTTGAATTCTACGTTCTGTTTGCTAGCGCATTTTTCTCATGTCAATCAGTGAAAGTTCCGTAAAAATAAGAACAGTTTATTAATTTGTAAAGTGAAACAATTGTGGATTTAAATATGTTACTATAACGATACGAACTCCAGTAAGTACCGATATTTACCGGTAAAATATATTAACAAATTTAGTGACAAAATCCCAAAATCATTGTGATTTTTCATTCCTTATTCGATGACTATGATTTTACTAAATGTATCATACATGATTATTAACAGCCTATAAGAAGATAATTTATAAATGTAATTGATTAAGATTAAATTACTTTGTTAAACATTACATTATTACATTTTTTATTTATTACATTCCATTATATAAACATACAGATGTTATAGAATCTTCTCTAAATATAATGTTAATCGGTTGTTTATTGACATTTACTATGTATTTAATGAATGCTAGTTAGTGTTCAAAATAAACATAACTCCATACATATCTATATCTAGCCGGTAAATCTTAGGATTGCCTGAGTTCATACTTTTACAGTAACATATGAACAGTCAGTTGTTTGTTAATTTGAAAACAAAAGAGTAATCATTGAAACAGTTATGTGAGTATTAAATTTTAATAATTTGTTAAGATTTTTTTTTTCTATTTTTTAATTATCTAACCAAGTGTATTTATAGTAAGGTCAAATATCAATTTACAGTTTTACAATTTAATCGACGAATAACCGATAATTTGATTATAAACTAAAATATGACTAACCTCTAAAAATAATAGCAGGAAATGACGTCACGCATATTAACTTCAATTGAAGTTTACAATGTTACTGATAATTTGTATTAAATTGAATAAAACACTTACCTGATTATCACGAATTTTCGTCAAAGATTAATAAACCGCACTTTCAAAACAAAACGTGGTCTATTTCGCGAGCCCACCAGCACGACAGTGTCCATCGAAACGCGAAAATCATCCTTTCTATCTCACAGATAAATGCTAGATTAGACAAAGAAACAATAATTTCCGATAAAATAATATATCACTTTTAGTTCAATAATCGTCACAAGGATACCGATAATGCGAATGACTTTACGTAAAATCTTACTTCACAAATAATTTTTATCATTCATATCAACAGCAAACAAATGTTAACCTTTTTATGTTACAATTTCAACTATTTGTTTGATTAGGCTTTTTCTATTTTTGTCCATTTATCACATAAAAAAATATAATAGCCATTAAACTATGAAACCTTTCGTGATACATTTAACTATACTACTTATAAAACGGCTTAACTCCGTATAAATCGGTGTCAGTACCGACTAGTTTCGAGCCCATCGGGGGCTTATCTTCAGGGTGAGTGGGAACGGTACTATAGCGCCTTCGCGGCCCGTCGCTCACTGCGACGACACACGAAATGTCTCACGAAAGTTTTAATAGTTTAAAACTAAAGAATACAATATGGGAGCATATTAAGTTTGGGATTCTTGCAAAACGTTAGTAAAATGTATAAGATGGAAACATTGGTAAATCTCTTAAATATAATCATCATCCACTCATTTTCTCTAAGGAGGGTCGCCACAATATAACACCTTCCATATCTATTTATCTATCTTTATAATGCCCGCAATGTAAGCATATAAAAATTATAAATAAAACAGATATTTTAAAGTGCAAACAGTTTTGGATGAGAAATGCCAATATTTGTCCAGAGCGCAGCGACCTGTTGCGTCGCGATATAGAATCACTGCAATGAAAAATATGATATGATCCAGCGGAGTAGTTTAAAAGAGTGTTAAAAGGCAAGCTGGACCGGCGTGGAACATTCGAGAAATTCTTGCATCGGTCAACTCCCGTCTCGTACCGTCTCAACTTTATATTACGGCAGTATTCAAATGCAAAATTTTTGTATTTATAAAAGCACTTTGAAAGTTGTTTGAAAAGATTTAACATTCACGCGACATTACTTTTGAGATTTGATAAATCCCTTTAGAAACCTACACTTTGGAATGTTTTACACAAAATGCATATAGGTATTGACTTTTGTAATTTATTTTACCTAACATCTAAATTAACGCAAGAGTCACCCGTATATCGTGGTTTTGGATCTAATTTCATTAGACTATACTATTGTATAATTTCAGACAAAGTTCTTAAGTATAAAAACGTCAAAGTTTAACATAGTCGAGGAAAAAAATTAAAATATATTTAATATTTACGAATGTGTATTTTTTTCAAATCGATTTAAAATTTCCTGTTTTCGTTGGCATAAATTCCAGTTGATCAGCAGTGCATTAGGCAGTCGCCGGGGGGCGTGTGACGTGGGGCGCTATATTAAATCTTGTAGAGGAAAACTTCTCACTTATCGAAGGGAAATTGATCATCTGCACATTCGTCCGGAGTCGTCGTCTCAAGTGCTACAAATGTAATGATTATAAATTGATAACCTAAAATAACATTGTGAAAAACATTGAGTAAGTCCTTTGTCGAGTGAGCAGACGTTGATAATGATCAAAAACATTGTAAAAAAAAAACGTGTTTTTATATGGTTAAGCAATAAACACAAAGATAGGGTTCATTTTTCTCATCATTACAATTCTATTTTATCCTTAAATAGAACTTTAGTATAGTTCTCTAATATTTAAAAAAATAACGTACACGTGTATGATCTTAGCACGATGATGCACTAACGATAATAATTTTTAGTTAAATATTGTTAAGCTAGTCTAATATTTCTATTATATGAATTTAAATAACCGCTTACTCTATACAATTATATATTACAGCGCCCTCTTTTTACAAATTACGTCACTTACATAATTGTAAGGTTTCATTAAATAAACATTTTAATAACAAAGAGCGTTATTGTTAGTTAATAAATATTAATTAAAATTCTTAAAGGTCATTAGAGTTCATAGAAATAATTATAATATAGAGAGTTTCGGCCATTAGATTTAAGTATAATTCATTATGATCCTACTCCTGTAAGCGGTTGGTCGCAATGAGAATAATTCGATTAGAAAGATCCTCTGTAATGGAGTCCCGAACTGAAATTGTCTAACGGATAACAGCGCTTTGTATGCGAGGTAAGCCGGGACCTAATAAAAAGTTTTCAAATCGCAAACTTTATTACTATAAAATTTGTGTTGTTAGTAAAGAATATGTTTAAATAGTCTTAATTAGTAAATGGACAGATTTCGTTGAACATAAATTCAAAAGGCCATAGTGATGGGACTTATAATTGTGCTTCAAAACTACATAGAATGTTAACCTTGGCTCTGAATAGATCTGCATAGGTACGAGCGCATTTCACGTGCATAAAGCCAGATTCGAATTACTTAAGATTTCTCAATCTCCTCCGAGCCACTCGTGTAAGAGCGATCGTTTATTTGTGTAAGGAATGTTACAAATGGAATCGTGGTTTTTGGTTTATTGCGCTAATTATACTAACGAGGATTTCATGAAGCCAAGTGGGGCAGTCGTTGGAGATGAGTACACACTTAATCTGAAACAGCGCTCGAGGGCGTGGGCCGTAGGGTCGACAACATTCGACAACTTGAACACAACTTGCACATATTTATAACGGTTTAAACTTTATATTAACGGTTTAAAATTTATATGAGCGTCGGTGGCGCAGTTGTTAAGCGCTTGACCGGACCGGATCGTACTCGATGTTGTCCAGGTTCGATCCCCGCCATGTACCAATGTGTTTTTCCATTTTCGAATTGCATATGTACATT
>JAODUI010000007.1:2839498-2878185 GCA_027563995.1 Papilio gigon | reverse complement strand
GCGTGTTGGTTGACTTCACACATATCTTTGAATTTCTTCGCCGATATGTGCAGGTTGCATCACGATGTTTTCCTTCATCGTAAGAGCGTCGGATAATGTACATAAGCAATTCGAAAATGGAAAAACACATTAGTATATGGTGGGGATCGAACCTGGACAATGTCGTGTACGGTCCGGTCCGGTCAAGCGCTTAACAACTGCGCCACTGACGCTCTATAATTTATATCTCTATATACGCTTATACAAGTTACATTATAGTAACATACTCGTATTATTTTTGTACCAAATAAAATATATTCTATTAGCCTTTATGGTAAGAAACGGTTTATTTCTTTTACTAGGGCAACGTTTTACCTTTTAAGATACGTATTTATTCTTTATCGGATACATTAATATTTGTTTTGGTCGGAATACATCCGAGTTATATCGAAGTAATCCAAGAACCGTTTGTTGGTTCGCAAAGAAAATAGTAAAGTATTATTGAAAAACCTATTTACACATGTGATACTCGAACACGCTATGCCTTTGAGAAATGAGGGACAGAGAACTTACCTCTCTAAACCTATTTCCGTCACAATAGCTACCATAAATCTGTACCCAAGTAATATGTACACATTGTCACTCGCATATACAGGGTGTACTTTTTCGATTAGTTCTTATTAGCAACAGTCATCCGGTTCGCAAACAGCGATCGCGTAAGCAAGTCTCAGTGGCAAAAAATACGACCGGTGGCATTCACCCGTCGCCCTTGAACCGGTGGACGGTCACTCAGCTGGACTAGCTGGTGTAAACCTTGAGAAAGCCTAGGACATTCAACCTCGCTCTTAATATCTCGCAAATCAAACGGTCGTCAACTAACCACGTTCCAGTTCCTACTTTGTGCATGTCTGCAGTGGACCGCGGCAAAGATGTAACGTGTCGAGTTATAAGGAAAAATAAAATTATAAACATTAATTATAAATGTATGAAGACTACCGGTGCCTACAGTGAAGAATGTAAATTACCTAATTATATTTCTTTATTTACCGCCACGTATCTTTACGCGATGTCTGCTGCCGACAACGTCCTGGTAGCGGACAAGTAACATAACCGGCATTTGCCTACCTTTATAATTAATTGTTTAACTACGCAATAAGCATGTTTACTACTCAAAATATCAGGCAATAGTTCATGAGATATCTCTTATTTCTTTCCTGTTTGTGCTTCGTGTTCAAAATGTAGCGAATATAGACTGTAAAGTTATTACTTGAACACTTAAGTCAAAGTAAGTGAGCTGTAAAGTGGTTGGCGTTCGTAAAACTTAATAATAACGATTTATAGAACAGCATTGGTAATATTAATGGGCCCAGTATAGAAGTTGGTGCGGCTTTGATAAAGTTTGGCGCAAATCACTTTACCTGCCCTTAATCCCAAACCTCTGACAGTCACCGACTATTAATGAATTGTAACAATGCGTGGCAAACAATAACACGCCGGTATACATTTAATAAGATCCCGCAGCGGCAGGCCGCGGCCGTAGGCATCGGCCCAATCGAGTTGCCTTGACGAAGATTAATCGAGTTACGGAATGGACGGACCTATCTGGGCGCCGAGCTCGTTAGATACTAAGGACGTGTTTTGTTAAGAGTCTTGTTTTCTGCGCGACGCGGCGCAACGGCGATATTAGTAGATAATTTTTTCGCTGTCTCATCGTCACCCTCTTTTGTCTTTGTCATTTTCGTTACCGATTATCGATTTCGGTAACATCGCTAACCTTGACAGGTTGGCATGTCAAATCTAAATCAACTACTAAGAACACTCCTGATAAAAGGCATAAAGGATAAAAAAAAGGTTGTAGAAAAGGGTCAAAAGTACGTTTTTTACAATTTCAAATTCTTATTTCTACTATACTTTAGTAGGAAAATTCAGTATTTAGTTTGAAAAGTATCTCATATCGTTAATTCATTATCTAGTAATCCTAAATTACAGTGTTGAAGTTCAATAATATTAGAAGCAATAACTTATTTTCAGATCTTATAGAGTGCATTGAATCAAATACATGCCTGTATTCAACCCCTAATATTCCGTAGAAGCAAGACTGATTGGCTGGATGATCCAATGTACACTGGAATCATGTTGCCAGAAGATCACAAACTTGTATTAACTTATTAAATAATATTTAAATGTAATGTATACTGCTACTATGCATTTAAGCTTCTATTCTACGGCTACCAATTACGTAGAAGTCTCAAACGGCGGACGCAAGGTTGCCGCAAGGATGAGTCGACAATCGCCCTTGCCTATCCATTTCTCGTTGGATTACGGAATTCGTTTCTTCGGTTAGTATGTACATTCTATGCGCAGTTGCGCCACAGCGCCAACCTCGCCGACGGACCGGCCGTTTGTTTAACGAGTATGGACATAACTCCACTGTTTAGGCACGGCCGGCGAGTGCCTCGTAATTTCATATTGTCGACGTCGGATCCATTAACGAACGCAACGCGCCGACTATCTATATAAAGGTTATCAACACACCATTGTTATCGTATGATATCATCCATTCTGTACTTGGATAAACCTTCGCCGTAATAATCGCCGGCGTCAATTTTCTTTTAATGTCCTTCATACATGTCAGTCGCGAAGCCATTGTCGCGTGCCCACTCACTCGGCTTGTGTTCTATTATATGATGCTATTTGATAACGCTGTTATTTCTTCTACTGTCTTGTTTTCAATTAATTAAAACGTTTTCATTTTATTTCTATAGAGTTAGAAACGCAAGGAGTACTTTGTTGTTCTAGAAATGGTTTCTTTATTCACAATATATTCATTTAAATTGACATTAGTAGAAATGTATTGATTTTTTATTCGTCTCGTCGTCATGGAAATACCAAACGACTGAGTAATGTCTAAAGGTGTTCTGTGTTCTTTGAAATATTACGTAATTCAGAATAAGTTCAAAGCGAAGTGTAATTTGTTTTATAGTTGCAGCGACAATGGTAGTTTGTTACAAAATTATAATAGTGATAATATTTTGCGCGATCTTACAGCGTATAAATTAGCATGGAAGAAGATAAAAGTTGAATAAGTACTTTGGTAGTTTTACCGCTCAAAAAGCAATATACAATATCGGAACAGCTAGTTGCGCGCTCCGATCTATTGTTCCCAGGGTGGCCATTAAATCCGGCGAGTTGAAATAAGAAAGGAAACTTAATGCAAAACGACATCGTAACAAGAATAAGAATCTCTCGGCAGGCAGCTCACGTGCCGCGTTGTCAACTTTCGCAACGCCACCTCGCGGTGCTCAAATAGTAAGTAGACTCGAAGGCTACACCAGGCGAGGTTGTGACGTCGTCCCCAATGAAATATGGCGCCTTTATGAACAACTTACTCAGTATTATTTTTTTTTTATGAAAGCGTAGACAAAGGAAATAACTCACCAGTGCCCTTTGTCATTTTTTCCTTCATAAAACATTGTTCGCTTGACCTTCATCTAGCTGATTATAATTATAACGTCAGTATTAGGAAACGGAATATTGTTTCAGTTACTTATACATTATCCTTATTTGTAAATAAAAATCAAATACGTAAGTTGTATGTGGTACGATTTAAAACATTTTTTGTGTCTGTCATTTATTCAATAAATTCATGTGAGGTTAAAATTGAGATTCTATATTTATAATAACTGTTACAAGTGCAGAAGACACTACTATATTAGTAAGCGAATTGCAGAAAGCTTTTATATAATTATTCTTATGCAATAACCAAATTACAGTGGACATTTCGTAACGCAAGGTCTCGAGCTTCTCTCGGATTCATTATCGAGTCTTTCTGTCCGATGGGCACAGACGAGTGACCTCAGTAAACTCGGTAAACGCCCAATTTGTAGTTTATGTATGCATCCTACGCCGACGACGATTTCAGTTCGTAGGCGAAAAACTACATTTGCCAAAAACTTTCGACACGTAATTCCAGTTTACGTGTTTCCACCTGATGACTTGCAGATTTGCTAAATCAGTCAAAATACCTTAACACATTATTTACGTATGTTATTTTTTTTTAAAGAGAATGGGGCAAACTAGCGTTTTGTTTGTCTTGCTATCATCCTTTTAAAACAATGAATCTGCGTAGCAAACACACGTGCTCATTGCCCTATGACTTAAAAAATGTTGCAACACTAAATGGCTCTTACCACTGATAGCAAACAAATTAAAATCTGTTTCCTAGTTTATTTACTGGTGCAAAGTCACATTTTAAAAGCGGACTAAACATTCCCTTTTAGAAAACTTTAAGTAAATTGATGAGAAGTGCTTTCTATAATAACGTAAAGAAATATTGGCGCACCAATTTTGAGATTGAAGCCAGTCGTCTGGCAAGAGTGCTCGTGCTCTATGCGGACTTTAGTAACGCGACCAACAGTTTTCAAGGCGTTTCGCATGATCGACCAACATCAAACCATTTCTTGTGTTCACTTGAACATGCATATTATTGTTTCTGATAATGATTTCATTGGAACGTATTGTTATACCTACGAAGTTAAAATGTAAAATGAATATGTAAGTGTTAGTGAATTCGTCTTTAAGTTTACAGACAGATAAATCTATCCATGTCAGTCGCTATACCTAGTTACGACTTAGCTATTAGCAGAATGGGTCTGCCATTTATTTTAGTAGATCCGACGACTGTGTCCTCTGAGATTGTGGACCGAACATTTTTTATAATAAACTTCGTATATTGTGTATGAAGGCAATAATGCTTTTTAACATTCAAAAACCAAGTACAGTAATAATTTAAATAGATTATTCTCACAACAGATTTGTTTAATGTTTGCAATTTTATGCTAAAATATAACATCTTATTTATACACATTTAAAATCAAAACAACAAAACTGTGAGAACTGTGCGACAAAATTACGATCGTATTTTATTACTAGATTATTGTTATTAAGTTATTTAGCACTAAATAGAAATAAATAAGATTTTTTTTATAGAAAACATCGTTCAGTCGCATTTGCTCTTAGCCTTGGTAAGGCATTTTTATTTCTTAGTCAAATAAGTCGTGTCTTGTGACTACGGAGCAGAGGATCAAATGTTTACTATTGAATGATGATGCGTAGACACAGCTATGTCGAGGGCTTGGTATCAGCATCAAAAGTAGAAGGTTATTAAATAATTACCAACTGAATTAATAGTCAACGCAGTTGTACTATTTTTTAACATAATCGTTATAAAGGAAAAGGAAGTCGCGGTGTCATATTTTTTCCCTGATGTAGTCTTTTGTTTCTAAAACTTCCATTTCATATCGTAATCTCTAAGTAATTAATAAGGTAAGATACAAATAGAATATTGTTAATGGTAAAATATTTAATTCGTTAACAGATGATTTGATATTGATGAAAGTCATATGTTCAATCAGATCCTTTTAATCTCAATGTCAATATAACTTTAATGACATATTTCATTAAAAAGATGATGTACCTCTTCTGATATTTGCTTATTTCATATATCAAATGAAATCTAAGTACACAAAAATTTAATAAGAAAACATGAAAAGAGAATTACTTTTAAGTTTATGAATATAGTAAAACATTTATTCGTTGAATATAATTCATTTTGCCGACGTTGCAGTTGGAAAATAAATGGTCTGTAAGACAGTTTATCCTCGTCAGGACACGCGACCAAGGTTCGTCGGTTCAAAGACATCCTCGGACCGCTCACTCGCACCGAATTTCACCTTGTACCAATGCAACGTATGAGTCTTGAACAATAATGTTGCGCAAACAAACGCTTATTTTTCTTTCCCACTAACAGTCGTCTTTGTTTTCAGTTTTATTACTTCTATAGTTATGTAATAAAATATTAAAAAAAAAATATAAAGTAATTTCTTGGACCATAGCTTGTTAAAGTAATGAATTTTAAAGGGTGTTATATTTTTCCAATGCCTATAAATCACAATGGGTTATCATTTTGTGTTATAACGCTCAGTTCTTTTTGTTGTATGAAAGTGAACGTAATGAGTTGGCATACAAAAATACATTTTACCATGCTATTTTATTTATATCAAACGAGGAAATACAAACGAAAACATGTCAAACAAACGCTTCTCCCGGCGCAGCTGTCTCAAAAATGTTGTCAAAATAAAGGATGTATTTCGTGAACCTCCAAAATATGTCTAAAGAAAAGAGGGTCCTGAACGACTGACACAATCCTAATATCAAGGTAGCGATACATCAGCTACACAATCGACAGATACCAACATGTCATTCTGAACTTACCGCAAATCGTTTTTATACATAAGCCTTCACGACGCAATCTAGTGTCCCATTTCCTCGAGGAAACCCTTGTACGAAATTGTATAACATACACAATCCTTCATATCCATCACTTGAAACTAATATATTTCCCCCATACACAAACAAATAAATTACATCAACAAATAAAAATCCTTTTATGGAAATAAAAAGCTTGTAAAATGAGCATATCGTGTCAGTGTAGGGTGAACTTGCCATTTCAATATTTATTTAATTAATCTATGAAACTTCTAGTTAATTTTCTCTGAGCTAACCGTTGAAATACGTATTCCCAAGCGAAACAGTATATTTATTTCTGCAGGGAATTCAAAATACTTTGAGAGTACAGTAAAGTTAGAAGTTTTTTTTTTATTTTATTTTATTTTCGCTTCAACCCAGTTAGAGAAATCAAAGTTGGCGACTGATTATGTATACAAATAGATCATTAGCGTGTCTCACGAACAGTTTAGCATCTAGACCTTGGTTGTATTCCTCGGAAAGAGTTATTGTTTCAAAGACAACTGGGCGTAGCCTATTAAATACTAAACACTCCATATTCACACAATGACAGTGACACTAATCGCCCACCGCCGTCAAGAACAATAAAACAATTAGCCTTAATACCATTTGAGGCAGTTTATTCTAATTTTCAAAAAACTATACTATTTAGGGATTTTTTTTAATATTACAATTAAGTTTTGATTAAAATTATAATGTAAATTTAACAAACTTAGATAAAAGTAAAACTGACAATGAAAAAATCAACTAAGCTGACTGTTTTAGGATGTTCCAATACCACCTTAGCTTTAACCACCTCATCACTTAACATGAGATGAGATCGTGGTCAAGTGCTAATTTATTCCTAAAAAAGAACCTTGATACATTATGATTGACATATTATTTGAAGCGACAATAGCCTAATGGTTCATGGTACGGTCTACCGATCTAGCGGTCGTGAGTTCGAATACCACCATTCGACTATTGTAGTGAACCATATCATAACACAAACGTTTTCAAATTTACCAGGAATCGTTACAAGAAATATTAGTAAATAAACAAAAATCTGTTAATATTTAACACAAAAAGGGATTTATTGAAACCTAAAGCAGTAAATTTTTAATACGGTACACACTACAAAGATGACTTAAAAAACGATTTTCAATGATAAATGTCTAACACACTTCGAACGACGTGGAATTGGACAAGTTGCCAGCGAGCTGCGGCGCGCTGCTAATTGTTAATTACGTAATGAACTTTGAGAAAACTTTGGGACGATCTCTCGCTCCTGTTTTTGATAGTTTTTGGACGGTGCACCCCAACATCGCTTTAGATTACATTAATTGCTTCCTTCGATCATCGAGTCAATTAACTTCTCATTAATGTTATAAACGTATAGATAGGAGGCAAGTCTAATAGTTTTTCAATTCAATTCACTGATATTTCTTTTAAATTTAACTCCAAATAAGCTTTAGGCTTGTGCTAGGAAATAGTTCACGATAATATTCGAATGGGATTCGAACACTTGACCACGTGATCGGAAATCCGTACCCTTAACCATTAGGCTATTGGCTCTTGATTATTTACACATTTGTGTTTGTGTATTTTGTAATCTGACTAGGCATAAACTGTCAGCAAATGAAATTACAAATTGCTCCTAAAATTTTATTGATAAATATATTTTTACACATATGAATAGAAAACCATATATTTAAAGAATTGTATCTAAACTGATTTTATTACTTCACTGCTTGTCCATATAGCGTGACTTAAAAAAAGTTTATAGAAAAATCCACGGTTAAATTGTTTGAATGGGTATAGCGAGGGACGGGCCGCGGACTTACTCTCGGTGATTGTAGGGCGGAAAATTGGTGATGCGGTCACTGAGGAGATTTTATTTAAATTGTAGGGAGTGCGGTCGGTGAGTCGTTTGAATTTAGC
Organism: Papilio gigon; assembly: GCA_027563995.1. NCBI lineage: Eukaryota > Metazoa > Arthropoda > Insecta > Lepidoptera > Papilionidae > Papilio > Papilio gigon. The sequence continues at coordinate 2,869,980 of JAODUI010000007.1, read as the reverse complement.
ACAGTCTATTTGCAACGGTCGTGACCAATGACAACTACGACACGGGATTATCATTCAACTTTACGTAAATTTTAAGAGGTATGAAAGAAATGAGAACAAATTAGTCATAATGCTACTATATCGATTTTATTAACCATTATAAGTAGGAAAATATTTGGCGTAACAACCATTCCTCGTTTACACTGTGTCGGGCGGTCAGTCTTGTGCTGTGTGTGTGTGGCCGTGAGAACCCACGCTTATAAATGTTGAAACTTACAAGTACTAAGTTACTATAACCGTTTGTACTAGGACGATATAACTATATTTTTAAGTATATTTTACTATAATATATGGAAATAACACGAAATAAAAAAAAATAAGCGTGGTCTTGTGACTCTGTCAAAAAGCCGCGCTAAAATGTAATCACATCCACCAATAATTGTCACAGACTAAATAGCTTTTAAAAATATATATATACTAGTTTTGTATATATGTATACTAGTGTTAAATGGCTTTCAAAACGTAGCAGTCTCAAACGTTTTATAGATACCTTTGTCAAAGATTTGAATAGATAAGTATTTATTTGAGTGTACGTTTGCCTTAGGCGAGCTCAGAGTATTGTTTGTGTTACAATCTTCGTTGATTCAGGATTAAGAATACCGTGGAGCGTAATTATAAAGTGAAATCGGTGCGGAGGAGGCCGCGGGTGAAGCTACACCTAAGTAAACAAAGTCACGTACCACAAAAGCCGCAGCGAAGCAATTTTTGAAGTACATTCTTTTCAATGAATTCCTAGTCTTAATTATCTCGCTAAATTAATTTACCCGCCAGAAGTTTTCTTTGCATTTAACTCTAGACATTCTGAAACACGGATAAAGGTCCGTCTTAAGCTGGGGAATTTTATCATCACCAAAGTTTATATAACTTACTTCACAGTACCAAATTAGACAATGTACGAAAATGTTGAATAATTAAAATATGTTTTAGAGATAAAACCGTCTTTGTGTAAACTCGCGTCGGTTTAGACTATACCTGTCAGTATGTCAAAGTTGTCGAAGTATGTCATGGTGTAATTGGAAGTCAGTAATAAACTTAGGTTAACTTGTTTATCAGTGTCTATGTAACAGGCTGTTCTATTTATTTATGTAACATGAAGTTTGGGTTAAACAATTGAATACCGTATATATACACGCTACTATCGTAAATTTAAAATGTAATTTAATGTAAAGATCTTTTTTACTCTCAATTACAATTTATATTTGATAGCGTGATATAACGTATTATTTTATTAAAATAATAATGCATTAAAAACCTTTTATTGTACCTTCACAGAAATATAATTGAATCCATTTTTAATAAAATAAACATTTTAAGGTCATCGATTTAATTTAACTTTTTACTATTTTAACTTTAATATTTATTTTATAAGCAACGCACCAGGTCACAAGGAACTCACCCCAAAACATAGTTAACAATACAGAATAATTAATTATTAAATGAACTTCGGTATAAAAAGATCGCGTTTGCCACAGGTTAGAAAATACAAATATTTAGATGAAAATATCTAATAGAAATATGCCAAGCAAATATTTACGACATTAAGTGTACGACGGAACATCATAATAATGTATGCCATTTTTCCCTTCCCCTTTCTTTTCTCAATTCCTCCGTATCTTTGGATCGTACGGTTCAGTGGCGTGACGTCCGATATCGGATTAGTTTATGGGCAATGCTGCGAATACGTGCCGAGACTACCAGTGGTGATTTTGAACCGCCCGCCTACTCGGGACTATTCACATCTGTTCCCCAACCTCACGCCCTACACGCATCTCTATTTATCTATACATATTCTATGCATTTTCCTTAGTATTGTAAAATCTAATCATAATTAACGCACTACCGCTTTCAATTCAAATGCACAATAGCAAACGCAAACATTTGTCCTGATTAATACTGTAAATTTAACATGAATTGGCATTGGCGTTATACGAAAATTATATATAAGTTAATAAAGCGTAATTTATTGTTATTACTCAGAGCAATAGGTTTTCACTAATAACGCAGCAACGTACAATAAGTAATATATTTATCGTTTTTCCGAACAATCCACTCATTCTTAATACTCCGTTGTCACAAGTTATTATTCACAATAGGAGAGAGCATTCATTCGATCGCCGTCCGCACGGAAGCCTTTTATGTCATGATGAATTTGGCGAGATTATATCGTGTGGAGACGACCACGAAGGCGGCGCGGACACGTCGCGCACGCCGGCCACGACGCGCACGCTACGTCGCCACGGAGAGCGCGCGACTCGCGGCGCTCAGTCCGCGACGAAGCGACGAACCAGCCGAGCGCCTCGCGCTCCGTCGCGATCCTCTCACACTACGCGTACGTACCCTAACTGCCGCGGCCCGCTTGCGACTTGGCTGCACTCCGCGCTAACTCCATCACCTTATTTTAGTTTTAAATAATTTTTTGTCATCAAATATTTCGTAAAACTTTTGGTTCACTTTTTATTTCAAAAAAACTTTTCGTCCCCCATTCTTTCAACGTTACCGCTATAACAACCCTTATTCTCTTCACACAGGCAGTTGCTCCCTCTAATTATTGACTCCCCTAAACTTTGCTGAGATATCCCGAGTCTAGCGATCCGGCCCTTTTATTGCTCTGGTATTTTTATTCCATCGCAGTCGCGCCACCGTCGACACGCTGCGACGACGGATTCTATTTGAAATGTAAATACCGGTGCCGTAGTCATTTGTCCGAGTCCTGTTGCCACTCGCGGGTCCGCATTTAACTTATAAATTACTGCATTAAAGCGACGATTAATTTCATCCTTGGTTTAACAGAAAAACCTTTGCGGAGTGAGTCTAAGTTGTCAACGGTTTCGCCTTACTGTTATTTTTTTTAAGTACGAGGCATCCTAAATTATGGTGCATACAATTCTATGTTGACATTGACTAAAATCTAAGTGCGCGTGGTGAATGTGTCGTTGGTGTTGAATAACGGACGAGCAAGGAATCGAGTGGCGAATGGTCGCGTGAGTGCAGCCTTGCGGCGGATGTGCACACCGCTGCCGTCCTGGTGGTTCGTGCAGGCTGGAATGCCAGCTGCTCTTGACTTAACTAGGTACCCCGCACACTCAACACACAGAGACGCACACAGACGCCGCCGTGCCGGCTACATGACGCGACACTCACGTACACGCACACGCACTGATTTGCACAAATACACGTGCAACACTACACGTGACAAACTTGTAAACATGGACATTTTAGACCTGACGCGAGAACGTTCCAATTAAACGCTGTAACTGCCACAAACAGATATCTTTATTGATTGCATGTCGTGTTCCTTGTCACGACGGCGACGTCAGCAATAAAACGATACGCGCAATATTGATGTATATTTACATTGTTACTGATAAAACACGATTGTAACGTCAATCGTATCAGAGCGTTGCCCTAAATGAATGTAAATACACAAAACGCACACCACTACAAATACATAAAAAAGGGTACGCCTGTTATTGTAGTTTTCATAAAAGACGCTTGTATTCAGCACAAGCATTTATTTTATTTGCATTTTAATTTTTAAACGTCCATACGCTTAAATTATAAAGTGTAAAATGATTAAGTCACGCATGTATACGGCATTAGCACCGACTAGTTTAGATACTTTGGATGCCTAAAATCGGCATTGACATGAGCCTCTGTTTTGAGAGGCTAAATTAAAACTGTATTTTTAATAAACATATTAGACTCAAAGGTCACTGCTAATAAAATATTGTATATTTATCTAAATGTAAATAAATTTAGTTCAGAATTTCCCGTCCGTCGTTTACGTCGTAATGATAACCCTGAGAACCGCGCCCTGACCAATATAAGGAATAATCCAATGAAACCAAAGCAACATCGAGTTCGTAAGAAAACAATAATTCAATTGGAACATAGTATCAACATTTGTGTAGTGCATTGTTTGAACAAACGCAAAACTAGCAACACGAATCTCACAGTTAGCCCCACGGCGAGCGAATGAAATTTGTGTAAAAGCTAAACAGTTCCGCATAACAGGTTGAACTTCAAGAAGCTCTTAGGAATACAGTTTACTATCTCGGCCTTTCTAAGCGATAAACTGTTTTAGTTTATATATATTTCGCATCATAAGGTACACTATCCCCCGCTCGGTTGCAGCCAAAAGGCGCGTTAATCTAATATTAATACTCCAGAATGGGATTTATGGAAGCAAATCCAAAAGGCAATCACGGAAGCAAATAGAACAAATCTAACCCTCTCGAAGTGCACAAATCTGCCAAATGGCTCGAAATCCTTATTATTTAATTATTTAACGGTTCCGACTGCAAACCGACGCGCAGTGTTCACTGCTGCGACTAATTGCTAAGGTTGAAACGCTTTTGGCACCAAGCACCGCACTTTGTACTTCCCACGATTTTGTTCATTTTGTTTCTAGAAAGCGTGTAGACCAAGCAGCTCGGTCGCTATAAGCTACATTTTTAATACTCCCAAGATAAGATTGATTTTGTATTACACCATCTATCGTTCAAAATTACTTCTTTGTTAAAGTTATTTCTTTGATAAAATGATTTCTTTCAACATCAAAGGCGCACTTTGATATTTCGATATCAAAAGGTGTCTGCGAAACCCTTCCAATTACGGAAGCTTTCATGGGAGTCTTAAAATGTAATGTGATGTTGTATGGTTAACATGTCGAACAAGATCAATATCGTATCTGCGGATTCCTAATTTGTATTTCTAGCCCGATTAAAATCTCGTTCCAGTTCCTATTGTATTGCTCCTTCGACAGTTCTCTCTTTTGACTTCATTATTTTCTATACGAAAATTTTCTAGAATTTTTTCCAATGGTCCTATCTCGAGATTTCAATGAGCGGCGACTTCTATTGGAAGTTTTTTTTTATTATTCCTTCGTCTTTGTATTCATTTTTGACGAGCGACTTTATGCAGGCATGCTAACGATTGACATTTTATATTTAACTTAATAATGTCCGTCACTTTGTGTTTTTTTTGGTAATTCGAATACTATATTTGCATTCGCAGTACAATATATTTTTATATTAGCATACTTCTGTGAATATACTTAAAGGAGGTTGAGAGATGCAAATTGAGTCCATTAAGATTCTTCAAATGTCACTTAGAAGCCCGTACTAGAAGCGAAAATGAGCTGAAACTTGAATAAAGAAGAAGTAACAAAACGTATTTAAATAATGGCAATATTTTTATTCGCAGCTCCACGAGCATAATTTATTCGTACAGCTTACTAACTGCTGTCTACGAAATGAGCAGGTTTAATTTAATTTGACAGTCGTTTTCAGGAACCCGTCATCCGTCCGAATAGCTTTCTAGTGGCCATAGTCTTTTTTTTTAAATCGGTTCTGTATTTTTTTTTAAATGATAAATAATAAAATTAGTCGATTCTTATGTATGCAATGTTTATATTAATGTTTGTCATAGGCCTCTTGGAAATTCAAATTTTATTTATATGAAACCATTATGACAATAGTTTTAAACAATAATTATTATATGATTTTATCCTGTTTACGTTTGAAGCAAACAAGTTGTTCGCATTGAACTCTAGATAAAGTAGAACACAAAATATACGCACGTTTACATACGTGTAGAATTGATAGAGTCTAGACAATAACTACCTTACGAGTAAACGACCCCATAGCGTAGTGAATACTTTTGTAATAAAAAATAATTTTGTATTCAACGAAAATACGTTCTGATTTTTTTATAAATGCTTTGACGTATCATACAACTTAAAAATAAAAATTGTAGCTACATAATTAGTTTATGTACAATATATTTTACAACGATTGCATTTTAACTTTTACCAATTTCGAAAAGTATTCATATAAAATTTATGTTTAGTTGTCGAGACATAGGTCAGAGAATACATAACAAGTTCGTTTTGATAATCGAATTAGGAGTCCCTTCTGTATCCACTGCTACGGCTAAAGTTATTTCACCAGTACCGAGAACCTAACTTATGAATCATGATCCAGAGTTGGCTACACAAGTTTCTATTTGCACACCGCATTAAATATTCAGCTACAATGAACAAAACAATAACAATGAGCAATGAATATTATATTCAGTGTAACACGGCTACCGTTTTACGGGCACTCATACCTCTCCTTGTATGTGTACATACGTATGAAATACAAGGCATTAGCGGCCGACGTTTACTGGTGATGTTACAGCCAACGTTTATATTCAGTATACCACACGCGTCGTTCACATCTCGACATCGCTTCACAATCGGATACAAGCGGCGAACCTTATAGAAATTACAACTACACGCCTAATGGTTCAAGCAAACATTTAATTTTATCAAACTTAACAGCTGAGCTGCAGTGACTTGTTCCTCGTGTCGTCAATTACATTTGATTTCGGAAACGCTTGTTGTCGAAATATTTAGTTCATATTTAACAACTATGTAGCATAGCCAAATACACAGTTGGTTAATTGTCAACATTACCTTTGGACATTGGATGCATAATGAAGTAAAATATAGTATACATGTTTGAGTAACAAATTCGTACCCAGTCTTTGCACAGACCAGAGCGGTCGGAGAGAACTAATTCCTTTTGCGACATTCTATTCCCGGAAGCATCGCACTCACGTAACAAAGCATTTGTTTACGACTGTCGTAATGGAAACATCACCATGTAGATTATAAAAATAAAGTGTTTATCATGATATATAAAAAGTGATTTGTGATAGAAAACAATTACCTACTAACCTGATTTCCGTGCTAATTACGCAGTGATGTTATGTACAACGGAACCTCAGAGTCCTCAACCCCACTTTTAATCTCAAGGTCAATCGACAATTGAATTAGTGAAAAGAACAGTAACAGTTTTACATTTTAAAGTCATATATTCCCTGACTGGTAGACAAATCAAGAGCAAACGATGTTATCTTTAAAATAAAAGAAATAACTAAAAAGCATATGTGATTTAGTTAATACAGCGAGCGAATAGTTTTAGCTTTTAACTTGTCTGTTGAACAATGACATCTGTCTCGATTCCCCGTAGAGTTGTCTAGACCGGCCGCGTTCGCAACGTAAGGGAGATATGCACTTGCTCGACAAGACGGTAGGTACCTTTTCGTGTTTCATTCGTATGTGGATAACGAACTGGAATACTAGGACTTTGTGATTCCCCCTTGTCTTTGGGCGTCCATTAAGGCACTCAGTTGCCTATCCGGATTTGTGCAGATTAGCCCTCTTGTATGTCCGTGTACCCAAATTGATATCAAAACTCTTGTTTTTTTATATATGAAAGTGCAAAACATTTAATTAACCTAATAACGAATCAAGAAATATAAAAGAAGAATTATTAAGTTACTTATTACACGCTTAATTAAGGGTTCGTCGTAAATTAATTCGTACAGTTCCAATGAAATAACTAATCAAGGAATTTCCATGTAATTTCAATACATTTTAAGAGTAAATTAATAAGAAACGTACAAATAGGTTACCTTTGATACAAAATGTAATTTTCGATAGCAAAATATGATTTATTTTTCTCAGTAACTAACGAATTCCTCTTAATGATTTCAAAGTAAAAGTTGTTTTGTTCCTATGAATTTGCAAAGACGAAATAATCCTATATGTTTCAAACGGTCAAGAATCAAAAGCAAGCCTTAATCGGGCACTCGCGCTTCTAGCATCAGTCTCTGAATTTTCTGAATGTATCCGCCGTTTCCATTAAGCGCCTAAAAGATCCACGTCCGTTCCGTTTCCTCGAAGCAGCAACATTTTATCTCGCCGAGTTCAGTGTACGAACGCTAGCGTGTAAACATGCCGCGAGTGCTGTGGAGTGCCGGAGGGCCACTCGGCCCGCAGCGCCTCTGAATGCCCACGTCCGACCACTTTGCCCCACTCCCACTTCTAATATACGGTCGGCCGCATGTTACATGCCTACGCCTTATGCCCCAGTATTAAGACCTATATTTTCCAGAGCACGTCGTTTGATGTGCAACGGACTGTACACTCCTCGGCCGCGATACTTTCCGATAACGTCCGACAAATTTATGCCGGCAACCGTCACGCTGCACACTACCTTACGACTTCATAGCGACCGTAATTCACAGTTAAAACCGGCCGCAATGTACGATGCGGCCATTTCACGTGTCATTCCCGTTACACCAGTTTATTCCTGTGTAATATTTACCAACTTATATATAAATGACGCATGAACCATGACATAAGCTGTGATTGATTATTCTGATACATCTATCGAAATATAATAGTCGGCGTCACACTCTCGCAGCATACTTATATATAGCTTTATAATGATCAATACAATTACACATGCAATCAAAAACTGGTCTCACTAGCTCTTTAGTTATCGACCTTTGTTGGAAATAAATACAATAACTCATTAACATGACGAACGACTATTGTCATAAGATAAGGTAACATACTGTTATTATTCACATATTTGTTATCGTCATTCGATAACCGTTTTACTTCAAAATATTACCATTCATTTAATCTTCGTCTTTTAGCATTCATGCTGTTGGTACGTAGTAAAACGTACGCGTTTTATAAGAGCATAGCCAGCATGTTTTGCTGCAGATTGATGAGGCCAGCGCTGGCCTGGTAGCTTTATGTAACAGCGGCTTGACTCGAGATTAGCAAGTTGAATAAGGGGAGTTAAGTATAGCTTTGAACGCGGAAGCCAGTAATCTAAACACTTTCTCTTTATTTTTTCGTATGTAAAGTCATTGATAGATTCCCTCCTCTGTTTATGTAGAATATAATTACCTAAGTACTTATTGCAGTTAAACAGGGAAAAGTATTGTGACCTGAACTCAAAGTCGTGAAAATAAAACCAAAACCTATTAGTATATTACTTTCAATCATCTAAGAACATAGTAAACACTCGTCCCCTTTAATCACTGGGTGCAATTCTTTTAAAGCAAGTACATATGTAATATATATTAACAAATATGGAATTAATGGTTAATAACACTTAAAATAATTGTTTTAAAGGGAAGTGTATAAAATAGGTTGATTACAGAGACGAGGGCGAAGTTGTTGACACAAGAAATGCAGTTCATATTTACAGTTCGTCGAACCGTCGCCTCGCCGACTATCCGGCCTGAAATTATTTTTACATGTATTAAATTGACAGCGGTTAAACATAGTTTATGCGTTGTGCCATATATTTTATGATGGCTCATTACAGTTTAAGGAATTGCACTGAACGTAAATAAAGCCGCCCGGGGAATTAAAAAGGCGACTGCTCTCGTTTTACCCGTCCACCTGGGTAAGTATCGAACGCTATGCAATTTCAACTATGTTTATTCAATAGCTAGTGGAATATTTACGAGACTAGCATACCTACCTACAATGGACTGCAATTCGTATGAAATTAAGATCGATGGCGTATTAAAACGGTCAATATTTCACGCATTAGGTATTGGAAAATTGAGTTGATCAGAAGATGCATAAAGATGTCTTCCTTGATAACAAGAGCTAGTCATGTCACCTTTTCATAATATTATTTGCACAAAACAATGGCATGTTAAATGTAGCGTGTTTCTCACATGACGTGTTGCTTTAGTATCTCGAACTGTTCTTCTCAGTATCAGAGAATAAAATGCTGGACTGCACCTATTTCATTATCTGCCGACAATTGATTAATTCTAAGAAACGATTACCAATTGGGAGTCAGTCATAACACGATTACGGTTACTCAATGCGTCTTTCGAATCACAATGGTATTGTATATATAATCCCTGTATAATCGTTTATAAATGTACATCTTATGTATACATATGTAATAGAAGGAATTAATGTTACTGTAAACACACCGAGGACATACACTTTAGTTCCATACAAATCCTACAATCGTCCAGAAATATACAGTTATTGGTTGTTGCGTCATGTCTACAGCAATCATCATGATAAACAAAACTTCAGATTTTTACTTAATTAAGTAACTCAAGTGTTGTACGTCTTGTACACACACACACACACACACACACACGACACACACACACACAAAAACTATTTTCCATTGAAAATGTAAGTTCACTCACGGCTTCAAACTGTAACTCAATCTTTACAATACTGTGAAACAAAGCTCAAAATGATTGCCTAATTTTGTGGGATATTCTTAAGATAAAAAATTCGTTTTAGTAAAAATATAGACTTTGTAGTGCGCGTTTAAATATGCATGTTAATAATTAATATGTAAAATGTTTTAACATAAAATATTACGTTAAAATCGTCCGTGCACGTATGGGGCAACACATAAAAATAATATGATTAAACTAGTTAGGCCCTGGTTAATATTGTGGCGTGTCGTTGTTTTAGTGAACTGGTCCATAATTTGGGTAAAGCAATTACTCTTGACGCGGGTCGGGAAATTCTCTAAATCCGACGCACTAAAATGTAATTCGCTAAAAGTTAGTAAAACATTGTAAAACACGTACCGTGAAACGGATGAGGTCGCGATAAAAGTGGATTTAATCGCGCTCGCCAAGTTTAAGGTTGGTGCGAATGCTCGACGAATATTTAACTAATACTTTTCACACTGCTGTCAAGTTTTAGAAACAAAGTGTGATTTTACAAGCGTTCAAATCCTTAACGCTTGCAAGTTGTGTGGTTAATTTCATAGCGCTGGAGCGTACGTGATTACCGAACAAAACTGTATCAAAGTATCCAATAAAATGTAATAGAATGTATCCAAATACAAGAGTCTAGAGAATTTAAGTATAGAAGTTTTAAGGTAGTATGGCAGGATCTTACGAATTACGAAACTGTAAACCTAGCCTCCAACTCCGATTATCATAGTATTGCAATGTATAAGTATTGAGACGTTTAAGTTATTGTGAAAACAAACGTTATCCTTTGACTATGTGATAAGTTGCGAATACGTTTTAAAGCACGTTCTTTTTTCACGTGGAGCCTATAAAGTATTAGGTAATAACGAGTTGAAACTAACTAATTTATAATTGAAACTCAGTTCCAAATGTTTTAAATTATTTTTGGGTATAAATTAAATTAATTCTATTGTTTTTTTAATTGAACCACTAAAGTTTTAGATGGATCTCGCTCATGTACAGGTTGCGGTATATTCCCACAATTAGGACGTCAGCACACGTTCGTTAATTATTAACTGAATTGTTTAGGCGAGTTGACGAACTTCACCGATCTCTCGCTAATTGTTTAATTGATGCTGTAGACCTATTACGGACAATTTGTTAGTTGTTTAGCGCACCGGGATGCACTCCCTTGCTATATAAATGGTAACGACCAGGATCACTAAAAAGTTTATCGTAGAATATATACTCCACGTATTGCGGGCGAATTTATACAACAATTAGTCAAAAACAATTTAACTTGTAGTTTTACAGTGTTTGTAAAGTGATTTGGATATCAATGAACGCGAACTTCTGGCTTATTTCGACATTTAAAGGATGTTCTTTGACATTCGACCTGGAACATGATTATCCGTAAATCCGCATGTAAAATAAGAGAGATTTGTTTGCACTTAACTAGTGGATGTTGGAGGCCCGATGTTGGCCGTGTAATAAGATGTTACATCAAACCCCTCCCGGGGGTGTCGTAACAAACGTCAGAGGCAATAAGTAAACAAGAGAATGAGCGGCAGCTATCTCTTAAACTAACAAAGTTTTACTGCAGGCCGACTCTCGCAACTGGACCCAATTACTAAGAAAAAGTCACTTTATCTTAACTCAGCAGACCAATGTATACATGCTGTTTAGTTATGTAAAGATTTAGAGACTGTATCTCATCATGTCATCAATTACTAATTCATACATTGACCATATTAAATGCACTAAGTAGATTTACATTTAAAACTTATTGATCTGCTCCCATATTCAAATTCGAAAATCAAATAGCAAATTAAGATTTTTATGTGGCAATAAAATCTACAGTAGTAAAATTTACCGTCGCTTGTTTCAGCACATCGACATTACGTCGAATAACGTAAAAACATAAATCGAACAAGAAAAGGTGGTAAAAAATTCGGTCGTAAGGCTCTGTAGTAATACCGCATCATTTACGTATCGGATTCGTGAAGCTTGTAGGCGGTAGTTCGTTAGGTGCTTCCGCGATCGTCAGTCTCACCGGCACACGCCGCCGCAAGGTCACACCGAACCTCTTTGTCTCTGTTTCGTTAAAGGCATAGCAAAAAAGCCGTCCGCATTAGTCCATAAAATAATTGTACATCGTTCGTTTTAAAAATATCTATGCATATTATGATAAAATGAAGGTTTTTGTATATTCGGCGACAAAAGCCGATAGGTGGCGCTGGACTTAGGCCGAGATAAGACAGAATTATATTAAGTACGTCCTTAGCACAACGTATTCAGATTTTGGCATCATTAAACAAACGTTATAAACCGCGAATTAAGGATACGCCGTTTAAGATCGTAAGAAGTTCATGCTTCGCCGTACACGATTACGCTTACGACCTTTAGCGCCCGAATCTCGACGGAAATATGTAAAGCTTCTAAGAACCTATTCCATGCTCTCGGGCAACGCCTACACCGTGAATAATATTAATTCGCAGAGTTCTAATGGCGAGGATTACGTTAAATGAATTTTAAACCACGTTGTTCATTACTATGCTTGTCTTTAACATCAAATACACATGATTTTTTAATAAAGAGGTGATTTGGTATTTACCCCAAGAATAGACTAAAAATGTATAATATTTTAATCAATGAAACAATGATATATATGACTTTTTTATGAATAAATTAAATGTAACTTGGATAACAATAATAATAATTATTTACTCGTTAGCGTTATGTGTGGTTGTTAATGATATAAGTAAATGAAAAAGTAATTGAGAAATTACATAACGTAGGCAAAGTTCTAAACTGGACGTTATCGCAAGCGGTTGCGTGACATAGAAAACTTTCAAGTTGACGTTTGGCCATGAGTGCACTACTCAACTACGAGCGTTTAGTAAATGAACAATTTCTACTAAAATGTTTAACAAAACTGTTGTATCCGACGATCTTCGCCGTCAGATATCGAAAAGTTCCGCGCTCAGTGTTGTAACTTCGCTAGACACGCAGAATAAATATAAAGTTGAGGTATCGTGAATGCGAAACAGTTCAACAAATACCTTGTTAAACTTGATACTTTTTCGGTAGGATTAACGTAATCGAATCCTCACGGACAACTGCTAAAAAGTATTCTACGAGGATAAAGATTTTTTACGCCGACGAGATGTTTAATAAATGGTTGTTTAATTTTTCAACGTGCCGAGTGCCATGCCTTCATTAGTGGCTCCGTTGTTTATTCGTCCTTCTGTAAAATAAGCTAGTATTTTGTTGCAGCCACACAGACAGTTTTCATTGCTGGTAAAACGGAGCGTTTAGAAAGGGACTTGTCTGTTGGTAAATAAACAATGGATTGTAATACAGTTGCCCACTTCTTTAGTATCTGTAGTGCTACTTAGGCATTAATGTCATCATACTCGTCATCATACAACACACACACATCACACAATCATACACGTTCCAGCATTTTTAATGTAACGTGCGGATATGGGATATGAGCGATTAACATGCATCGATTGAAGCAAGGCCGCCCTTTTCATTTGTGCTTATCGTTATGTAAAAAGTATGTACACTTTTAAGCTCTGACAGAAGAGATACCAATCGCCAATTTGATATACACGACGCACGAACAATTTTTGTTGGTAATGGTAATTAACTTGACTTATAAGATTGTCTATGAACCGCGGTTAAGATTGCAATTTACAAGAACGATGTAGACGACGGTCCTAGTCTTCAGAACAATTTTACACTAATATAAATATGTTTAGAGGCACAAGATTTATTAACGTCTCGAACGGTGGACTTGTTTATGTTACATAAGAGCGAGAAGCAAAGTTACTTACTAACCGTCTTATTATTGTCGTCAAGCTCCGTACGCACTGAATACGCACTGCTATTCGATTGTTTATTTGCTATAACGATTATGTGGAAAATGAAACTGTGTACAAAGTTGTGAGGCACGCTCGTTGTAGGTTAGCCGCGCCGCTCGCCCCGCCGTGCGTTGAACTAGCAGTTATATTTAACAGCGATAACACGTGTGCGTCGGAAACACGACATCGTGCTCCCCAACTAAGAATATTTCTACCCGGACTTTTTGTTATTCATACGAATTTTTGTCACATACGGACACCAGCTCTCGAAAATATCTGATACATTTATGTTACTTGGAATATTACGTGATTTTCCATTAATTTATTTTAATATGGTAATCCTGTTATTATAATATTCAATTTAGTTAAAATTGTAAAAACTTGTACCTAAGTGTAACGATATGCGATGGCTAAACGTATTTCAAAATGCAAAACCTTTATGCATCATACAAAATGTTAACGCAGCATTGAGCGAGGAACAAGGTAAGCTTAGGGCATAATGCACGGCCTACCTGGAGATTTACAATGGCGTCCAATGAACCCGCGACGCCCACCCGTGTCATTATGACGCCCGCGAGCACTTCGCTATTGTTGGCAGCGAGCGCCGCGACGACGGCAGCCCATTGCACACTCGCAGCCAACATAATACCGTGCTACCCGTATTGACAACTCAGCTGTTTCATCCTGAAGCAACACTTTTCACTTCACGTAATACATATTCCATTGATACCTACTTCATTAGCATTGGAGTCGATTGAGGACAGTTCCTGTAACAATTTGTCTTGGGCGTAAACTTTAATACGGCACTACTCGTAATGTATGCAACAAAGACTACAGGAAATTCTCTTTTTACGAACAAGTTCAAAGTTAAGAATTCAAAGTAATCAAGAACTCCTTTGTTGTATTTTATAAGTATGAAACTTCTAGCTTTTCTTAGTAGTACTTTGAATTTATCACATTTAGTAGTCATTTTGCATACTCTAAGCTTTTTCTTTGAACCCATACGAATCCTATAAAATCCTATAAAAGGGAATCATCATTTTTATAGCTTAATATCATCTTAAACTATATCTCTGGTTTTAAAGGAATTCCATTAAATTGAAGAAAAAAAACTCTGGCTTCAACTGCTTAAAGTCTCTTTAAAAATTTTGCATTGTTAAAATAATATTCCATTTCACTAACGCGATACAGAGATAAACATTTAATGGGATAAAATAACTCGTAGAAATACAAAAGTTTGCTTAAAAATGCGAACAGCATCCATATTTCGAATTGCTGAGATCGTTTGAGGTCGCGTAAGCGTTTTATATTATCATTTTATATGCAATTTAAACGTATTATTTGAAGTTCATAATGACAGTGTGTTAAGAGCGCTTTAACATAAAGCTGTTGCAATATTTATCATCTTTATAAAATAAAATTTTTACGTTTGAACTGTTGTTGTTCGATAAAATTAACAGCATACGATCCGACATTTCTCCATCCTGAAATATAGAAGATCAAAATATGCATAAAACCAGTATCAAATAAAGTTAGAATTCAAGTCGTAAAAGCGATGTTATCGTCGCTCGAGATAGAAAAATCTGCAATGTCACTGGAACATTCCTACTTGTGTGATCACGTGCCCGCCCCATCTAGTTTATATATGGGCATTAATCGAAACATCAATTATTCTCTCAATTGACTTTCATTTATTTTACCATTTATAATTTTATTTAAGATTTTAAGGATAAAAAGTAAATTTATTAAGTTATTAAAACTTTTGTTCAGTCACTCGTACCAGCAAGCAGACGTCCGTTACAAACTCTTCATCGTTCATTTCGAAAAATATTGAAGTTAGAAGAAAAAGTTCGGTGATTTATGTATTTCTATCTTGACAGCGAGTTCTTCAAAAAAGTTTTAAAAAATATTTGAAAGGGGCGAACTTTATGTAAATTTGCATCCGAATTCTGTCGAAAATAGCAAAGACTGGACGGGTATGAAGCCGATCTTATTATTATGATAGTTTGTGTAGATAAAATATGCCGTAAGTTTATCTTTATCGACAATGTAAACCCGTTCGAAGGCATGCGTGACTATCACTGAAATACAAAGTCGCTGCGATAAGCGGCGAAGTTTACCACGCAAAGTTATTAAAAGTATAGACGGGGACACAGTATAAACGGTCTCGGTGTAGCGCCGTAGCCAACTAGCTCGCACTAAGTAGGGCTATCGATTCGAACGGCGATATAACTACGTTATAAGTGCCCTCACTTCTCATACTGCACCAAAGCGCGCTAAGCACCGTCACCCCTACGAACTACGTACAACTTTTGCTCCATAGTTGCGAGTTAGTTGCGTCGGCCGCACGTATCTTGTATTTGGTGTACTTCGCTATTTGTTCGCGGACCAGAAGCAATTCGGGCTTTCTATTGAGTTTTATTTGTTTCCGCTTTGGTTTTTGTTACATTATAATTTATTGTATTAGAGAAATGTGCCCACAAATTCAGAGCAGGGTTCGCGTGTTGTAGCCGACGCAGCCGAGGATATCGATCGCCGTGCGCGCGCACTCTCCGCCGGAGTGTGCACAGATGGCTGTTGAAGCGTTTCGGTGGCACGCCGCAAGAACTGAAGTGAACACTTAGTGTCATCAAAGTGTCATCGACAGCTGAGGTCTTGTGTTAATAACGAGGCTCTTGATTATCGAAGCCTGGCGCCGAGACGTACAGTCGTCACCTCCGCCTTGGAATGGAAGCTCGAAATTCCGGCGTTAGTCTGCGTAGCGGAATACTCTGAGCATTAAATGTACGTGCGATCAGCTGTAGGCAGCGCCCCCGCCCCGCTTATCTCCGTCCTCTCGTGTGATTAATCACAGGCGCTGAATCTTTACGGTCGCGGCGCGGCTCACGGACTGCGCCGGCCGCCGCCGCCGCCGCCAGCTGATGGACTCGCTCCTCACTAGACATTCGTCTTGTGATTCGCTTAATTTGTTTCGACGTTGCTCCCACATGTCTTTATTACGTGTACATTTGTACTTTCTTAAGTAAACACATTTTACAAATTTCATTGGAGCCTTCATCTTATATTTTGACAAAGACAAGTTTTTGATCGTTCGAAACAGATACAACCAATTTCTTAATGACGACGCAATCGGTGTTACCAATGAAATACAAAAAGCATTTTATTTCTATTTCCTTGAATTTATTTATTGCCAGGATACAGTTAGATACTGTTTGGGAATATTTCGTCTTATCTTGACAAATCACGTTTCTCCGCCAAGTAAATTTTTCGTTCTCAAGTTTAATCAATTTTTGTAACTAAGGTTTAACAAAGTTTGAACATAAACTGTGCACTGTATTTCTAAACGAAAGTTTAAAATTATGAAACAAAGTTGTTAAGGATTCGTTACTTAAGTTTTTTGTTTGCAAATATTAAAACCTATCAACGTTCGAATTAAAATAATTTAAGTAGAATTATTGGTAATTGAGCGATTACAGAGTTTTTTTTTTATACGAGAACGGGGGCAAACGAGCCACGTGATTACAACAGCGATCATGGACGCCCATGGACACCTATAAGATTCGGTGAACAAGTCTAGTGGCATATATTGTAGTTTTATTTTATTTAGAACTATGATTATCTCTTAAAGAATTGACGATAGAACTATCTATTTAATTATGTTGGTAGTAAATTATATTTGGAAACCATATGTCATGCGGTTGACAACTTCACGGTCATTGGTTCCATTGTTTTTAAAATGTCATAGATCTTATCACATATGTGAACGACAATTCATTTAGCCAGGAAACTCATTGGTCGATTGACAACTCAAATCATTTAATTAGACAGATAAATAACATCTAAATTATTCGCTTATCGCCATGAATATGAACTTTCGAACATCGCAATTAACGCAATTTTAAGCAGTTTTTTTAAACATTATGTTCCGTTGGTACACGTTTTGCAATCTTGACAAAGGTCCGGCCACTTTTTATGTTAATTTAACGGCAAATAAACCGCAGGAACGTAAAAATACACAAGAGGGTACAGTGTCGCGGGCACGTCGAAATAACAAGACTTTTTGTTAACCGTTGAAAAACCCCAGTCGTTTTGTTTCTATTTATAACTTTTTTAAACGTAAATTATTTTTGAAACAAAAATTTCCAGTTGTGAAAATTATTTTCACATCTCACACATGATGATTTTCATGCGAAGAAGCTGAAAGGTGGTAGGTGAAATCTACCACCTTTCAGCTCCTTCGCAGGCAAACGAAATAAAACATATTATTGAATGGTTTTATAGGGAATTAAAAAAAGTCGTCTTTAAAAGACGTATATTGTTTTTTATGAATATTTGATATATTCTTGTTAATGCCAGTACATTTTAAAAAATATAAAGTAGTCATAGTCGCTGTATCTCCATTAATCGTAATAGCGCCGCTGTGTTAATTGTAGGCGGTGTTTAATTAAACATTCTTTAATTTAAGCCAAAGATCAAACCTCTCAGCTCTCACCCTTTTAAAACTGAAAGGTTCAATTTGCCGAAATATCTTCATGAATTCGCCGTCTCCTCAGACCCTCGAATAAACTGCAGTGCCTACAGCCGTCCTTGTGAGAGAGATACCGAAATTAAACACAATTAAAGTAACCCTTTCATTACTTAAAATACAATTTATTTTTAGCACCCATCGAGAGGATTGTTTGCTATAAAATTTCTTTTAATCTCTAATTAAATTAACCACACGGGGTTAATATTCTGGATTTAAGAAAAAGATAAGATTTCTAGATCGATAACATACGACATCAAATTAATTTTCCGAGGTTAAACTTTAAGTTGGCTAAGTTTAAACTTCAAATAAAATAACATTTTAGACATTCGCCTTAATTAAGTTGAGTTTCATACATTTTATTTTCTTTAGTTTTAATTATCTTGTAGACTAAATAAACACTAAATATTAATAACAATAATAAAAATTTAAGAGATGCTCTAACTCTAAGATAAAATACAATTATGTTAGTGAATCCGACGATTCCGCGGTTTATAGCCTCCCTGTGTTTTATAACGACGTAGTTAAAGTGTAGATATTCTGAACAGGACCTTCGTAAACAATCTAAATAACATTTATGCAGTAAGCTCGGATGTTACCCGCTTTTAATCGTATTTTACAAGTCCGCTCCCCGGCGCGGCGTTGACCAATTGGATTAAGACAAAATTCATAGATGTAGGACTTTACTTCTCGATTCTGGAAACGTGATTAAATTCGGTATGGTTTCGCTTTCAGTTAAATTTAGACCATTTAATGGAAAATGCGCGGCAGAGACATCTATGTTACAAAAAAGATTGGAAGCATAATATATGAATAATTATAATAATGAATATAATTAATAAAAAAATAATGGTTAATGTTAAATAAAACTAATTTTTAATCCTATACTGACAATTCTATGGATTTTTATGATCTGAAATAAATTATTATTCTTATACGTCACGCAAACAGATCGTTTTGTTTATAAAAAAGGAAAATTGTCCATTCAGTTTTTTTTTTTGGTCTGATCTAGTATTGTCGAGCGGAGACACTGATGACCTATTACTTGTATTGCGTTTTATACCATGGTGATTATATTGGCAGTCAAACGACAAAATAGTCGCCTTGAATTGATGATCCGATCACCATGTTATGGAGCTATCGGCAATAAAGTTTGATTGTGTGCAGACCGATAACATGTTTATACAGTCACGTAGTTGTCGTACGACCACACAAGCTCAACTTGAACATACGTCATCTACATTCTTGAGGTATGACTATCGATTGTTAATTCAGAAGCCGACTCCCTTTATATATGTTTTCCCAATACACCTCGGATTATCAATACTTGTGCGCAGTCCGACCGCGATACTTTGTTTTTGTGACTATACAGCTAATTGGACGGCCGGGACGTTCTCGAAAACGTTCGTTGTCGTTAAAACCTCGCAAACTTGACCCCCTTCTGATAAAACTTGTTTGATTTAAATTATAATTCAATTAATACTGAGTCTTTTACGTTCATGTTAATGGCCTTCACTGTAACAAATATGCAAACTGCCTTAAAACATTGATAACATTATTATGAAACACAATATTTTAATTGTCTTAATTGATATTAATATAGGCAGTATATTTATCTGTTGAATTTTATTTTCCATCTTCTAAATTTTGTAAACTGTTCGTTAAAAATCAAGCATGTTTGTTTTAGGTTCCAATTTTTAACTTTGGTAGTTAATAGGTGAAAGGTATTCCTTTCACTATTTGCATCAAGTAGTATACAAAGTTAATTATGGTGATGGCTTAGTATTCACGCTTCCTGACTGCAATTTTAAGGATTGAAATAATTGTCCTTCCAAAGTTTCTTTTGTTGGTTGACTATGTTTTTATAGTTCACTTGTCATGTCTTAAATTAATTTGACATCATTATTTTACGTTAAAATTAACTTTCCCAGGAATGAGAATCTATTGTCCCTGCCTTAAAAGAACCATAGCGTTAATTGTAAATCTCGAAGTTTTTAGATACAAGCCGCAGTTAGGACACGTGGACAGCGTCAGTGTAACAATCGCGATCCCTACGGAACGTTGGAGGATCGGCCGTTAAAATGAAAACATTGTTTACTTCCACCTCGGAGCGATGCATATTTATTTTGTATTTGTTTTAGAAAAAAAAACACTAAAACTTGCTCAGCGGGAGCTGGGTCGGATGCCTTATAGCACTATTTACAGTGGCGATATCCCTACACATTGATCTAGACGGTGTTCTCTGTATGAAGCCCGCCCGTCGAGACAGCCTTGCCCTTGACGTAATAATACGCTCCCCAGACATTTGAGTCACGTAAAACTGACTGATGCGATATAAAAATTGAGCATTCTCATGTCGCAACGATATTCTCTTACCTTTCGTATATTTCACACGTACACACGAGTAAACTGCTAAAATAATAATGCCAAACGTGTTTCTAGAGAATTCTTAAATCACATCTGTCATGTGTACTGGTGGTATTCAATGTTGCGAAGAAAGCAACGAAAACATCAATACTTTGCTCGAAAGCAGTTCAACGGGAACAAATCTCTGTTGGTATCGATCGAGTTGAGCACAGGAACGACATATTTGGAAATCAAAGTGAATATTTCGCTGTAGTGCAACGAAGCGCACGGCGGCGGCCTACGGCAGCGCGGCGGTACTTACCAGTTAGTGTTACACATGCTCTTCGGTAATACGAATATTACGGATGCGCATAATTGAAATCGAAGTACCGTACCTGCATATAAAATGCCATTACGACGTGACCGAACAGCGAACATAGATTTTCACTTGAATCACCAAAGGATAAAATTAGATGTCAAATGGAATTTTAATTTACGAGAAGCCGTTTAAAGCGTGCTGTAATATTACAATTTAATATTTTCAGCAAAGAACCATGTTTAAAATGATTATTGCATCGAACGTATTGTTTCTGATCAGTATTTATTTCAACATTTCTACGTCTTTACCATTTGTCATCATCATCAGCCCCTGTCTGTCCACAGCTGGACATAGACCTTTGGCCTTTGGCTGGACATATATTCAATTATATATTATTTATATATAAATGTAGTTTCACCAATTCAAGACAAGATATTGTCTTCGTTACTATTTACTCGTTATTCTGCACATGCACGAGCCTGTTTTATATAAGTGTAATATAGTGTATGCGCAGTAATTAATGCGGTACAGAGGCATTTTGTTTAGCGCTTTATATGGGTCGCTGTGTTATTAGAGGCGTGCGTGTCCGCGAACAACTGATCCGATGTTTGTCTTTGTTGCAGGTAACACAACTCCCTTTTCATATAAAATGGGTTACAACTCGGTGCAGCGGGCCGTAAGTAGAACTACGACATTCTATAGCCGCGGCTGACTGTTTAATGCACCAGTTGTCGCCACTCTTAATGAAATGTTGGTCATCCGAAATACATATGCTCAGTAAGTTTTGGATTTTATGCCTGTAGTATTAATGTGATTTTAGATTTTTTGGTTGGTGATTAAATTTTTCTTTAAATTTCTATTGAAGTGTAAGAATCTGATATTTTAAATTCAAAGAGACTTTCGATTCATCAATGTCTTAATATGTTTTTCTATTGTTTTCAAATTTATTTAGTTTAGAAATCTGTCCCCTCCGGGTGTTGTATCCAATTATCTAACTACATTACATAAATTACCTCATTTACCACATGTCCGATTCATTAACCACAAATCCAATGTCGAGATATTAAACTTTGCACCACGTAATTGTAATAACGTTACGTTTTAGAACAATGCTGTAATCTCGAATTTAACAATTTTAGGTACAAAGGTATTGTTTTATGATCGTGAAATAACCACAAGTAAAATTTACCAAAATATATTGCTAACTCTTTTATATCTTAAGGAACAAAATGGATGAAAATAGATTTATTATTTGAGTAACAATTGAAATGAAAGTTTTGATTTGATGCTATAATGATGCGATAAGAAGGGTGCTGCTGTCGCGGTTAGTACGGTTAGAAAATATATATAATCTAAATAGGCTACGAAAAAGGTAACATAAAATGACAAGACAGCTACTGTACGAAATGGAACTTGCGAGACTTTTTTTATTGACAGAGGGCGCTAGTGATCTATCATAATTTAGTTTATCATGGAGTCAAATAACTACAGGTTATATGAAATGAATACAGGTACAGTTTACTAGACATTAGCTAAAAATTATACTAACAAAGCTTTTATAAACATTTAAAACGATAAAGAGACGATTGTAAAAAGGTAAACGATTATTAGCGAAGCAAAAAACCTATGATAATAAGTGAATAATGTTTCGCTCATATTCAAGGTGACACGGTAGGTGTCGGCTACTGGTCGCTACGTCATGACGCGAACTTGAGCCTGATTATGCCCATTCTCGAACTTATAAATTCTATAGGCCAACGCCGAGGCTGTCTCACAAGGTTTTCTTCTACATTATGTTAAAAATATTTTGTAGGTCGTACGTCCGAATGTGAAAACAATTGTGAGTTCAACTATGTATTTTAATTGTTCAAACGTTGTTACCTTAGTGTTTCAGACAGAATGTGAGAGGCGACAAGATGCTTTTGTATGAATGTGTCGGCAATGGAAATCCTCCGTAAATTGTAAATTTTATGAAAGCCGACACTCAATGTGTTTCCGGTTATTTTTTGTATTATCTTCTCCCTTTGTTTATTAAACGCTTTCCTTGAAACTAAAATACTTTTGCAATGAATTCTAATATTAATACCCAGATGTTTTCCCAAGGATAAGTTATTGCTCGCGACTTTGCCAGCGTGAAATAAAAAAAAGCCTATGTAACTCCTGAATGTATAACCTTATCGTATAAATTCCATTGAAAACGGTTTAGCGTTTCACACGTTACTCGGAACAAACGTATATTTGCTAATAAACATAGGTTTTTATGATATGAATTTAAAAAAAAAAGTTTTTCATTAATAAAATTGCTGGCTCATACAGACACTAATGATATAGACAACGCAACGACAAAACTTCATTTCTACGTCATGTTATGTACATCTAGCTTACTCATATATCTGTATCTCCCTTGAGTACAGTGAGCAGGTCTATGTTATCGATGTACTAATTGTGGTATATACTGTTTATATGTTTATTCAATAGCTACGGATAGATCACGTTCCGCACTGAAAATGTATTCAGATTAAAGTTTTCCTAAATAAAATGTTAGTCCAAGTACCCAACACAAACAATCGCCTTCTTTCAAACAACATATTAACAAATTCAAATGTTAAAACTTTAGAAAACGATTTCTTCGATTTCGAACGGTTCAACGGAAACTTTAACAAGTGAAATAAGCTTTGCGAATATGGAAGCGTGTTCGGGAGCGGGGCAACAAGTCGTTACGACCTCTAAACATCAGGCACCATGCATGTAACGGTAAAGTGGTACTCGAAGGCGCGGAGATTGGAAACGCGATTTCGAGAATACGGCGACGTTCGCGACACCTGCCGCCGTGGTACCGCTGGATAACGGCGATGCCGTGCAACGGACGCACCTCACGATTGCAGCGAGAAAAACACGTAATGTCTACCACGCTGCAGTAGCCCCGACATCTAGTACAAATGTCTTATGAAGTGAAGTGAATGTCTATTAATATTTTCAAGATTTTAAATACCCAAACAATCGACGTAAGCCACGCAATAAGTCTAGACTACAAAGTGAGTTCTTTGCCACATTGGTAACGTACCGAGTGTGCTAGCTACTTTCATACAGGGTACAGAACACACGCCGGCAGTGATTACTTATGTGCCCTCCTCCCGTTTATCCAAAACCAGCGCTGCTTCCTTCAAGAAAAATAAGCTATAAGTTAATCACAAAGAGAACATTAGTCCGCGGTACTGACGTTATTAATCTTTAAGGCACCGCCTGGCGAGTCGAGATTGTGCCATTGTACATTTCTTTTGTTATATCTTACTTAATCTAGTAACTCCAGATTAATGGTCCGTGTTTGTATTAGTATAAAATCTATTCTATACTTATTTCAAAATTGAACCCATGTTGCAAGTTAAATTCAAATTACCTAAATAGACGAGTTATTCTAAAAAGACCAATAACGTACCACGAGGCTTAATGATGAATTTACTTAAGATAACGATATTACACGGTTTATTTAAACCAGTTCTGTTTAAAATGTTTACTCATACATCGATGTGAGACCACACGGTGAGAACACATGACCAGACAACCGCTAACCACGTGTTTCATACATTTTATCGATATCTTTAGAACGATGAAATATGTTCCATACGGCTCTAATATATGAACTGCCATTAAGGTCAAAGTCAGCTGTCAATTGAGAATTACAACGGAACTCGATTGTTCAACGATTGTGATGAATTGGTGCGTGGTGGAACTCTCTCGATCCATCTACTAGTAACATCTCAGCACTTTGTTTTATATGAAGAGATTTTCTTACGCAATCATAATAAAAATTAACTTTTGGCTACCTTGATATTTTACTTTGAAAATTTTATCGTTATAACTAATGAAGTCGATATGGAACCTAAATTGTGGTGGAATATTTCACTAATATTTGGTTAAGTACGAGAATATAATATAAACGTTTTATGTGTATGCATATGCAATAGCCGAGGGACGTAAACCAAACACGATATAAAAGTGAGACCTCTACGAATATTTGAGATCGTCAGACATGAATATGTATTATTATTTCGTTTTTCAAATGTACTTGACTTTAGTTTGTCTAGCATGACGTTTAAAACCACAACGTTGTTATCAGCTACCAGTATCGCAAGATCTGTAATGTATCTGGAAACTGTATACAGATGAAAGAATTTTGCGATGCACATGAAGTCACGAAGGAAAAAAGAGAAGCATATTATTTGTTGGACAAATTCTAACGGAGCAAGTCGCGTGGGGGAAATGGACCGCCGGCCGGGCGTGTGCACGCGCACCGCTATAATAGATCGTCCGTCCCAGTTGGTTTCGGCGCGTCGTTGCGAGCACGTGGCTTTGTAAACACCGCCGCGGACGCTTTATAAGTTACACTCGAATAGTGATCGCCTTATTTTGTTTCGCTCCCACATCTGTTCCACCCTGTGTCTGTTGGTTACACGTGTGTCGTGTCATGGAACCGTTGCTAAGCCGCCTCGCGCTTCCCGTCACTGGAGGTACGTCAAATTATTATCGTTTGAGTCTTTCAAGAACACTGTATTTATAATAATGATTTTCACGGTACGATAACGTTAATTAACTTACACGTAGCTGTGGATTTTAACCTTCAATATAATTGCAGCATAAGCATAATGTATAGGCTTATTAATTGTTAACGATGTTAGCTAATAGCGGAGTGCGACTCTCGCATGGAGGTCAAATGCAAATCGTGTGACCTGGGAGACGTATATGGTAGGCTTAATGTCCTTTACTTGGTGATTCAGTATTGTTTGTGAATTGTCTAGTACGTTTGATATATATCTATATTATGCTACTTCAAATACGTAATATTCTAGAATATTTTTTGCCAGTAAACTAGGTAAGCAATATATTTTTAGATGGATCTTGTAAACAATGACGTTATTGTAAAGGAGTTTAACCTTATAGAAAGCTTTTTTTTTATAACTAGACGCCATATTTGAGACTACTTCCAAGGATATCTTCTATTTTGAGAGAAATTCCAAGGCGAGTTTTTTTTTTCAGTTTCGGTAACTTTTTATAGACGCGTTGTCATTCGCTCTAAAATTTAACTTTGGCTATTCTCCTTAATAGAGTTGAGTCTTTGTTCACTTTCAACGGCAAGGCCCTTTGTTAATTCAAAGTATATATTTATATTGATATATGCAGTCTAGTGCGTAATTGGCGCAGTGTATCTAACACGAGAACTGGATCGTCTGACAACCTCTTATCTTTGACCTCTGCGACCTTAAATTACGCTTACGACGAACACCAGACGCCATAACCCTTCCAGAAATAAGCGAATGCTTCTATACTGCCTTTATCTCTTATCTACGCAAATATATCGTGTGACCCATTTCATTACTCGAATACAATTTATGTAGCTAACGTGTACCGTGGGATTCGAGTTAGTATTAGTTGGCATTCATGCTGTTTCCTTCGGGTATGTAAGCATGAAATAAAAGGGACACATGATAAATAATAATTCACACCAATGTTGTAGGGTAGACGTCGATCCTTTCTGAGTCAGGTACTCGGACCGCCCGTAAAAGCACGCTCGCCCGTCTTCTAGTAGTTTTTGCGTTATAATATATAGCAGGTATGCTTTGTACGCAGTGTGTCTATAACGTGCCTAATCGAAAACGTTAATTGGCCACTTTTAGGACTAATAAATTAAACAAATATTAAAATTAAATTTTTGTTCTCGTCATAAAATACGTTTTAGTTTGCGATATATCGAATTTTTTTTATTCTTAAAAGTTCGACGTGTTATTGACATTTGGACAAATTCCGCCGCTCACTTACGAGACCTTGCAATCGCAAACAGTTTTCATTGGCAGTTAACTCTTGTTTTCCTCAAATACACGTTTGTGAGGGGAATTATAAACGAATAAATTGTGTTCACCGCTTAAACAAGTTATTTGATATTAAATACGGTTTATCCACATTGGTGCGGTATGTAACGTTCATTGATTGTTTCTGTGTATATTTTTGTAATATAAATATAATTGTTACCAATGTTCTGGCATTTAAATATATCCATAAAACAATTATTAAAATTAAACAAATATGCTTAATTATTTTATTATTGTCACACGTGATTCAATTAAAGTCCTTTGTTGCTCAAAATAATGTGAGTTCTAAGAAAGAAAAGTATAATGAGTTCTAAGAATAAATTTTCTCTTATAAAACATTTTAAACATTATTTATCATAGCAATTGTAATAGAAATGGGTTCGTGTTTCAGCATTCTATGAATTCACGTGTTTACATACAAGTTTGAACAGAGCGCTGGGCGCTGTTTGCGAGCTTGCCGAAAGTGGAAAGCCTTGGTATTATCGAGTACTACACGGTTATTTAGTAACAGTATTTGTGAGAATATCTATGCCAGTGTCGTATTGCTTATCTAGCGTATATGCTGGTGTCGTACCAATTGCTTTTAAATCGTTTAGCTTTTAGACACGTACGGCGTGCGTACGGCGCACCGGGCACGGATCATCATGTTGATTTAGCATTTTATATTTCCCGAGAATTTCTTCTGATCAATCTTTTCTATACAATGTCCGATAAAAATCTTAAATTTTCCATAATATAATCTTACTTTGTTATTTTTTCGGTATTCTAAAAAAGGTTGTCTAGCACTTGACACGTTGTTAAAAGACAATAAATAGGTAGGCACTCCAATACTGGTTAATACTATAATATTCATAATATTATGCGTGTACTCATTCTTTCAATCTAAGCCCTTTATTCATAATGTTTCACATAATTTGATGGCATAAAATTATGCTAATCTGTGACGGAAAATCCTCTTTGCAAATGGCCTAAAGATAAGAATTTAAAATTAAATTTTATGTTATTTCAGTTGTGTTGAAGGTTTAACGAAATGTGACCCCTTGAACCTTTGGTGTTGTAATATACGACTTTCCTACAGTAAGGTATATAATGTGCAAATGATAATTTACTGCCGCACTTAGAGTAATTAAATTGTCACTAAAGGAGACTTTTAATGTACATTTTGTATGGAGAATATGCCCTAAGGTACTGCTCAAGAGTCCATCAACATTCTTTCGAGTTCGGCAATTATAATGCTCGTTAGATACGGAATAAAATTCTACCGTATATCTTTGTACTTGTTTCGATAATAAATACTCGTAACGTTTGTGTACATTTTAAAATAATATTATGATATCATTTGTTTACTCTGTTTTTTATAAGCAAAGTACATGAAGTCTGTTTTGCAACGTAATAGGACTTTACTTTGAGTAACGATTGTAATTAATGAACCGTATCATTAAAGAGAATAAAAAAATGATCAACATATTTGTGTATATTATTTATATAGGTATGACTAAATTCCGGAAATATGTTTTCTATGATCTCAATTAGACTTTGTCTAAATTTAAAAACCATTTAATGTCATACGTCCTTTTTTCATCCCTTCGATACAGGTGAGGGCATGCTACTCTTAAACACGCATAGTTTTTGTATTACAAAAGGGGTGAATGCGAAAGAAAACTTCCTTAGGCCTTCCCATCAGTCACACATAGGTGTTAGCAAACAATACGCCGGCCGTATCTGGTAATGAGAACACGTACTGCGCCTGACAAGGAACAAATATCCGGCCCCGCTCACGGCGGCGGAGAGCTTTTGAACTACGTGTACACCCGTGCCCTTACCCTTCCCTCCTTATCGATGGAAATAAAGGAAAAAATTATGGACGTTCCATATTTTCGAGGGTCTTATTGCTTTGGGAGCTGGAACTATCTATGATCGCGTTCGTTCGTGACAAATAGCATTTTTTGATGCGAAAATATTACTTGATGGAGGGTGAGATCAATGCACGATATCAATTTTAAGGGTTACGTAGACAAAAAAACGCCTGTAGAATATTCCATAGCAAATCTTACTGACACACTCAGAGTCGATAAGTCATCACAGAAGGAGTTCCTTAGCGTTGTTTTACTAAGAGAAGTCTAAACTAAGGGACTGTTCAGATAACCATTTAACGAAGTAAATTAAAGTGTTGTTAGTATTGTAATATTAGATAACACTATTTGTAAATTTGAAAACAATTGTTATTAGGTAATCATTTTAGTAATAAATACGTAATAATGACTAAATATTCCGTCATTGCCTGACAATGGATACTATTCATTCATATGCATCTTACTACGTAAGTGCTCATTACGTCATCCTCCTTCATTATGTTAATGAACACTATTAAAATTATATTCATACAAGTTTATATAAGCATCAACAAATAATAATAAACAAATTCTGACGTGTTGATTATTTAAAATAAAATGGTTTAAAGGAATTCAGCATAATTTATAACAATGGAAAACATAGATAAAGTCATATTTTTTACCACTAAAGTGTATAAATTGATTAATAAATTCTAACAACCGTTCAAATGTCGATCCCTTCAAAATGGATACTGCTAAATAACACGAGCATTATGAAAGGTTTTTATTGTTTGTGGAATATATAGCATTGAAATCATCCGATACCGAATCTTCACGCACCGTATTCAATTTGTATTTACGTAAGCGCACAGCCAGCTCGACTCTGTGCGGATGTGTTATAATTTATGCAGGTTGTTCGCGAAGTATTTTACAGCGAAACTCAAGTTTAACCATACGCCGGATTAACGTCTCTCCTGTCGGGCTCATTATCCTTAGTTAATATTGCACGGTTTAAAGTCGTTAGCTGGTAAAGTTTTGATGCTTACACGCGCCCCACGCCTCGGGGTCGGCAACTATCGCAGCCGCCATATGTCATCATTTTCTCGCGTTAAATCTTCTTCCTGACATTATCTACGCCACAGACAAATCTCTCCTTGTTACGTAACTACGAATTTAATATTTATTGCCTTGTGTTTAACTTACATTAACTCGTATTAGCAAATTATAAATGTAGTTTTGACATCGGCGAAAAGTTAGTAACGAAATGTTCTATCTACAAATGCATTCAGCATGCAAACCTCAAAACAAAATGTGATTAATGCAAAAAGTTTTACATACCTACATATAAAGAAAATGGTTTTTAACTGTACAAAGGCTATTAACGTCGAATATTGGCAAATAAAATGTAAAATTTTTCATTGCTTTATATTTATAAATTAACAGCATTAAACATAATTTTAATTATTAATATTTTAACAGCATTAAATACCGATACCTACTTAGCAATGATGTCTTTATTAAATATTGACTGCCATTACCGCCAGGGGGCGCTGTTGATTTTTTAAGCTTCTGAATACGTAAAAAGGTTGTAAAAGTTTTCGATTATCTAATTCTTGTTAGGTATTTGTAAAAAAATTCGATGAAACT
>JAODUI010000007.1:2778690-2839398 GCA_027563995.1 Papilio gigon | reverse complement strand
ATGGAAGAGAAGAACATGTTGTGCCGACCCTACATAAAGTGGGACCAGGGCAGGAGAAAGAAGAAGAAGAAGAAGAGTACAATATTACCTCAGTTACTTGTAAACATTAAAACTGCTATGTATTTAAAAGTACATACTTTTATATAAAACCCGAACGTGCGGTGTGATCACCAAGGTGATCATCGACGTCCATGAATGTATACAACACTAGAGGAACTGTAGATGTGTTACCGGGCATTGAGAAAGACGTACGCTCGCTTCTTGAAAGCCCCTAACTCGTAGGTTTTCAAATACCGCCGAAGAGCGTTCCACAATACGGCTGCGCAAAGCAAAAAATTCCGAGAAAATCGCATCGTAGAGAAATGCAAGCCATATAGAACCACATTGTTAGGCAGGTACACAACTTTACAATGTTGGATCTTTGGATTTCCTAGTGCACATTTTATTCAATTTTCTCGCTAAATAACGTTGCAGAATGAATCAAAAAATCTTCTTTCACTTCCAAATTTAATTACCAATGTAACTTAAGAACCTCCCAGTAGCAAAGGTAAGCTTCTTACGCCCGCTCCCCGTTCTCAAATTTGATAAGTTTTGACGACCATTTACACTAGGCTACAATTACTTGTTTATCTAAAACTATCAAGTACAATTACTTTGCTCACTCCGGTGGCGGAACGAACCAAAGGGCCTTCAACATAAGAGATCGCCTACGCCTGTCTGAAGTTTTTTAGCATAAAATGTATCAAGTTGTTTTCAACATTTCCATCCCAACATTTTGTCGCGTTCTTTCCGCTTCATTTCGTCGTCAGCTGGAGTATCATTTATATGTTATATCGTATGTATTGTTGTTGAGTCATTTTCTTACACATTTTATTTAATATCCCGTTTTTATTTTCATTGATTGAATGTGAATGGCTATAAAGGTAGAGGAACGCCGAAGAAGGTGTGGATGGATTATGCGTAAGAAGGCTGTGAGTACAGATATGACGACTGAGAGATGTATGGAAAAGTACCGATGTCTCGTGCCGACTCTCCATAGGATAAAGGGCAGGTTGTTGATGATATGAAGTAATGTTTATAAAATATCAAGATTAGGGTATCTGAACATTTGTCTTTGTAAGAATATTAATTTAAATAAACTATTAAAATTACTTCGACTAACATTTCTTCATTGATCTGCTAATAATCAATCATTTTATTGTTCGAAGTCTTCTGGGATTGACAATTTATCTTCATTCATCTTTATCATGGAGAAATGGATAATCCAGTGTCACATTATCAAGGGGACAAAAATTAAATCTATGATACAAATATATGCCATATCGAGGAAGGACTATGCCCAGCTGTGGGCAGCCAGATATTTCGATGACTAACATTGTAGAAAGTAACAACAATTCGGACTTTTCTTTTATTACTTCTCGGTTTATTTAAACAATTTGCAGTTCAAATATAATATAGTAATTTAAAATTATATTTTACTTTACTTTAGGTTTTAAATAAAAAAGTTACGAAACAATAGTATTTGTAAATAAGTTTTGGAAACGATTTCGGTGAACCGTGTGTAGAATTGTTAAACTCATTTATTTTATTGGCAGTGGCATGTGGAGGAAATTACAGACCGCTGTGACAGTTACAAAAAAGAAGTTGAAGATATTCTGTGAGTTAACTGTACGACGTAAATTTAAATTAAAAAAAAATCTGAACAGCTTGTTAGTAAGGCATGTTTGAATTCTAACAAGTACACTATTTAAAATTGAACAGAATTTTTTACGGCGTTTGATATCTGACCATGCTATGAATATTTTTAAAACGCATTGTCGTCTAATTGGCGAGGTGATGAGAATGAAATAGCTGTAAAATGTGTAAGTTTGAAGCACCAATAGATCGTGGGTTGGAAAACCGCCTTTCCACTGTCGACGTGAACCATAACGTTACACAAGTGCTATCAAGCTTACCAGGAATGGTCACAAGATATATTTGTAAATGAACAAAAATAAAAGAAATGAAAATTATTACTAATATTAAAAAAAAAAGAAACAATGTGCATGCATAATAACTGATTCATTTCATTCAAGTGGCCACAGGTAAGGTCATCGCCTACACGTGTAATCCTATTAACTTGTACCCTTAAAGGATAATTTTGAATTAGTTATGGATATTCTCCACGTCTTAAGGTAAGTTTAATTGAAATTCTTCGTATAGGCTGGCGAGGACTTTAAGTTTAGTGCGGCTTAATTAAATGTTTCAAGTAACTAAGTACCTTGTACTTCAAGGGTCGTTTACACAACCGTTGATTGATCAATTTATAAATTTGACGACGACCGCTACTTAGACTTTGTTAAGTCTATGTTCATCACTTAACCTTAACTTTATACTTAGTCTATTTTACATATGTTTAGTAAAAAAAAATTGAATTGTACTATACCACTAGTGTTGGGGATGTCTGGCGTCGATGATAACTTCAGTGATCTCGTCCCTCGCTTGTCCCTTCACTTATAAAAAAAACTTAAAGCTTAGTTAAAAAAAATATACATCACTACTTTGAATGTGGGACGCTGGTCAAAAGAGAGCCTTCTTTGAGTGTCTGTTTACGTAACCATGTGATTACACTGAGGCTCAATTTGAGACTTATTTCAGTTCAGAATAATTTGGAAGGAACAAAAGTTTTCAGTGTCCAATGTACCAAATATCTAAATAAACAACATTATCAAAGCTAGTGAAATTGTAAGCATCAAATATTCTAGCCACGTGCGCGTTCAATGTTAGTATAGACCGACAAAGTTATTTGACCCGGTGATTATAAGTGTCATTAAATTACACTAAAGTGCGACCAGTTTATTTGGACGAGTAGGAGGCGATAGTCAAGGTGAGCCCTGTCAGGAAATATACCAAACTTACAAGCATATATAAAACTACATGAAATAAAAAATGGCAAAACAACTGTTGTTTGACAAAGATTTTTTTACACTATTTTGACATGTATAGGGGGCGCTAGTGAGCTATCATAATTTAGTTTGACTGATGTTTATTGGGACTGATATCTGTGTCTGGCAGGTACTTCATTAACCACTCTGAAAAATAAAAAAAAATGTCACAAGATAATTGACGTACATTTTTTCTCCCGTGTATTTTAGAAAAATAATAAGATTTAGATATTTTCTGAAGGAGCATTGTTAGTGCCTCTTTCACCGGGGCAAATAAGTGAATCTTACTATACGATACAGCGATCTGCGTTTCCCCTTGAATTCTAATATAAACCCGAGTCATCATTGATGTTCGGTTTTCGATTAGAGTGCGTTCGTTTGTAACGTTTACAAATCAAAGTTTTACTTTTTCTTTGACTAATAAAGTACGAATAGAAATTATTTATTTGATAGATATCTGTGAAAAGGAAATTTGTCATAGTTGCAGAACATAGCCTAGAAAATCACATAGGCTATAAATTTAGTAATGTTTGGAATTCCGCTCGGATGGAGTCACGCGCCACAGTTAGTATTATAGCGAAGTAAATAAAGTTTTTTTATATGTCGTACGATACATTTAGTAAACCACTCTCTGAAGGGTTGTATGATGTACTCGTATGTATGTAATAATTTGTATGTGTGTCTAATTTCATCCAGATCTTTAGTTTTGGAATAATCTACTAATAAATAATCATATATACGTCACCACTAAAGGACTTGGAGCCTACCCTATTATTAGGTGTGGCAAAGTCAACAACGCTGGTCCAGTGCGACTTCACATATATTAGAATTTCTTCGACGATATTTTCAGGTTGCATCACAGCACTTTCCTTCGCCTTACGAATGTCGGATATTGTACTTATGAAATTTAATAATCGGAAACACATTGGTACGTGACGGAGATCGAACCTTGAAAATGTCGAGTGCGGTCCGGTCCGGTCAAGCACCTAACTGATCCACCGGCGCTCTTAATCTTATTAAGATGAATTAATGAAGAATTAAGATTAAATATTTTTATAAAACTCCATTAAGAAGCAATTTTTCTAACGAACTTAATCAGAAAGAGTTTTCGTTTACAGAAAACGATTTTATCTAACAGCGCCGATAATTGGATTCAGTTGAATCACGTGAAAAATTTCTCGATATTTTCACGTGAATTCTGCTGCTTACAAAAGATTCACTTAATTTGCTTTGCACAAACTCTCTGCAAATTACCGAGTAACGAAAAATCCTTCATCATTTTAAATATTGCCTTTCTTTATTTGAAATACCTTTGAAAACCAACAATCGGTCTAAATTGCTTGCTTAATATAGTCGCATTTTTGTTAATTTTCATAATACGTCGACGTGATTTTTTTTAATGTTTTTTTTTTATAAAATAGCTCTTTAATGTAACAATGTAAAAAGGCTATCCAGACGCAAAAAGCGACAGAGGGTCGGAATGGCCACACAAGTGATTACTGTGGCGACGTGACATGAATAAATTTGGCAAGGGTTGCCACTACAAAACCTTTAGTAACGGCCTTTGACTTTTAAATGACAGGACGTTTTTATCCCGCGCATTCCTTTCTGTCAAATGAAAAGTAACAATTTATGCATTTGCTCGTTTGTTTGTGAATTTTTAAATCTGTATGCGATCACAAACGTGTATGCCATGGTTATCTTTACCTCAACTAATGCGAAAATACGTAATTGATATACAACGACGGCTCTTTGTCTAGTCCATGTTTATATTGTGAAAGATAACCTTTGAACTGCTTTTCAGCACTGGTCATAATGACCCAAGAATTTTATCGCGTGGAGGATCTCCCTTTAACCGGACCTACAACTTAGTGCAGACGGTGAGAAGTCAGAATGGGGAAGGAGGACCGCATTCTTTATAAGACATAGGAGAAGGCATATGGAGGTGATGATAATAAATGCCAAACCACGGTTTACAACTATATGTAGTCTCATCTAGTAATAATTTGAGATGATGATTTATTCGGTGTGTGGGTCGTCCTCCCTCCAGGTGGACCAACGCCTTGGTGCGGACAGCAGGAAGTCGTTGGATGCGGAAAGTAGAGGACCACATGCTATGGAAGACATTGGGAAAGGCCTATGTCCAACAGTAGGCAGACAAGGGCTTATGATGATGATGATTTATTCGGTATGATTTATTCGGCCTACAATGGCAATGTTCTTACTTACGTAATAAACCTACTAGATTACTTTGTTGACTTTTACTTTCATATAAATGTACGTATTACAATTTAGTCGAATCTTTACCAAATAAAGACGAAATAAGAAAATATATTCTGGCCACTTTGTTGACGCACTTCAAGTATTTCTCTCGGGAACTTGACGCTCACTTCTATTACGAGCCTGTACGAGTATCTACAGGCATTCCGCGAACAATGATATATCAAAAATACATGAGTAATATTGCAAGTTGGAATCTTATTTCGTTGTAGAACTGAAGAATATTTGTTGAAATATTTTGTCGGTGCACGAGAGTACCGGTGGTCAGCGGATATTAAACATTTCAGCCCACTGAGCACTTACTACTCGCGTGTTTAGTAGACCATGAACTGGGACCGACTTTATATAATATGTATAATACAAACATACATTATACAAATGTTCCTTCTCTCGTATCCTTTGTATACTTGACTTGTGTAAATCGACGGATTTTTAAAGTAAGCGTTCGATTAATTCTTATTATTGTTTTGTAAATTAACCATCAGTTCAGTCACATGGCATTTTTCCCTCAAAGTGATGATTCGAAGCACCAATAGCCTAATGGTTAGGGGTACGGACTACCGATCTAGCGATCGTAGGTTCGAATATCACCATTCGATTACTGTCGTAAATATTAGTAAGTTAACAAATAAGGTGACCCTGTCCATCACTAGCGGTCATCACCCAAAAATCGCTACAATGATCAGTCCTCAGCGGCCCTCACCCAGGATCCTACCGCGATCTTGACTAGATCATCGATCTATCTTGCGAGAAGCCTACTCATGCTGCGTCAACCTGAAATTCTAGGAATGACTTGTGACTACTATTTTCTAATAATTAGTTACTTATTTCTTATCAGATAATTAAGGTCGTTTACAATAATTAACTCGCAGCTTGTACACACGTAACAAACAAGTCGAGCTAAGTTAGTTCGCCGGGAAACTTGAATGTTCGTATTTGTAATAATAACGTAAGTTCAGTGAATACGTCTGAAGCTCGCAGGCGAACTTTGAGGAGTTTCGCTGAGAAAGGCAATCATATTTTGGCTTGTTCCCTCGTCTACAAAATTGAGTGCAATTTTGAAGAAATTCATACATAATCGTTTATTGGTGTAACACAAAATTAGTTTACAAAATGAGCAAAATGATTTTCTATTAACTAGTGTGTAATGACATTACTTAACGTAGCTTTCCTTCATTGTTTGCCATAATTTGAATTTAGCATTAATAAGAATTGAAAGTACAATATTAACTAGTTGTCGACCGGAACTTTGTCTGCGCGGAATAAAAAAAAAACAACATATGAAACGCCCTTTGTGTTTTATTAGAATGAGTAAACTATCTCTGTAACAAAAACAAAAGATATAACAAACAAAAGTTTATTACTTTTGGAATGACCCTAGATTAATAATATATTTTATTAAACGAATTTTCCCGAAAAAATTGTAAAAGTCAATCTGAAATCGTATTAAAAATAATAAATTCAAACGTTATGTTTATGTAACATGACAATCAGGAAGAGCGAGGGTCTTGTAAGGGTCATTAAACAAAAGGTTAATGAGGGTTTTTTTTGTGTCCTAATAAATCTGCTTCGCCGCAGCTGAATTATTGACGAAGAAATTCGATGGAAACAAATAAATGTGATTTTAAAATGTAAAATTGCACAGCGATGATGCACACAGATCAGAAAATCTAAGAAACTCAATAAACAAAGTACTGCGAGTTCAGGCTTCGAGTGCAGAATCAATCAAAATAACCAATTTGGAATCTTACTATTACAAAGTTTGGATGGATAGATATATGTTAGCAGTTAACTCAAAAACAAATAAACGGATCTGGATAAAATTTTGCACAGAGATAGATTACTATGTGGTCTGTCGGTTTAGATGTTTTTCTTTTTTCTTTACGCACAAAGCCATGAGCAATAGCTAGTTTCAATATAAATATATTTTGTTAAACATAAAGTGTTCTATTCTGCTCCTTTAGACTTTGAAAATGAACTTCGTTCTTATGAATAAAGGGAAAGAAAAGTGTACAATGAAACAGTAATTTTCTTTAAGCATCATGTTTATTTCTATTTGTGTTGCAATTTTTACAATTTGCACGAGGATT
The DNA here is from genome assembly GCA_027563995.1 of Papilio gigon. Lineage (NCBI taxonomy): Eukaryota > Metazoa > Arthropoda > Insecta > Lepidoptera > Papilionidae > Papilio > Papilio gigon. The sequence continues at coordinate 2,832,104 of JAODUI010000007.1, read as the reverse complement.
GACGGGCGATATGCGATATGGAGCCGCTACATAGTACGGAATCTGGATTAAATCTGGTAATAATGTCGGTTCTGCATTGTGCGCTCTGCGGTTTATAAAGTATTTGTCGTGATCGTCCAACCATTGTAGTACCTGGAATTAAAGCAATTACTTTGTATCAAAACCTATTACTTATTTAAGTGAAGTAAATTAAAAGACAATTTTATTCCAGTCATATAGTAGCGATAGAAAGCGCTGGAATACAACTGGAATAATATTAACACCCTGTCTATATCAGCCTATCTCTATCCAAAGACAGGCAATGCATCTGCTACGTTGTTACGGATGTTCATGACCGTCGACGACCACCTATATGATCTCCTACTCTTATATAAAAATACCCATTGGAACAATTTCTTTAGTAAAGCAAAATGCTCACTAAGTTAGTGGTCGGTGAAGTTATTCCAATTGTGTTCCAGCACTGACCTCGAACCCAACTGGGCTACTTTACTTTAATGATATAAATCCACCGCCAATACTGATGTTTTTTAAAAGTCAAGCACAGTCGAAATTATTGAGCAAAAGTCCACTTATATGCGTATGGTGTTTAATTGTGTTCAAAAAATAAAACTATTTAACTGAGAATATGTCGTGCAGTGTACACGGCAAGAATTAAAATGACTAATTATAAAATTGACACAAATTTATCACTAACAAATTTTGTGCGACACGCTACATTTTCTGACACCGAAGACATTTCTATTTCTAATCAATCGTCAATACACTTCGACGTCCAACATAAAAATGAATCGTGTAATATATTTTTTTCCAACAAATAACAAAACAAATCATTTACAAGAAGGTCATTAACTAATTGACATTTACGGAACAGTGGACACAATTTTTGTAGCAAATCAACTAATGTTGAGTAATTAAGCTATTACCTAATGTTATGGTATTTCGTATTATTAAACGATTGTTTCAATCTACACTAACATTATATAATTAATAGTTTTATTAGTTATTAGTCAAGTCTAAATCTTGTAGCGACTAACGAGCCTTTGTTTTTTTTGTCTGAACAATAACGCATTTTGTGACCTTTCGTCCTCCACCTTTATAATCACCCACATTCAATCTCATCACCTTTTTGTTTATGTCCTCATAATCTGTTCGCATAACATGTAACTACTATAAACTTTTGATTGTATTTTCTACGTGGCGCTAAATATAATGTTTTAATGTATTTTTTAATTATTTCCATTTAAACAAGACGTATTAATCTTCGTATCAGATCAAGATAAAGAAAGGTGTAATGCAAATTTCCTATAGATTTGCATAGTGTAGGTCTATCTAACATAAATCAAGGTAAGTACGACAGTCCAGCGATAAAGGCTTCTTATCATACACATTAATATTCTGAGTGAGCTGTATCGAAGCCTTATCGAAGATTTGAACTAAACTTTACGTAATTTAAGACTTTCAATGTTAAATCTTAAGACTATTCTAATTTAAATACCTTAAAGAACAAATGAAAAAGAATTTAAATTTTAATAAATACTTTTCAAATGCCTCTAGTGAAATAATGTCCGTTATTATTGAGGAAATGTGTCCTGTGACTTAAATTTCGAGTTGACGTTCTAAAAAGAGAAATATAATATATGCAATTAGTAAAATTGGAGTAAATGTGTGTAATTAAAACAAAATCATATATCTGGAACATGATGTACTTGCTTTGATTATAATAAAATACTATTTTTTATTTTTTTGTAAGCCTCTGTCTAAGAAACACTTTAGTCGATTTCGATGTGCTTATATCTGGAAGGTAGCTAATGTATGCAATAGTAACTTCGGTGTTTTTAAATCCTATGTAGAAGAAGTCGAGAGTAACGCTAGTATTAAGTATATTTTGTTCGTATCAAGGAGTACTAAAAGAAATAATAAGTAAGATCAAAGAATTGTGACGATAGCTATCAGCAAACTTTAGCAGGAGACGAGTACTTAGGAAGTTTGAACATCGATGCGGAGCCGAGGGCTTTGTTAAATCGGATTAACTTTCTGAATACCGTGCCGTGTTTGTACAGGGAAAGCTTGATCAAGTTAATAAATACGTTATGGATAGCTAATTCAGTGACAACCACAGAAAAGACATAAAATTGTTTTTTTTTTTGGATATACTAATGCTATAATGAATTAAAATTAATTTTGAATCACATCTTGCGTAATTTACAGTTAAATCATGTTTTTGTCATCACAAAGATCTCAACTTCGGCGTTTAATATGTTACTAGCGCCATCTGTTGACATGATAAATACACAACTTTTTTAAAAACACAATGGTGTAAAGAAAAGTTTGAAAAGGGTTTTTCAACAAGTTTTAATACTGTTTCACTGTTGCGTGTTTTAATCACTTCCGCGTGATTTAGCCCGAAGCACGTTAAAGCGTTGGAGTAAGGATAAAAGAGAAAAATGGTTTTAAGGGGAAAAGTAAATAAATTATTCATGTAAAGGCGATTTAAAACCGTAGTGAACATTTAAGATACTTTGTAAAACGTTGCAAGTAGCACGAGCTATTTAAATTTTAATCGTTCGTATTCGTTCTTAGTATAGAGCGAGGGCTTGTCTGTACACTGCTGTCGCGAATGATTTTGACAAATAATGTCTAATATCTACATAGGCATAAAAAATAACATAAAATACAGATAATTCGACATCGTGGAACTCGATGCCTACTCGAATTAAAGCTAACTAAACAACCAATAGTCAACCATTTGATACATCTTTGACTTCTCAGATATCTGTAGACGTTTTACTTCAAGATGAGAACGTCGGATAAATGTTTTGCTAAATGCAATTCAAAAAACACATCGGTACGTGGCGTAGATGAAACCTGGATATTTAATGTACGTCGTGAACGCTTTTGAAGTGTAACTGAAAAAAAAAAACTTGCATAGCTTAAACAGCATTGCGTGTTCCACGCACGTCTGGTATAATTTTAATGAGCTCTGTAATTCGAAGCACGTTTCCGTTCAATCGTATACCTTACCCAGGTAACGGCAACTATCTTGAGTAATTGGAAGCCCAAGTAATACTACATTTGGTTGGTTAATGTATCTTGACAGATGCAGCTACAAAGGTAGAGGATGAAAGAAATTGTTCACGTATTGATGTGCGTAAGGATTCAAATAAGAAAGGCGATAAATATGTTGGTCACTACCTAAGGAAAAGGTCAGAATGACGTTGATTGTGGCCATGTACTTCTCGCTAAAACGTTTAGTTTAAGTGTGTTTTTAACATTAAAGTTTCGCCAAAATTTAGCTCATGTTTTTTTATCATTTTGCACAGTCGGTGTCGCGGGTCATGGCTAGTTACTTGATGAGAGTTTTACTTTTAACAAAATAATAATCGCCGTAGAATATTATTACTAAAGTACCCAATATTCATTAAATTAAATATGGAGTTATAGCAAAGATGGCGTAATATTTTGTTTTCGGGAACAAAACAAGCCATGGCTCTAGGTATAAAAAATTTTCGGTAAAAGATTTTGTTTAGGCTCGGCCATTACGGGTAATGAGGGTTGTTTGTGACGTCAATCTCGAAAGAGGGTAAATTTAAAAGTGAACCTCTTGTTTCTTACCAAGAAATTTCTAGCCTCATTTTCATGAAAAACTTCCATAATAACATCATTATTACAAATTAGAAATAGTTTAATTTTTAATTATTGCTTTTTAAATATAATATAATTAAAAAAACGGCTAACAATCAGGTCTAAACTCCGGCGACGGCATCACTGGTTTTGTTTCACTTAATTATTTTATAATAAAATCTAATGAGTGTTTAAACAATTTATTGCACTTAATATCCTAAATTACTCAAAAAAAATTGTATTGTGAGTCATTTTTGTAGCGTCTTTTTTTTGTTGCAATACGAAGATATTTCTACAACATAAAATCTATGGTATAATAATTGTATCTGAAATTATAGAAGGATTTTCTCGAATTCCGATTTACCTTTTACCTTTTGAAGGCAACGAACGATTTCCGACTTATATTCCTTATCAGCAAGTAACGTTCTTTCTTAGAATTATCACATCCTATTTTACGAGGATAGTTCGGACCCTTTTCGAGTTAAGTGAATCGGAAATTTGATCTACTGAAGGTAACAAGGTTAGTTACTCGTGATTTTTACCTTTTTGTGTATTCCAAACGTTGATTTTTTTTTATTAAAGATAACATTTGAATCGAATTGGTAAGCGTCATTTTCAAAAAAAAATTATGTGAAATATTAGTAGATTTTTGTTAATTTACTAATGTCTTGTGACCATTCCAGGTAAGCTCTTATGGTGGGATTCAAACCCACGGCCGCTAGATAGGTAGTCCTTACCCTTAACCATTAGGCTATTGGCGCTTCGAATATCACAAAGATCTGTGGTCTACTGGTTCTATTTGGTTTGGTATACACAAGTGGTCTATTATTACGATGAGAAAAGACAAATTATCTTGTTTACTGGCTTTCATCCCAAAATGTGTGTACAAAAATTTAATTTCTTTGTTAATTTTTGGCTTTAGATCGGAAATATTAAATAACGAAACTTAACGATCATTTAATAACTTTGAGTCCGTCAAGTATTTTTTTTCTTAATGCTTTTAAAAAACTGGAATTCCTTTCCTATAGGTGGTAATCGTCAAACATGTGGTTTTCGTGTTACCCCTGTCACGCACAGCCGCATTGAAGAATGGTCTTTTCTCCGCGATAATACCAAACAGGTACGACTTAGGGTCCTTCAAGAAGCAAGCGTAGTTTTTCCTTAAAGGCCGGACACGCGTTTGTGGCCCTCCGGTGTTGTGGTAGTGTGTCCGGTGGTGCCCGGCTAGTCTCGACCTGACACAAGTTTACTTAATAATTATGACATATTTTTGTTGGTCAATGAACTAATGTATTGATCGTTATTCGTGGTTGAAATCATGACACGTAATTTGAAAGTGTCCCTCGGTTTGTTTTCCATATTTATGAAGCTAATAAAATCTCATGAACTTTTTTTTTATCAAGGCTTGGGTAAATCCTCCATCGGCTGCCGCGACGCGCCTCCGCACAAACACACCAACAGATCGAAGCTAACTATGTTACTGCAAATCAATACTAGAGCTTAGAGCTACAGTCTGAAAATAAAAATATAGACGTTGATGAACGAAACCAAGCAAAAACAAGCAAGCGACTTATAAAGAAATAGAATCACTGCAATATCAAAATAAGAAATAATTCGAAATATTTTTTTTCTATTATTACTAAGATCGAAATAAGTTTACCTTTCATAACACAAATGAGACTTTTGGTTAATACATTTGAAAGATCATTGGATTAATTATATTTTACACAAAGACAACATTATCAGTGAATTTGGTTATAAAAGACCAAGTACATAATAGGACGCAAAAACCACTATTAAAATATAGGTACCTAACGGAAAATAAATCTTTACGAGATGTCGTTCGAATCATCAATAGAAATAAATAGCAAATTTTAAAAAGTTTTCTTTGCCGAGTAAATAAGCACACAAATAGACGTGAAGTAAAAAAAAGTCTTTGTTTATGTTGTACATAATTATACTGAAGCTATTTAAACTTAATAAGTTAGCGTTGGCGTTGTTAAGTTACACCAGTAGCCTACAATAAAAATAAAGTATTGGTTAGAAAAAGAAACTAATCGTCCTTTCGAATGCTGACTTTCGTTGTCTTAACAAAAGTTACAAAAAAGATAAAAGCAACTTAATTGTTCTGTACATCCTTGAATGTCATACAATGCTTCGGGGATTTGGCAACTTCGATAGATGCTCTCTCAATCTCGTCCATGTATCTTGGTGTTTTCAAATAAAGAAATTGCAAGTAAAGTTAAAACCTTAGTGATAAAAAATAGTTAAACAGAGTCCATGATGTCAGTGAAGGAATGCTCGGTATTCTCGTCTTGACGAGATATAGCACAGTTGAGCGTCACAGAAATAAATAAAAACGACCGGCGCCTACCACTCGCTTAATTTATTTACTCGAATCCTCATAAATACTGCGCTGAAATAAATTCACGCCTTGTTAACTGCAACCTTTGTACATTTAATGTATTTACGTCGAAATTTGCATTTTAATGTTCTTTGCCGGACAAGAACTTTATATACTGTAAAAATAACGTTGCTCGCTAAGTATCGCTAGCGACTTTACGATTTCCTATTCAGATGCAATAGTGACAAGTTTAACGAATGAAAAATTCATACACGCTTCACGTAACTAATTAATGCCCTTGTTTACAAGCGGCAGTTTTACAATATTTTTAAGAGAAGCTGAATATATCAACATAGTTGCTGGATATGAAAAAATTAAAGTATAAGATAATTCGTTCATAAGAAGATAAATTTTAGTTCTCACCATTTATCTTTGTACAAAATTGTATTTATCAAATGAAAATCCAAAGGCAGCAAAGTTATACGTTCAGATCTCAATAATACACTTCAATAAAAATAGGTCCGCTTTATTCATATCGCATTCATTATCCACATTTCCTTGAGTGTATTACATCGTAAACGTGACCCGGTCACAGTGAGTTTATAGTGGTGGTATACATAGGTAAATTTTTAGTTGTGAAGATTTTTAATGCTTTAGAAAAATGTTGCTGCCATTTTGAATTATAATTGTTTTCTTCCTGATAATTCTATAAATAGATGTTAATGTGTATACGTAGAAAATATTTATAGTATAGTTAAATTGGCAGAGTATTGGCGGCAGTTGGGTATCGGATCCTGATTACATTATCAAGTGAAGACAAGACAAATACGACTACATTTTAGATGGTACTATTCGCTTGATAGTTGATTGTATTAATTCTGTATTTAACTGGAAATGCTTCTGTTATTTTAGAGATGTTCAGTACCCAAGACTTGTTCGTTATTGCAATTAATTCAACTGTAATTATATTGTATTTGCAACATTGGTTATTTTCACAATAACGAATGTTTGGATGGATGAATGTTACTATATGTCACCAGAACAGCTAAACGTATCGGAAAATCGGCATAGAAGTAAAGCATAGTTTGGAAGAAGATAAAGGCTACAAATTTAGTTTTTTTTTTAATTACCGCGCGACTCGAAGGTGATTGGTGGTGATTAAATAAATGTCACATTTTAAGAGCGCGTCAGCGAGGACGAGAGGAGTATAGTAATTATGTCAATAAGCTGTTTACTTTAATTTTATTCGTGGGAATCCGCGAGTCGAAGTTAGTCTGTAAATTGCATTGCTGGGCCAAATTAAATTGAAGCACTTTTGAAGTAAACATCGACCTTTCGAAGTAGTTAAGTGCCGAGGCCTTGGCAACACTCCCCGCCCTGGGGCGGGAGAGAAAATCATAATAATTAAAAGATTTATATTTTATTCAAACGTTAATTAAATTACATTACACTTTCACTCGCAATAGGGACCGTGGCTATTGATTGATGACTCGTAATCTGATTTTAATGAAGCCTTATTGACTTTTTATTATTAAAGAAGGCTTCTTTGGTGTTGAAAACTGAAAGGAAATGAATTAACTTATTATGAAATTAAAATGTTAATGATCGTAATTATTTTAATAATGCTTTTTAAACTGATCAGTATAAAACTGACGTAAGTCAGGTCGTTGTTAACTTTGCTGTCTTATATATAATGTTATCAGGATTCACTGTATAAATATATTTAGTAAAATGTTATGTCATTTATTTTATTATTCTTGAAAAGTCTGATAATAACAGTATATTTTTCCGGTTTTCGACAGTGGAAGCTCACGGTTACATTGGTCGCCGAGCGGCGCACGTCACTTAAATATGAAATGTTTCATTCGTGTGTTTGTCAACTAGCTTTTTGTAAACGTTTGCGCTACGTGTTTTCATATCACTTTTGTATTCATAGAAATGTAAGTTTCAGAGGATAGAAGTCTTCATATATTTTTTTGAACGAGGTCAAAATGTTAAAGGAAATAATAACAATATTAGTGATACTTATGATCATCATCAACTTGCCTCCTTAAATGCATTCTTCTTTTTATTTAATACCTTTGGCACTTCTGCACTCCACCAAGTTTCTTGTCAATTTTCCCTCCACCTATCGACTCTCCTAGCACACTTTTTTTCCACACCTCTAATAAAACTGACAATTTCATTATAACTTTCATTTGCTGTCATTCCGATCAAATTCGCATTTCTATTCATTTATCCACTACAAAACTCTGCTGCATGTTCATGTCTACGTATAGATTAGATTTAGATGAGATAGAACATATGAAAATGCTTACTGCGCACGTCGTTTTCCTAAATAATAGAGTGCGATAACAATATTAATGATTCTATAAAGTGAAAATTGTACGGTCATACTCAACTATGTCTAATTTGGTTGTGTGATCATCATCATCAGCCTTTGTCTGCCCACTGCTGGATATAGAACTGCCCCAATGTCTTCCACAATATGCGGTTCTCCGCCTTCCGCATCCAACGACTTCCCGCCGTCCGCACCAAATCGGTCCATCCGCAGAGAATATATTATATTTTACTTAATAGTATATTCATTGTGAATATCTGCGTTGATCTGGTACCGGTTTTTATTTGCGAATTGAAGTGTAATTTAACCTTTCATTCACTTAAAATTACGAGGTCGATAATAAAATATTGTCAACAAATTTTGTCAATGCTATGCACCTCTAGTGATGGCCTTCAGTCTAATTGCTGACATTATATGTACAAACATATTGTTAAGAGTCAACAATATGTCGACTACTGCGTGTGCAAAGAACTTGAACCCGCGCCTTGGTATTGTCGGAGTGGATTTTTTTGCGTCATCTCGACCTTGTTGCGTAAGGCACATCAGTTCCTCTTCCTAGTTTGTTAGTTTTCGCAACGTCCGCGCCTCACTTCCGCCGGTTAGCCGAAAAAAAAACTTTTTTCATTCTTCCAAATAAAACTGGCGGAGCGGCTTAGCATTATTGCAAATTCCAATTTATACGGCGCAACAGCGGGGCTCGCCCTCTCTTGAATATTAGAATTTTTAGATGAGATAGAACTATATGAAAGTGCTCACTGCGCACGCCGTTTGCCTAATTAATCGAGTGCGATAATTATTCGATGCGAGCAACGCCAGCCATCCGCAGCGTTTGCGAGAAAATAAAATGTAATCAAACGGTTTAATCCAGTTACGGACGCAACAGACTAAATAGTTTTCATTCGAGTATTATACGTTTGATTACCGCTATAAATATTATAGCGAAAGCCTTTTTTTAATCTAGGTCGGATTTATTGCGGCGCCCGGATGCATATAATATCAAAGAGGAGGCGGACCCGAAAATTTATGTACGTTTTTTATCTAAGAGGAATTCTGCAACCATAGCGGGCTTTCATTTCGCTGAAAAGCGCAATTTTCCCCATTCAGTATGGCCGCCTAGTGAAATCGTTATCGTCAGAGCTGCGGCGGCGCCCATTTCCTAATGGCGGGATCGCGTGCATCCACCTCTTTACTACCTACCTAGACCTACTGCGCCGATTACTTATTGCATTTTGTTGTAATCCTCTTTTACTTACAAATTGTTCGTCATTTAAGACATATGTAACCTTCTAAGAGAAAAAATAATTATTTACGTCACCGAACATGTTGCTAAACTTTTGTATGACTAAATTATAGATGAATCATTCGTGTATTGGCCACATACAAATAAATCATAACAGCATATTAGTCACGTAAGTTTCGTGCTCGTAATGTACGTCACGTGACTGTAACGCAATTCGTATTTATATTTTATCATCGATACCCTTCATGTAACTTTCAACGCCCGTCTAATCCCTCCGCGTATAATGCTCTATCTTCTAAAATTTCATGCAAGCGTCATAAATTATTTTCCAGACACGCAGGTGTTTCCCATGAGGTTAGAATATTCGGATAGCAAAATGTACCATGTGCTGTGTTATTTACTGCTATGTACGGGTAAGGTGACGTTCAGTTCCAAATTTAGTAGCTTGTCATTTATTAAATTTACTGTCAAACTTAACAATAGTCCACGCAACGCATTCCTATTTAATTCGTTTCTATTGCCAGTTGCTGAGAACATGATAGTATAAATGTATTCACAAAAAACACAGACACTCCATTACGGCCGCCGGAAGAGCGGACAAGTGACAAGGACAAAGAAGATACATAACACGCCTTGACCCAAAGTTAACACTGTGAATTGTGCAAATGTTTTCCTTCTCCAAACTAGGGCTCGGAGAAAAGAAGTCAATCCTATATAGTACCATTTAGATAGTTTATAGGTTATATATTTATTAAGTAAAACTTGAAATGGGTTAACAAAATTATTGTTGTAATATAGTTATTTACGAGCAGTTAATGGCTGCGAGATATTTTCACATTTCCCGTGAACGGCATTCGCAGCGCACTTTATTACTTACCGAGTTTTCTATCGCGTCATCGTCTACGATTGCCGTCCTTATTAATTCAACGTGAATTGAAAATTTCCTAAAAGGAAATAACTGCTCGCTGAATATCCAATGCAAAGGTAGCGTTTTCTAATCGCAGTTTAAATGTGAGCGATTTCTTGGAAAATATTTCTAACGTTCGGATATGATGCGGATTCCGATATGTTATTGGACGGATTATTACGATCGGACGGCCGGCTCGGGTTGTATCGCAGCCGTAACATGGCCGTACTCAAATGTAATATTTATTTTTATACCTAAATATTACTTTACGACTTTGTTAATAAGGTTATCGTATTCCATAAATCTAAAAGGCATGTTTGTTGTGCGTATTTGTATGATAAATAATTGTAACAATAATATTTATCGCATACGTTCCCAGTTATATTAATTTATACGGTTATTAGAATCGTCGTATTTAATATCAATAATTTGATGCTGACATTTAATATTTTATAAGCATTTAGAGAAATATAAAAAATCTAAAACCATTCTTAGAATATCCAGTTATCCAGTTCCTTTCGCTTTTTTTATTGAACCTAATTACGTTATTTAGAGGCCGTTTCTAATCAATCATGTTAGTTTTGTAACCTTATATGTGTGAGAACATGGGTATTAACTTGATAAAAATAATATGTTGCATTTATAAAGGTCAATAAACCAGTTTATTTAGAAAAGTTGATTTCATGTTTGCGGTAAAGACCTCAATCTTCACATTATTTTGTAATGTACAGAAATGTAAAATAATCACGATGTCGACAATTTCCCTAAAACATTTGACATTCAATTTACGTACTATTAAGAATATTTCATTGACACATGTAAATAAATATTTAATATCATAACTTGTAAAGGTAAATAACTTGTACGAAATATAATATATAATCCAAGTTCAAAGGTGCACTTACATAAGCGTAGTTAGATGGGTCTGAGCGATCGTGGAAGTTAAGCAATGTTTCCTTCACGATGGATGGCCGTTAAAGTGACATTTATCTCGACCGTGTCAGTGCTTCCGAAGTCATGATTAACTCGACACAGTTTATCTAACTATAAGTTAACTTTGAAGTTGAACTTATTTGTTTCTAAGGTTTCTTTTTAAGAATTTACTACAACACACAGTATTGTTTAGATATTCTAATAGTCTCATAATGCTAGAGGTACTATAAAAATGTTAGGATAGATATTTTAAATTAACAGAAAAAAAAGAACTCGCTTTGTAGCATGTTATAGAATTAAAAACTTATTTTTATTAAACACCAGGTGGGATTGTAGTCATGCTCTGATTTCTTAAACATTAAAAAGATATTATCTACAATCTAGAATGTTATCAAATATATCAGTAGTGCAGTACTATGACGGGATCGCAAGGCATGCAGTTTATAAATAAAATAAAATTCTTGAGCATCAATTCAGCGCGTACGTATGTATGTAAGCACCGGCAGATGTTGGCTCTTTACAAACCTACTGCAGACTTAATCCTATTATATTTAAAAGCAAAGTCTTCATTCACTAAAGGAATTCCTCTGACGGAGTTTTTAGAGTTGATTCCTACGTTTTTGCGATTTATTCTTAGGATGTTAATTTGTAAATAGTTTTTTTAATGAACTAACAGATCGCACCATAGTCATGTTACTCTAAACCTAGCTCGATAGACGGCCTCACGTAAGCGTTCTAATTTTTATCCTAATATCCAGAATTAGGTACTTACAAAACCATACTGTAATTATTGGCAAAGTCACGTCACTTCTATTCTGTCTGTCTATGATTTTTTTTACTTATTTAAAGCTTTAAAAAATGCATAAATGTTACCGTTATATCAGATAAAATTGAAATGACAAAGTTACTTTATGGAGATGTGTAAATTTAAAAGTGAGATTAAAAAAAATGAAGTCGAAATTAAAATATTATTTTGTTATAAATTAGTTGGATGAAATGCGATGTCAAAGGGATAATAAGAAGTAAAACCGATGGAAGCGAAGGCGTGCTTCATCCTCCATTATCCAAATTTATTAAGTGAACGTGCTAGGTTAATGGAATCGCCCGCCTGCCTTCTGGTTTTGCGACGACGTGTCAAGACTTCTGAGTGTTAGAAAGTTTAGATTAAACCCATTAGCGGACTAGAAATTGATTGTGGCTCCTCTTAACCCCTTACGTATAGCCATGTTGAATTTACCAAATCATATTTTACTTTTAAAGCTAATAGAAACTGATTTATATTAAGTCAGTCTTAGCGATTATTAAGATTGGACACACGTCGACAATAACTGTAGTTTTTAAAACATTCATGTATCTGTTATTCAGACGGTGTTTTTAATACGTCAGGCAAATTTTTCGCATTTAAGAAGATTTTTATTTAATTTATATGACGATAAAACTATGAAAATACTTTAATAGAGTAATGTAATGGCCGTTAAATAATTATAATTTCCTGTTTAATGATGTAACACAAAATTATAACAGTACGTATCTAATCAAACTTATAATAAGGCAAAGGGCAACACAATAAAGTGATAATATTTTAATAACTAACATAAGAAACACGTTAAAAATATGTTATTGATTTAGTAGCTCTGTAAAGTTCATTTATAATGAATCATTTTCGAGAATATAAAAAGGTTACATCGTTATCGATGAAGTGTGTTTTATCATAAAATGTAGGCGGTACAAGTGACCTGGAATAATTTTATAGTTTTACAAGTAGCGTTGTTTGAACGTCGACGACCCTACATTGTTCTCTTATTGCCGAGTTCCAGGTAAAGTTTGAGTCCCGATCCAGCGACCTCTATGGCCATGCAACATCGATGCAACTTTAAATGAAAATAGTTCGCCTAAGAAACGACCACGTCACTTAATAACGTTGTTAACTACTGCCATATATTTATTAGTCGTATAAACACAAGGAGAAAGAAAATGTAATTGAAATTAGAAATACTGTATAATGGTTTATGTTACGTATCAATTAGCGTTAGTTTGACTAACGCAACAGCGACCTGTTGTCCCTGAAATTGAGTACAGTCGAGTTAATTGGCGCTATTGATCAATCCATTGGGATCGTTAAAACTTATAAGGACGGTATACTGAGTGAGACGTGCGTCATAGACTTATAAATAATACGTACTACGGTACACTTGACTCATAAATAGAACATAAAAAATTAACCCACATTCGCGGCGTGCTCACAATTTCCTGGATCTACATGTGTTATACAATGTCTCATTAGTATAGAAGCTTTTACCCATTCATTTAGCACGTAGTTTACAAGCGTAAAAACGTTGTGAAACTTATAAAAAGACAACTGTATTGTATTTTCATCTTTTGCGCTGTTCCCGATTCCATGCATATAAATATAGTTGTTTTAAATGTTACATGTTACATTTGTACAAGCGGTATTTCAATATGAAGAGCTTTTGGATTGTACAAGTCGACGTGACGTCACGGTGTGAGTGTAACGATATGTTTAGAATTTCATGTTGTATTCATAGCTTGATATAAATACATCGTTCAAAGTAATTAACAATTAATTAGAAACTCTAAGTAGGTACGAAATTTATCAATTGCATTGCTAGATGTTCATATAGTCTTTGACACCACCTTTATAAGTACAGGCGTTATTCAAAAATTATAATCTTTGCCAAACTCATATTTCTCGTCGGTCGTTTATATGGTTTTAGTACTTCCCCGGTTGAGCCGTGCATTCATACAACATCAAAAGCCGCTATGTAACCCTATCACTATATAATACCTGCTTGTTCAATATTGTGTTTTATTGCATTGTGTTTTAACTCCATTATGCGGGGGCTACGTTCCGTGAAATGATTACACGAAAAGACAAACTGTAAGCATTTATGAATGCAGTTTGTGTTTGCACCGCTAACGCTTACATAAACATGGAAAACATCGACGTCCACCTGTGTTGTTCATGTTGCGACATGTGTTATGTGTACTGTACTTTATACTCAACAAAATAATCATTTGAACTTGTAACACTTCACAACGGACGCTTTTTTTGATTTTATACTTTTTCTTTTATATCGAGCCCGTGTTCGCCCAAATTATTCTCGCAAACCCACCTTTCTAGAAAGTCTTATAATGACATTTTTATACCGTTCTTTTAGCGTCCATGGGCATGATGAGCTTCATTAGGACCTAATATACATTTTGAACTTTTTACGGCGATGAGAAATTCAGCACATTGAATTATATTTCGGACGTTTTCTACAGAGCGCCTTTTCCACGATGCTATGTTTTTTAACATTTAAATACCAATCTTTTTTTCACAAAAGTTGTTATAACAGTGTACATCAGTTAGTTGACATCATAGTAACATTTTCACCTCTCTATATACAAAATCAAATACTATTGGGTTTTAAACAGAATTCATGTAAAAAATATTCAGACAAATAAAAATAATTGCGATAAATCCGTTCGAAGTGTTTAACAGATATGAATAGAACACAGTGTATGTAAAAGGCATTCTAAAGAAAAGTCCAATTCAGAATTTCGAGTTCTGTTGTTAGAAATAAAATGAAAACATTCAGCTCGTGCAAGCAAAAAGAAATCGCAGCATTATTTCACTTCCCGTGAACATGCAGACGTAGAATAGACAACAAAACTAGATAACGGCTGAAGTAAGATGCAACTTTTTGTTTTTCTTACCGTGCTTCTCGCGGCCATCTTCAATCTAAATTAAAAAGTGCATTGTTCAACTCCTGGGAAGTATGCTTCAAACAATTAATAACAAAATCCTCTAGACAGTCTAAATTATTTCAATTCCTAGTGCGGAGCATGGAGCGCGATTTTGTTCGCAACTCGAATGAGCGCCGGAGCAGCGCTGAATTCTTGCTATAATAATAGAAATTTGAAGGAAACGGAGGATAACATTTTAATTCATCTTAATAACGACCGAATTGACGGAGTTTTCCCCTTTTTAAAACTGCAAATCGTCTCTTCGTTCAGTGTCTGATTTGAGTAGGTATAATAAACTAAATTACTGCGAGAACAACGAAGGCAGCAATGATATTTCTACGAAGAGGAAAAAAACAAGAGGGTCGTTCGTGGATCCGCCGGGAATGGCCCTTCCCCCGCCGCCGCCCGCGCCCCCGTGCTCCTCGCGCCGCGGGAAAGTGGATAAGTAGAAAGTACACGGGAAGCGCTCAGGATACTAGTATTACGCGCTATTTACACGGCTTTTTTGTATCTCACAGAAAAGGCCGGATTCCTGTTTGCGTGCCCACCTTAATTTCACAGGAAGTTTACTTTTGTGTCTATAATACGAATTTATAATTAATTAAGGGTCGTCGGAATTCATGCGTCATTTGAATGCGTGTACTGTGGAAGTGGGTAATGTTTGCAATGTAGATTCACCTTGCTAATAACGCTTGTTACAATTGTGTTTATGATGAACTATGAACTTGTAAACTGATTAGTATCAAAATCCGTAAACGAGGTTGTCAACATCCATAATATCTACACACGAAATCAATCGTGATCCAACGAATTAACAAGAGTCCTAACGTAACTAGTGAATTGTCCCCTAAGTAGGTCCTTGAAACTTTCTTTCCGTCCCTAACTATTGTAGTTATACAAGCTGAGTGGTAAGTCATTGTCACTTAGCTGGTTTATCATTTCATTTTATTTACCTTGGACCGTTTAAGGGACGCATAACGCTCTGACAATTTATATCTATTGCTTAATGAATAAATCAATATTCTTTTGTTTTTGTAAAGTTTAGTATAACCAGTATATTAGTAAGTGTGTGGAAATATACTAGTGTATAGTTCTGTGTAGGAATTTAACGGCGACTTTTTTGTTGACTTATTTCCATGTATGTAATAAAGAATATATGTAGAACCTATAATTTATTTTACTACAATAAAATCAAAACTCTCTCCTGTTCCAAATAAACTTTTTCGGTTTTAAATAAAAAAAGTCCAGCAGTGCGGCACACGCCAGCGTATCTTTTACCCAACTCCCGTGGACCGAAATGCAAATGTGACTAAAACAAAATCTACCACTACGAATGAAATGTGTTCGTGAATCATGAAAATTTATTAGTACATATTAATAGAAATTTGTTACGCGATTCATTTTATATTTATATCCTCTTTTGACATTGCTATATGTCTGTTACTATGGCTCTTTCAACTTCTCGGAATGAGTAGGATAGTATATGTTTCTATGGATATATAGATTTATAATCTATAGAAGTGTTTAATACTAATTTGCCGTCTATACGAGAGTTTTTAATGTCATTTAATATTGGTAATGTCAACATTGACCAATATATACGCAAACGAAAGGCCGAGGCCTTTTTTCGCTTCACTTTTATGATCCGGATTACTGTCAGACTTAAAGATATAGAACGATAAATTGTCTAATAAGTTGACGTTTTCAGCGAATTTTATTTTAAATATGTACTTCACATTGTAGGGTAGTTTTACCGTACACTGCTCAGCTAATTTGTAGCAATTATAGTCCAGCATAATTTGAGCCGCTTGTTATTTTCCTTTTTATATTTAAAAGGACAATTTAATGAAAACAATGGAACGCTATTGTGAACATTATTATTTTAATCATAATAAATGTTAACAAAGAGCGTCTCGATTAAAATATGAATTATTCAAGTGTTGCATTTCAGTTTAATGAAACTCAAAGTTGTATTGTTGTATTCCGACGCTGCATTTGGTATACGCTTGTTGCTTTTTTTTATATAATTTATTATAACTAGCTTAAACTTCGCGATTAATGCGAGTTGTGAACAATTTCTTGCTCGAGGAATTTCGCAGTTGGAAAAGCTTCGCATATTCTCCGTTGTATAAAAAGTCTCATCTTTACACATGCTCAACGGACCCATTAAATTGCTCAAATTTATGCAAAATATTTCGCTTTAAACGTAAAAATTCTAAAGTATACACTTCAGGGACTCTATTTATCTTCTTTATTAGTTTTATCTGCCAATTCGTTGTAAATGATGGTATGTTTAAGTATCGTGTACTGGTGATCATATATCTAGTTATGTATGCTGTCTTAATTGTTCGAGCACGCGCCACGGTGAAAGTCGGCCGAGCCTTATACTGACTCATTACATACAAACAATATTCACATGTAAATTAGGATGGTAAAACAGTGTTTGGAGATTCTTCGTTCATTAATGCCCATCTAACTGAAATAACACTTAGTCGTGTTACCAAGTCAATTAGAATTGATTAACGCATCTTCCGATCGGAAACAGGATACGTGCCATATTAAATAGCAATGTTTTGACGGGAGTTGTATGGCAAGGAAAGTGATTAGAGCCGCCTCTCCCGCGTGTACCTGCGCGTGCTCCGCGATGCGCGCCTCCGCTCCACCTCGCCTTGCTCGCGACGCCGGGCAGCGGGCAGCGCAGCGGGCAGGTAGGTCGCGCGCGCGCGCTCACCGTTCGCTCAGTGTGCGCGCTCTCTCGCCGCCGGTGGTAGTGTCCGCAGTGCGCGGACGCACGCGCGCGAGAATGCTGCTAGTGCTTCGACAGTGAAGTGTCATCAGTGTGGACCGCGCGACACATACCCGACGTACGACATGTCCTGTGAAAGGAGAACAAAGGCCGCGCGTTTCCTCGACCTGCGGTGAGTTCGCCTCGCCTCGTCGCGGCTTCCTGTCGCCACCGACACGACGATCCTTTGTTGAATCCTCGCCCCCAGTGATATGTGCCCGTCTCTTTTCTACGCGCTCTGTCTACCTGCCGAGCGAACGGATGCGCGGAGTGATCGTGTCTCGGTTCGTCCTGTGTTCATCCATGCAGTGGCATGGGTATTTTGCGTTCGAGTTCGAATACATTCTAAAATGTTTTACGTCCCCTCTAATCTAAGTATGTATGTGCGAAAAAAGCAACATAGTTTACTAGTTAAATTATCTGAGTCTGAGTGACTAGCGTCGGTTATGTTAACGTTTAAGTTCAAACGATTAGTTCGCGACCTTGATAAAAGCGTAAGTTACGAAACCACCGACCCCAGCACATGTAATCTTAAGTATTCACGACTTCGACTGTGTTCTGAAGGCTGTGGTGTATACTGTCCAAAAGCTTAGTTGTAAATTGAATACTTCCCAGTTTTGTTTTTGTAGATATTATAATTTGCGCATTAGTGTGCATAAGATAATATTCTACCCGGAATCATTGTACCTATTATGGAGGACGAGTCAGTGCCCTCTGGCGGTGGCCGGTGCGGCGACGGCCGGTGCGGCGACGGCAGCCCGGCGGTGAAGGCCTCGTGTGGTGGAATGCAGGCGGCTCACGGCGCCCAGGCGCAGATGTGGAGCGCGCCCCGCCTCGCCTCCCGGCCTTGAAAGGCTCTTGACCAGACCAGCGACGCCGATGTCGTATTTATCGCAACCTCCGCGATCCGTACCGCCGAGGTTATTGACGCCTCGCAACTATTCTTTTTTCACGGGAACTCGAGTGCGCACGAGAGCGACGCACCGAAGGTTTTCCGCAGCCTTCTCCTCGCCGCGATTCTCACGTCGGTCCTATTCTAATGGACGACCACAATACCGATTACGTCACTTGCTCGGCTAGTTTCCGCCTTCAAACTTTAATAGTTAACAATGTGAGTCACGCAACTAACTCGCTTTATAATAAATCTGCGGTGAACGATAAATTTATCGTTTTAGCTTTACGAAGGCAACGCAACGCGGCGCCGAGGTGCAATGTACTCATTGCGGGTAAAGTTGTCGCTGAATGTCTCAAGTCAATTTGATGGTTGCGCGTTGACTTCAGCATCTAGTGTCTATAAATACACTGGTCGAGCGGGCGGGGCATAGACGCAGGATCGATGCCCAGGCCGCTCTCGGTGAAGGTCAACTGATGAAGTTCCTCGCCCTTTACAATCAACATCTCGTTCATTGCGCATACGGTACATATGTATTTACCACGACCTATAAAACGTTTTATATAAGCCGCTCCCGATACATATATTAAAGAGTAAAAAATACATTCCTATTGGAATTTGCAGTTACTGCTTGTTTATTCAATTTTGTTATTAACCATAGAATTAATATAACTTTCAATTCCTTTAACTGTTCGATGTAATTTAGTAATAAAACAGTGGTTGCTCAATCTTTTGAATATCCAATTTGTATTTTACAGTGAACTGAGATTCGTCGATTCCGAGTTAAAGATCGAGCCACGTTGGTCGTTCAAATAATTGAATCGAAATTAATAAGTTTCAATTGAAACTTGGTCCATTGTAGCTAATAACAAGGAGGCAATTTTCAGTCGGTATAAATTTCGATTTAACATTGGTGCCTATGCCGGTGCGGTGGCAGATAAGCTCCTTTGTGTTTCTGTGCCATATGGCGACGAGATCCAACACTCCACAAAGCGAACGGGGCCGGCATATGTCGCCGCTTTCTCTCCCTACACCATACCACACGCACTCTTACATAGCTTTACGCGTACACTCAAATAAATTAGGCCGATTCTGTTGCCCTCTATTATGTTAACTCATATATGATACATTTTATTACTTGTGACCATTTTAATTATTTAAATCGTGTCTGTATAACGTAAGAACGCGGCGTTAACGTCTTGCTATTTGTTTGTTTATCCAGTTTATAAATAATTAAATATCTCGCCTGATAATAAGCGTCGTGTTGACACTTATTTTGTTTCTTTATTCACTTTATGCGGCGCGGAGATAATAATTTAAGACGCTGTCTTATCCTTTCTGTATTCATGTTCCTGGGGTATACATTACCATAAAGCTACGCCCTCTTTTACTATATCACAGTATCGTAAATACAGAACACGACGTTCTGTTCTTAGTATATAATATTTGAGAAAATCAACATGTGTATATTATTGCGGGTTAATAGTTTACACAGAAGTTAAAGGGCAGTTGCGAAGAGAAACTTCTTTATCGACATAAATAAATACCTATCAGTATATCTTAAAGACAATCCAAAAAGCGGTCATTGAAAAATAAAAAATTAAATCTTTTTTTTTATTTTATAATAAACTCATTAAGAAGCGATATGTCATATAAACATTGTTCATGATTCATATTATATTTTATAATTTCACGATGTTAATTAGCATTTGTTAAAAAGGCATGCATCCGCCACCGCCACGTCGCGCGGCTGGAGGCGCAGCAAGGGTAGTTTTTGTGACAGCAGCTGGTTTACCCCACGGGTGAGTAACGTCCTGCGCGGCGCGGCGCGGCGGGGTGCGGGTCGTTGACCCCACTCCCAGCCCCATGCACTACGCACAATTTATCCTTTGCCCTTTGTACTCCATTATATGTCGCTTTTTATACATACGATTCCCTGCGATTGCGTTTATCGCTGCTGATTTTATACGGTCTTAGAAGCGTTACTATCGATTTATTCCTTTCTAGGGTAATGTGCAACATGTCCTATATACGCGTCTTTCTAGAAATGTCAATGTGAAAATTAAACTTATTGTCACGATTGTAAACAAAACTTATCGTAATGCATAACTTGAAGTTATTTCATATTCATTGTTTTAGACTTTTGATAAGAATTTGCATAGGGTTTTAATTACTCTCCATTCAAAAACCATTTATAATTTAAACGTTCACATTTGATATGCTGAATATGTTATCAATACTAACACAAATATCTCTTAATAAACACAAATAAATTCGATATTCGCACATCGACCGACACTCGCGGATAAATTATTTGCTTTCATAGAATCGTACAAATGATTTTTTTCTCTGTTTCGCAGCGGGTTATCGGCTTTTTCACAAACAATATAAAACACGCTCATTCCACTGCTAAATGTTTTACGATTTCGTGAGAACAAAAAGAAGAGACCATTTTATAACGTACAAACACAAATCCGTTAACTTCGCCTCACTTCTACATTTCACAAAGCTTTTAAACTTTATAATGCGCCTGTTAGTTTTCATATGAATGCAAAATTCTAATAAGAAAAATGTTCAATTGGTTCACCTTTTTTTTTATTAATGATTAATTTTAACGAAATCACGTGTCCAGTATAGTAACACAAAATTAAAAAGCATTAGCCGTTACCAATATCGTTTCTTATTCTATTCTCGTATATTAAGCCGCGAAATACAGCTAGTCTATAACTTTTCCGCGGTGATATTCGTCATCGGTCGGAAGCAATACATTTTCCCGACATTCACCACCCACGGAAGTAGATATGGCGACAGATTATCTTACGACGCCGCCACACGACATCTCGCACGACTAATTTACAAAGCGCACTTTCACTCAATATGACAATAACAAACAATTGTGCATTAACGATTATCATTTACCCGTGTCGACCAGCTTTCATACCACTGCCGCGGCGTGTTTTGTTACCTCTGTATGTTATTAAACTGTATTCTTGTTTATAATAAACAAAGTAGTTGATCGACATGATTTCATCAATTTTGTCTTACGACTACTTACGTTAAACTTTTGATGCGATACAAATAGTAAGTAAGTACCATTTGAGACCAACATGAATCGTAATTATTATATGTATCAAGGGTATTGACTTTCGTTGTCAGTGCAATATAAAACTTGTTAGCATGAGTTCAAAGGGAGCGTTGGAGGCGCGAGCATGATAATGTGTTTCAGCTTATGGTCGATAGCCGTGCGGCGGTGCGGCGGTCGCCGGCGGGCCCGTACCGGTTTGCGCGGCGCGGCCAGCCGAGCGGCCGAGAGGAAAAACAAATGAAACAATCGTTTGTTTTCTTTTTGCCCTCCCCGGAGCCGGGCGCTGACGATCTTCACTTTGTGTGACTTTTTGGCTTTCGCGTTGGAAATTCGAGTGCAGGCACACGCTGCACTTTAACCTATTGCACAGATATTAAGCTGTTCTATACATCAGACGCGGCTGGCGTGAATTGTGACAAAAATATACTAAGAATTAAGTCGAAAAGTGTTTAAATAAATCTAATTTCTTTTTAACTCAGAGTGGGTTCTTTTCTTCATTAATACTTCGTTAGAGTTAAGAGAGAGTAGACGGAACTGGTATACCATAAGAGGTCTTTCATAATATTTTTATTGTCAGCAAAACCAACAAACCCATTTTGTGGTATAATCAGCAAAGGTCTCTATGAGTAAAAATTACACTACGAAATCCTATAATAAAATCATAATCTAATTTACGACCAAGTCGTATTAATAAAGTTGAATTTAATTATCGCTAAGGGCGGTATTCTTTTATATCGATGGAGACGCACCCGGCGGGAATGGAATATAAGTAAATTTGTTGTGCCACAAATCATTTACATTTATTTGCATCGTAATGGAGTCGTTCGCCTGTAATCCAATTTCGAAATGAAGTTCATTTAATGAGGCGTGTGTTACTTACGAACGTTTTTTTTTTCAAATCTCATCTACATGGCTCCGATGAACACTACCTGAACATTTTACATACGACACGGTTTTTTGATACAAAAAATCATATCAAAATATTATTATCAATTCAATTCTTGTTTTCATTTCCTAGACTGATATACTCCGAGTCGCCTGACTGTTACTTAATCAATTCCTTAATGTAGATTTCTTGTTATGTATCAACACTAGAGGGACTCCCAGTGGCCATTTGGCGCCTTTGAGCGTCGAAAGATCCGAAAGCATCTCCATTCCCACTTAAATTGCGCATTGTTATTTTTTTTTTTACAAAACATTTGCTTGTCTAATAAAATTTTCTCATTTATTTTTTAATCTGTGATCAAGTCTGATTTAAAGCATCATTGAGATATATTAACACTCAGTTTAATCTTAAAGTGTTTTAATTAAATTACGTTCACATAAATAGATCCGATGACTACAACAATTTCATTAACTTCCACTCGACAAACTGTAACTATAGAACTTGGTAATTTCTGTACAAAGATAGGTTCAGATTTATTTTGATAGTAAAGTATTCTATAGTTATCGTTTATTTAAAGTTACTTTTAACAATTTTTAAAACAATAAATGGTCTATATGTTTTTTTCTTAAAACATCTCTAGAACAAAACACGACGTTTCATTTCAATAAAGATAAAAAACCCATATAAAATCATTTGTTCTGTTTTCTGCAATGTGTTCCAAAGATAGTAGACTAATTGTAATTGCAACAAAGTAATATTAATTTGTACAAGCAAGTGCCGACTATTAAATTTCATATTAGTATATTTTATACGTAAATCATTATAAATAGTAACTTATTATTTAATAAGGTAGTAAGGTAGAATTCTAGTAAATTAAGGTTAACTTCATACGTCATACATACAAAACTTTCAGTCGGTTCGAAAACAATTCTATAAGTGTAGGTATTAATTTTAAAATGTACAAAAGGCATTTTCCCCGACGATTACCAGTGGCAGGTTCTGCGAAATATCTGCGGACGTGTCACGGTACGCGCAAACAGGAATCACATCGGCTGCAGGAATGCGAGACCAATGCATTCTATATTGATTTTACGATCATAATGGTAATACTTTTTATACGTTCAATAATATTCTCTTGTCTTTAAATTGATATATTTGTTGAAACAAGTTCATATATAGGCATGTAATTACAATTTTCCCGGTCAGTTAAATATTATGTCCAAGATTAACCGTATTTTGTACCCCGGGAATATTTTTGTCGAAGTTAACATTGATGGAAAAAAATCCCGCACGAGATCTTTAGAGTTTTCGTTCGTGTCTCGTACAAGTGTCCGGTCTCATCGCCGCCGCAAGTCACGTATTGCTGACGCGGATTTCAGTAAACGCTGTTTCCGATTTCCTACTGAGAACTGTCTTAGTTCCCATTGGAAATCATTTTCACACATCTTCGTTCTGTTTTAGAAAACTACTAGAGATGTCTTTTACTCTATGCAGGTGATTCGCTATAATTTCTAATTTTACCAATTAACACTCGGTAACTAATTCGTTAATTGACATATGAATTGTAAATGTTACAAGAGGTAGATGTATTTAAATGTAGAGACCGGTTCCCCCGATGGAATCTGCCGGCGTCGTCGCACATTACGACGAGCTGACGTCTGAGGTACGAGTGCATGAATAATTCAAATCGGCGGCACCCTTCGCCGGCTCGTCCTCGTCCCGCGCCACTGCCGACGATCTCAGAACGGCCCGCGAAATTACGTTTCAGCTCTCACCTCCCGCCCTTGCGACTCGCTAGTACTCCGTGCGACATCTCGCCCCAAAAAATGTTCATTTGATTTATCGATGTCATATTTTTCTCGAAATTTACGACCCAATATTAAGCCTCAGCCTAAATCATTATTTTTCCACCTCTCGAAATGAAATGTACGTCTTAAGATAAAAAGTCCGCATGAAAATTGCGCTCGCTCGCTATATGTATATTTGTCGACACATAAAATCAACGTTCTACGTATGTACGTCTTTGAGGTAAAATGTCTCTAGCTCAAACGGCGCCGCCTGTTTATACACACCACTCTAAAAGCTTTCCTTCGCAGTTTTATTTATGTACCGAAACCGTTTTTAAACTTTAAGTGGTAATACAAAAAGCGAAGTGAAATGCGCGATACTTTGAACACTTGCGAACTTGAGAAATGGAGAGTCGCCAGAGCTACGCCCTTAATGTCGCATTAAAAATATCATAAAGTCCGCAAGAATGTTTGAGCAAAAACTTCGTCAATGCCTATTATTAAGTTTTTTTTTTTTTGTAAATGTTGGCGATGTTATGAGATCACCGGCAAGTATGCTACTGACATTTACCGCGTAACAATTTTTCACCGCCACGTGTTCACACCGCGGTAAGCGAGAATTAAATACAGAAGAGGTATTAAACGGGTTTACGTTTACTTAAAATATTTGTAAGCATGAATTTTGGATGAAATGTAGAACGAAGATAGATGATCTTTGGACCGCGCCACCGCCCTGGGTGGGATTTCGTTTATTACTGTTCTGTGGAGGTCTTTAGATTGCTTCGTACTTTTGTTACGAGAATACGAATAGATATCTGAGCATTTAGTTACGTACTCCTCATTATTGAGCTCTTGCACTATTGAAACATGTACAAAAACAGTAATATAAGTTTTAATTCAGGTGTTACGGTCATTAAAAGTCAAGCTTAGATATACATTTGTAGATGTTTTGAAAAGATGTAAGTTTCTCATCGGGCTGCCTAGACGCGGGCTTATTCAATGGTGGTAAAGGTATTTAAGACGGAGGCTGTGCTTATCTGGTGCGGGCGGGGACGGGGGTCGGGGGCAGCTTTGTTCCTCGCCCGCCTCTCCTACCACTTAGAAGATTGCTCCGCTTTGTCTTGGCGATATACTTCTTTGTATCCAGCCTCTCGCCTTCAATTTCGGTTTTAGTTTTACACCCGTCTTGATTTTTTCTTTCGATTAAATTTTTAACTTTATTTTTCCGTTAATTGTATGAAAATTCACAATAAGATTTGCAAAGTCCGTTTGCGTCTTACCACATCACAGTTAACAAGCGATGCACAGACCTATGGTTAATTCAAATGACACGTTTCCAAAGCCTACGCGTCGTCCGATCCGGAGGCTGTGTTTAAATTGTTTTCGCCTTCAGCCTGTTGTTATAACCTATTGTGTGCCAATGCTGAGCCAACATTGAATGACCCAGTTTCTCCTTCACTTCGTCGTTGTTTTATTTCCTTGTCCGGTTCAATTTTTAGTGTCGAATCTGTTATTGCTCCAACTCAAATAGAATCCCTTTCTCGACTGAAAAACAGAAACGGTGATATTTCTCGTCGACTCCGAGCTCAATGTTGTTTCATTATTTTAGGTTGTTGCTATAGTTACATTAAAGTTTGCTGAAAAAGTATTAGGATTTTGAAATATTTTTGGCGATAAATTATTTGTGATTAAGTAAGGTAAGAACGGCAACTTTTTGTTTTTTTTTCCTTTAAATGACGTATTTACGTAGGCTTGGGAGCGGAGCGGGCGAAAGCAGTGCTCCCTTGACACGGCACGGCGCTCGCGCATTGCAGTCAAGGCTCCGTCCCGGCCCGCGCTGCACCGCACCGCACCGCACTAATGAGCAAACAATATCGCGACCGATTACTCACCGCACATCGATACGCTCCATCTTCCATTAACATACCTCTCAGTATAGAAATAATATTTAATCTCGTCTAACTATTTCCTACAACAATATCTCGCTAATCGATAAACATCGCAAGTTAGGGTACTAATCAATACTTGCTTTCGGGTCGGGCTAGTTCAATATCGTTACGTATGTTTCTTCCTATTCTAATTGTGTTAAAACATTCAATGTATCGTAGTATCAGCATGTATTGTAGAAATGTTCAAACTTTCGCCAATTATGCGTCAGACTTCGATGTCGATACAATGTTCGAATGTCTAAATGACACTTAACCTTTAGCTCGGGAGAAAAGATGTACTTTGTAAAATACATGGCCACATAACAACCTGTCTTTCTTTTAAAATGCCAATGTTTCTTTGAAATTTCTTTTGTGACATTTATAAATACGAACACGATTAATATTATTTCGTAGTCGAATCGGAGACGTTTACCAATGTCATGTAATTATTTCTTCGTACCAATACTCAGTGCTTACATCTAAAACACTGAACCAACTAAGTCTTCTAATGGCCAATTAGATCTGACAAATTCATTGTCAGATTGTGTACAAAAGACTAACAAAGTCTGTTGGGGAACAGGCTAAAGTGACATGAAACGCTTTGGCTCTCTTAATCCCACAAAGAAAATTTCATATTCTCGTTTGTTTTTTTGAAGCAAAATGCTATGTTTATAAACATGATGAAGGGAACTTGGATAAATTTAATCTCAGGTAGTATTTCCTCGCGCCGTGCGACATTGCGGCGCTCTGATAAAACATGAAAAATGCGAACGAGGGAAACCCTTGCGTGTAAATGAGCATTTAAAGCGGCCATGCGAGCTTACTGTGCAACTTACGTAACTTAATGCCTTTATAAATGTTATGAGGGAAAGAATCGCCGAAGAACTGTATCAAAGAAATTCTTCGCGAAAAGCATTCCATTTATTTATAAGTTTCAAATGAATGCAACGGTATTTGCCCACACAAGCTTTACGTATTGCATTTCCTTTTTAAATACTAAAAGATAATAGATAAAAATCAAACTTTGTGAGCTCGATATAAATACCTAATCGAGAGTACATAGGTATACTAAGCCCTCCGGAGACCTTTCGCTTGAGTAAATTCCCTAGGTGTTGTCATTTACAAATTGACATTTCGTAAATCGACACTCGATTAGAGGTCATATTTGTATCAAACATTCCATCTATCTTTTATATATTTATGCCGGTTGACTGCTGAATATACAATCAGTAGTCAATTATTAATAACGTTTTCAAATACAATAAATGTATTCAAATCATATAACATTAACTAGTACCATGTATGCTTGTTTGTGTACTGAAGCTAATGGACAAAATTATCTTTGCATCGAATCCCGTGTATAGCGCGTGAATATTTAAAGAGTGGTAAATAAATTTCGAATCGCGCACGCTGAGTGACGTCACAAGATATGCTGTCATTTGAAAATAAACATGTAATGTTCATATATATATGTAAAAGATAGTACAGATGAAATGTAGGTACACCTACATACACTTGCCCAGACTTAAACGACCACGTCACAAAACATTGGCACATTTAACATAGTTCATTTCGTAAGAAATTTACAACTATTTGATGATGGATTTTTAAACATTTTTTGAACGTTCTATTCGTTTTTTCGGAATTTACAAATTGGTCTGACAATTTTCTTGACCTCGATTATTTTATATTTACATCAAAAACACTTATTAGATACTTTTTAAAGACATAGTACTAAATTACTGTTTCTAACTTTATAAACAAAGCCATGTTCCAAAGTAAAAGGGAACAATGATTTTTAATTTTCCTTTTTCGTCATAAAATAGTATTTGTCAAAAACTTGGCAAGCAACGGTTCGGGGCCAGGGAAACCGCTAAGTGGGTTTTTCCTTGACACGAGGCCCTGTTGCAACGCGGCAACGGACACAAGGTTAGCTGACGTGACACGCCCTAGCGATTATTTAATTGTTATTTAAACCGATAGTGCATCAGTGCGCCTGCGTATATAGACATATACTCCTAACTTATTTGTTATATTCATTTAGTCCTTTTAAAAAAAATCTTAAAACACCCCGCGAATCCAGACATGACTTTCCATACTAAGATGTTGGAGGTTTTACTCTTAATTTTTATGTTCATTCGAGACAACTCTTTTTTTCAATAAAGTATTTTTTTTTAGAATTCAAAATGTAATTAGGATTATTTATACTTTAAATGTTTTATTTGCTTCAACCTAGTTATGGCAGCATCTCATATTGTAGCACATGAATTTATTTTCTGTTTCATTACAAAGAAAATAAGTACGTAAAACCGTCACGTATAAAGATAACTTGTGATATAAAATGGTATATTTTATTAGAAACATTTATAAAATATAATTAAAGTCATCGTTCAAACTGAATTATAACACGAGTCCCGAAAGGTTCGTATTTACTTTCATATTCCCACTGTTCTGTTCCGAACGACTACTTGAGACGTAAGTTGTACGCGAGCACGGCTCCTGTAGCGACTTCAGCCCGCGCCCTGTATAATTTATCGCCTAATATTAGCATTACGTAACTCGCTAATATTTTATTCATACCCACGTACATCTTATCAAATTCGGCTTTTGAGTTCCCATGAACGGATAAATATTAAATATTTGGAACTCGATAAGTAAGCAAACCTTACCCGCCCGCGCGCAGCTTATCTTCTCGCAAACGAGATTACAAACTTTGACTATCAATTTTAAGAAACTTTTGTGAGTTCGAATTTGGAATGTGATAAAGGATTTAGCGAGTTGTTGACATTTCGTATGCCATTTATTTTGGTTTATTGCTTATCGATGTAAGTATCATTGAATTGATATGTTTCGACGTCGAAAAGTTTACGTATTTATGTAGTTTTTATATGTAAGCTTTGTGCCTTACACACATCTGAAGTAATTAATTTAAACCCTAATAGAATTATACTGGCGTGGACTTGGAGTAACTTTGTATCTATTATTCATCTCCCGCTTAATGAAACGAGCGATTATGTTAATTTTACTGAAACAATTGATTTTTTTTATATCGTAATATATTGTTATTTATATTGTGCAAGTGATGGACACAATCGTGTATTTCATTATGTCAAGCAAATCGTCTTATTTTCATAACTACACCCTATAAGGCTGCGCCGGTGTTGGCGACGAGGCATTTCGCAAGCCGACCCTTGAGCCGCCGACACTTTCTCCGGCTTGGAATAATGTTGAACGTCGGCCCGCGCGACCCTCGACCTTTACGAGCCGCTCGTATCGGCGACAACCGATTAAAACTGTACTTCTGGCAACTGTCGAAACATACCATGTCATTTTGTTAAACAATATTTTCTACCTCATTATTTTATAACAACGAAAAGCTTGCTTCTTATCTGATATTGTACATATTAGAGGAGTATATCTCTTACACTATTAGTAACCAAGTCATTTAAATAATATTCATTTTGTTTAATATGATACAGATGTACGAAAAAAAAAAGTTAAATACACATGCATACGAATGGTCTGGTAAAAATAAAAGACGTGATATATTAAATATCATGAACGCAAATTTTAGAATGAAAATTGTTTATTTACTAATTTATTCGCTTCGCTACTTCTCAAATTGCCTCTACGTATATGTTTCGTGAAAGTTTAATGATATAATCAATTAATTAAAAACATTAGAATTGTAAACAAATGAATGAAGACGAATATATTTCTCAGTGCTGCGATCTCTGGTTTAAATTTACCTCAGTAATTCAATCTGAACGGCAATGACCCAATGACGCAGCAAAGGGACTTAATTAATGCGATGTTCTTAAGCTAAGGCCGTATCTGAAATAAAACCATTACGCATATTTAGTTTCTAATTTGTATTTTATTTAATAAAATGTTTGCAATCTTTTTAACAGATCGAATACGTCGCGAGATCTTTGAGATCAGTTACACAGAATTGTTGCAAGCTTTTTTTTAAGTTAAATTTGGCAAGCAATCATCTGTAGAATTACTATAAATAATATATTAATTATTTCTGTTAGTTAATTACTATTATTAACTTTTGTCAATTTACTTGTAATTAAAAATAATTTGTACTAAATCCAACTAAGCGATACGATAATTATTGTCCTTGGCTTCCTTTATACAAGTTAGTGACAGGTACCATATAAACTGTGGCAGTTGTAAGGTGTCTGTGATCTTTTACTACTTAGTACCATTAGTAAAGTCTTTATAAGACTAAAATTGTTTGTAAATAAAACAAAACCTTATGACACAAATATTAAGGTCTCTTATTTATAACTGCAGGTGAATTGTGTTATCAAATAACAACGTGAAAATCATCAAGTATAACGGCGTCGTATTTAGCATTGAGATCGCTCGTAACAGTTTCTGTTGTGAAAGCATAATGGGAAAAAATACACGAAAAAGAATTCAAATTCAAGGAAAATGGTTACATTCCGCGGGAAAAGTATCGTCGGCGGAAATTGCATTTTGAATACGTCGACTGCGCTCAACACTAATGTCGCAGTTATTCTGTTGTAGTGTTGCGCTTTCGGCGAACGTTCCCTTGTTGCGATTTGTTGACGCACCCCGCAGCGACCCGCCGGCGGCGCTAGATCCGACGCGCGCGAACCGCAGGCGAATTGTTAATCCCAAATAATATGTCAAAGACCTTCTCTACATACTTCAGGAAAATGACTATTTCCTTTGAACACGCCTTGTATTGTAGTAGATATTTTGACTACTGATGAAAATTACAAGAAAAAATATTTTTATATCTGGGAAAGTAGACACGTAGCGGTCTACCTAAGGCTATAAACAATGTACGAATGAAAATCTTCTCCTGGTAAACTTAATCGACATTTTCTAATTATTTAATTTTTTTTTTATACAACTAATAACGCTTAACATTAGATGTCGAAGAATGAAGTTAGACCAAACCAAAGTTAGCCACAAGTTGGTTCATCGCGCAGTTAATTAAATATTGCGGCATCCCCAGATTAAACACCGAAATAGATCGCAGTGATTTTCGATATTTTAATAGAATTTATTTATATAAAAACCTTTCGAGGCACTCCAATTAAGAACGGTTCGCTGCTGTAAAGTTTAAAATCCAGTCAATTCATAAATCTACGTGTTGTGATCCAATTAATATTAATCCGCGCTTCGCAGTCCCGCGCCGTATTCAATTCAGAGCGGGACGTTTCAATTTCGTTTGTGAGCCGAGTTTTTATTTGTACGCCAAATTAAATGTTGCCAATCAAGATTTTATCTCCACAATTCCCGTGTCCGATCGCGTGACGTCATCACGTGCCGACCGCCCCGCCCTGCAGCGGCACGGACCGGTGTCGTTAGGATACATGTAACGCATTTAGATAATCACTCGTTTGCACCGCGCCGGCTCACCCGCCGAGAACATGCCGGTAACTTTGCTGTGTAACATAAGATATCTCTAAAGCTAAAGTACTAAGTTTACGTGTAAAGACTTTAGTCCAAGTTGCTGTAACGTTTCTTTCCTACGCGGGGTATCTACGAAATAAATCTTAACTGTAAAAAGTTTCTAGTTATTTTTTTATCGTCGGAAATATGCGACTTGAATTTAATGTTTTAAAAAGTATGTTGGTAATGTCTCATAATAGTAGACGCCGAGGTTGAAACATGTGAACGTCACTTAGAAGACAATATGATCTTGTTTTACTTTTTTTAAGGTAAATGTTGTAGAAAAACACGAATGTCAATGACGGAATCTGTTCCAGTGTACCATGTAATCGATGTTAAAAACGAGACGTAAACTTAGTCTATCAACTTGTTCACTGACATATTTACTTGTGTTATTTTTCTCTTAAACTTTGTGAAAAGGTTTGTTTATAGAAGAGAACAGGAAATCGCTTCTGAGACGGAGTCGCTTAGAAAATAAGTCGGAACATCGAAGGATATAAAGTACGACAACAGCCGTTCCCTCGGGGACCGTTGATTCCTTTCTATCACTATTTGATAGAATCGAATCGATTCCATTCATTTTTCTTCGCTTGTATAGACAAGCTCCTTGTGCATAAATAAAGGCATTCTGAATAACTTATCCGCTTGTAGTAGTAGTGGAAGCCAACACAATAAAGCAAACAATAAGCTTAAGCTATCAACTACTATATAGTCTGACGTCGACCGCCGCCGCCCGCGCTGGCTGAATGCCCTGGCGCGGCCGGCAGATGGCTCTTGTAATTTGTTGTATTATCTAAGTTCTACTATAAACTGCAAGTAGTTACGGTACTGTTAAATACAACTGATTTACAAACTACAAGATTTCTTTTAGTCCTGAAAAATCATGTCGAGTGCATCGCTACACCAGAACCTAACTTTTTTTTGTTTTTCATTTCTCACCGACATAATGTTTGCGGAATAGGAAAAACGTTATCACGGAACGTTGCCAGAAAGTGAAATAAAATACTAAACGACGCCATTACACCTACGCTCTCATTTTTTTATTATTCTATTATACTCACCATAAGTATTTTTTGTGTACGCCACGTCGACTTTTAATCGATATACTCTTTTCTTTTTTACGTTATTACAAATAAAAATTGGCAACGTACCGTCGAATATGAAAGTAATAACGACTTCAGATATAAATAATATCATAGAGTTCGGAAGTAGAATGGATCGGAAGGCGGGCCGCGTGCCAAGCCAGCCAATGAACTGTCAAAGATCATGTGAAATACAATCAGAAGTTCCGGGAATTCAGTTAAATCGAAATAAAACAAGGAGTAGTTCGGGTTAGTGCGAGTGAACGTAGCTGCGACACGGCTTTACCCGAGTCCGTAACTGTAGCTTGAATGCTCTTTGAATTACGAGACAATGCCGCGCGCCGACCTGAACAATGGCGAGCCGAAGTACATCTTACACTGTCTTGTAGCACGCAAACAGGTCGATCAGAAACCCGACATTGTACATAACTACTTCCTTTTGTTGCGATATAGCGACGGATAGAAGGTCTAGACAGTTTAAGTTGAAGAAACTCATTATTGTATCCCCTTCCTTGTTCGTCTTTAACATCGGCAAAGTTTATGTTGCGTCGTGGTTAAAGTTGCCCGATTATTGGCTATCCGCGTTATTGTTAATAACCTTTTTCATAGTGTAAACATGAGTTTATTCTCAAGTAATACTTAAGCTTAAAGTTTGAAGCTAAAATTTGTCAATAAAAATAGCAAAGAGATTCGAAAGTAAGTGACAGCTATAAATAAGCCTATTTAAACGTGACGAGGCGAAATAACGTCAAAATTGGCTGAAATTTAAAATCATTATGAAAACATATGACAGCGTAACAAGTCATCGCACTTATCAGCAGACAAGCCTCGTAAGATAGCATAGCAACGCTCCGCCGTGACGTGCACGACACGCGGATGGGTTGTAATGACAATTCCGGAGCGGCACGTTTGCCTGGCTGATTGTTCTCGCGGGCAGCCGGCGGCCGGCGGCGCACGCTAATGTAGTCGGCCTAGCAACGCTCGCCGCCGGTTCCATTCACCTCTCACCGAGCGCGAACGTGCATGTGTCGAGTGGCCGCGCCTGATTTCGAACCATTTCAATTATACTTGCCGCAAACCCGATAGGCACGTTACAAATCTGCATGAAAAATAACCTACCTTCGTAATTCTGTACGCCAATACGTTGTACTATCCAATGTTTGAGTTATACGGACTTGCTAGCTAGTTCTGGGACAACCAAAGCGAATAACTGGACCTAGACTTCTTTGATGTGCTCATAATTAATGAAAAGAAAATCCCAGCTTAAGCCGCAGTAATACCCTTGCAGCGAAAGGCCACTGGGGCCTCGCTTCATTGAATATCTTCAAAATGAGTTATTCAGTTTTGCACAGTGAAAAAGAAAAATTTTTTTTACACAAAAAAATGAAATGAAACATCGGATTACTGTAGTCACGATACTGACACCAGGTGCAGATTGTTGCGAGAGAATCCGGCTCAGAGACTTGACAAAATATATCGTTAGACGGCAACAATGTAATATGCAATTTTAACATATCTCGTTTTTATAATACAGCCTCGAATCTTATAATGAGATCTAAAGACCGACGATCAAGCAATTTGTCTCCAATTCTCATGTGGCATAGCCATAGCTCAGGTGCTGAGCAAGGTCGTGTGATAACGTTGATACAATGGCCGACGTTTCCCACGATGTAAATTGCTTAGTGATGTCATCGTCGTTTGCAGGCTAATACTAAAACATAGCTTACATAGTGGCAGTGCACTGTTGTGATCATTATCACGTTTGTTTTAAAATCGTAGTCCGCGACGTCTGCACCTCGACTAACCTACACGCCAGCACGCCTATGTTTCACATTACACCGCGAGCAGAGGTGGTCACGGATAAAACGACTTATTGACCGTTCCTGTACAAACTCGCCGGATTATCTGATAGATTGCCTGTCGCATATCAAGTTGTTTTCGTCGTGCGGATGAATAATATTAGTGGGTACATTTCTGTGTTATTGGCCATATTGTATTAGGATTTAGTCATGTTTTGACACAAACAATTTGACATAAATGACATCTGCTAATATAAGCAACCGCATTTTAACTAATGCATTGTACTTAGAAGTTACAAGTTACATTTAAAGAAAATTAAATTGTTACTGAAACTGAATTGTTCCTTTACTCCACGAACAAACGCGCTGCTTCATCGGTCGATTCTCATAAGGAATGTCTTCATGAAATATGTGGATAACTATGTATTCATACTTTACGACTAAGCTCGGTGTATTGTTGTATAAAATAAATTTACAAGCTTCGCATCGCATATAAAGCGGACTATGCGGTTCTAGGAAAGATTTTGCCGATTAAGAAGGCAGCGTGGCCGGAGGTGACGCGACGGGGGGACGCATTCACTGCCTTTCACTTCCCGCTTTTGTTACACAGCCACTCTACACACGGACAGGCAGGCGGCCTTGTAGCTCGCGTGCCTGCTGGCTGTCCCTTGCCGGCTGACATAACGTTTTGTCTATACATGAATATTTAACATTTCATGGCTCCACCAACTCAGGTTTTTTTTTTATAATTGAGCTTCGTACCGAACTGCTCAACCATGGTTTGGCGGTACACGTGACGTGACGGTCAAGGAAAACGCAAATAGCACCGAGGCCATTATAGATGCGGTCATGTAACATTCGCATGTGCTAGAGCGAGGCTCCAGGGCCGCGGTGACCTTGGCTTTTGAGCGGCGACTTTCACGGTTAGACGGCCGCCGTTACATAAGATGCGCGCGCGCTGCCATCGCCGACCGCTCGTGACGACATCGAGACCACTCACCGCCCGAACGACCAGTTTCCACAGATACAACAATAGAATGAAGTAACAGCTATTTATTAACAGATGTGCTGTTTGGTCGTGTTTGATACAATAATTTAACAATCGTTGGATAAGCTAGGCGCCCACTATAAAAGTCTCTAATGAAAATGATTGTGAACGTACAGTCGCACGTGACGCTGTCTTGTTTAAATTATGAACCGGTTCTGAGTTTCTAAGTTAACTACTGATTAAAAGTAACGATTTAACGTGTCGGAACATCACTATTCATTAAAGGTCAAGTACGTCAGACAACCATATGTTATCCATACAACATTTTCAAATAAAAACATTGTAACGTCACCTACGTTTAGAATTATACTTCGAAACGGAACAAGGAAATATTCGACTGCTGTAACTTTTTAATAAAGGAACGCGTTCTTTAAAATCGAATCAAAAAAATAAGCGCGTGTAGACGGATTACAAATTGACGTTATATATACATGACCACTGATGGGTTTACAAATAAATATTGTCCAGATTCCGATATACGTAAACGAATTGATTTAACGTAATCATATTTACGGATCAAACGATTTATCTTGACATCTATTCCGATTCGTGTGGTCCGCGTGAGTATTTTACGACAGAAATAAATTCATTAAAATGACAAATAACTTACGTCGTTTGGTTTCTGTATTTCAACAAAGTGTTGGCTTTTATAAAAGCCATTTTTATATGAAACCATTTGTCAGAATCGACGTTTACGAGTATCAGTCGTTTGCAGTCGGTACATATTTTATTTTTGTACCTTAATATTTCGTCCTCAGTTCTGCACACATTGTACCTTCGGCTTCGAACTGTGACAAATTGTTAGTTGCAATAGTAACTTTTTTAAATTCAAACCTAGGATACATGATTATTTACCCAGCATGAGTAGATCCTGCCAGAGGCTTGCAACATGTTATAAGTATTAAATAATGACCTGCCTGTAATAATGTGTGTGTATTGTTGACAGGTACAAGAGCGGGGTGCGCTCAGTGAGGGGCGCGGGCGGGGCCGGCGCGGGCGCGGGGGGCGGCGGCCTCAAGGCGCTGCCGAAGCGCGCCCGCACTCGCTGCAGGGGAATGAACATGGGCCAAAAGCTATCTGGTGGAGTGAAGTCGGTGTCGCGCGAGTGCACGGCGCCCTTCAAAGCAGTAGTGGCTCGCGAACTAGCGCCCGAGCCGCCGCGGCCCGCGCGCCTCGACGCGCTGCTCGACGCGCCGCCCGCGCACCCGGACCTGCAGCACAAGCACGCATGGAATCCAGAAGACAGGTAAACATCGCTTTGATCACATTGTAGGCTATGCTTAATTACATCATACATCTAATCCGATGCATTTAAAACAATAAACTTAGAAGGAACGTTTAATAATAATTTGCATTCGATCTCTTATTCGCACCGTACCAGTTGAATTAAGCGATGTGTCATCTCAACGATTCTTGGGATCTGACGGATTCGCTATTCCTCGGTAGGAGTAGGAAAGACGACAAAGTTCGTTATCGATTCAATAGAGTATTTGCGTCGTTCACAGATTTCCGCCAATTGAACCGGTTTTTCCTTTTACATTCACTTAATACTTAATGAACTTCATAGTGTGGCTAATAGAGGCCGCCTGTCCCACAGCTCTTAGCCGATGCTTACTGAATCGCTAACCATGTTACCTTTCAATTCTACCGACTAAATCGTCTATTTTTATCAAAGAATCAGACCTCTCTATTTTAATGCAAAAATATTAAATACTGTTTTATTTTACTTTAAGATCTTAAGTGTCGATGTGCCGGATATCCGTTAAGTACTTTGATCCGGCACACACTAATCTTAAGAGAACCGACTTACGTTTGTCTCTATCCGGCTTCTTGGCATAGACTGCCTTGTTTGTAAAATAAGAGCTAGCATTGTAAACTGTCGGTCAGAATAGTATTGTCCCGGCACACCTGCGTCGGTACACTTGCCCTCTTCGATTATAATAACTGCTTTAGATTAAATCATCATTATTAATAAGTATCATTCTCGTGACCTTATGTTATCTATGACCACATTAATTCCAAGAATTACCTTGTACTTTGTTTCAAATACATTTGTTAATAAACTGCTCTGTTTACACACGACCATGTGTTCACTGCAACAAAGTCTAATGTTTCCTTAATGCAAAATCAATTCCGTTTTGTCGTATGTATATTATTGCTAAAACATTTGTGCGTCAATCGATTACTTCGAAATCTAAACCTATCAGAATAACATAAGCTGTGGTATTAATCATTTTAATTATTCGCTTAAAATGAATACATTACATTAATATACATTTATTTCGTCGAAAGTATGAAGTGACTTCGAGCACATATTGTGAATTCTCTCTTTAATAAGGACTGATATGAGTACGAACCTGGATTCAAAAGCAAGTGTAATACTTCAATACACTACAATGTTTACACAAATTATAGTAATTTGCATCTACAACTGAGTACAACCCCGGATTAGATATCGTGGAATTATTGCAGTATATTTAAGTGGTAGTGATTACACCATGACTTCGTCGTGTTGTAATTAGTTATCTTAGTTTTTATGAAAACAACTCGATTGTTATATTTTTTTTTAACTTTAAATGAATAAACGTGTTACTTAAAAAATAATGTAAACTTATTTTATCTGCATTGCACGATCGTATGAGTTTCAAAGCTTAGCCGGCGCACGGCGCGCGTCGCTATTGTGTGTTGGACGTGATATTTATAATTTAATTCTTCAAAAGGCACACTAAGCCGATCACGGCCGCGCTATCTTTCTCGGGTAAAGTACTAGATGAACATACACATCCAACAAATCTATTTTTTTTAAATAGCAGACAAAAAAGAAACGTCAGTTTCTGTGTACCAATACATGTCTAATTGGTATTTAACGAGCGATTAAAAGGCGAGCAGTATATTACTGTAATCACTAAAAACGTAACGAACACGATTTTTTCCGTGTAGATTTTAAAAAAGCCGATGTCTGATCCAAATTTTATATACATCCGATCTTTCTTTCTTGAGTTACGTGGTAAGAAAATTTACAGTGTTTAGTAATAAGAAGTAAAAATTGGTAAGATTAAACAGTGTGAACATTTGGTTCTATGTCAGTCTGTTTGTACTGTCTTATAAAAGGGATCGCCCAATTTCGTGGCGGCCTTCGTAATCGAAATCTAATATTTGCCCGATCGCTTGTAGCTCTGTTTCGGGGAAATCGATCAAGCTGCTACGAAATAATGAGCTTTTTGTACTTGCACAGGCTCTTCAACTTCTCGTGTCTCAAATTAACACTTTTTTCTCGTAAATTATGTGCAACTTGCCCGACTAAATTACCTTATAAAACGATATATTTGGAAACGAAAATATTTGTGAGCTGTTTCCACAAAGACTAACTACTGACTATATAAGTTTGATTGACTATTTCAGTGTTGTATTTAGGGTTAATATACAATTTTCAAGTTAAATTAATAACCATAAGAAAAATGAAATGGCTTTTAATAAGATAATTGTGATCAAACCAAAATCACAGATACCAAAAAGGTATATTGTGTAATTATTTATATAGAATTCGCCATTTTAATTCGTCGAACAAAGCGACAGGGCAAACACAATTAAATGTGAGACCTTCAGACTATGTCCTTGTCGATGTGTTTAAAACAATTTGGCCGATGCTTTATACGTTTTGGTAGAAGGTTGTTTCATCGATAAGGCGAGTCGTTAGTGCCCGCGCCGCCGGCTGCCGGCCGCCCCTTAGACGCGGTGCTTTCAAACATTCATGTCCCCGTTACTTTCGACTCATTTAACGCCTTTTAATGGTTCACGTATTTTTTAATTTAACACGACTCTTGTTATTAAATTGAAAAAAAAATCGTTTCTAACCATTTTCATTTTTACTTTTTAAATTTTTTGATTTCTCTATCATTGTTTTAATATGATTGAGCTAACGCGATGTTGTTTAAACGGCGACATTTACACTGGAATATTAGAACAAAAAAGATAAATTGATCTCGAAGGTAAACTATAATTAACGATATCAATTTTTTCCTCATGAATTATTAGTTAGCCCAAAGTAACGCTAATTCTAAGAAGAAACCTTTATATTTATCTCAAGCTTAAGGACCTAAGTAGTTTTGACTTGAAGAATTTTGTTTTATTTTATAATGAACGCTTAAACGACTTCTTTCTAAGAAACGTTCCTATACAGCGCTGGCCGTAGGCGGCGTCCTAGCCTTCGAGCCTCGCATTCAACGAATTCTAGCCCTCACATTCAAAGTTTGTTTCTCAAATAGTGCAAATTTTATTTTTCTTCTGATTGCTTCCAATCATAAAAGTTTGCCCGCTCTTCGTATGCAAGAAGTGTTCAACTGTCAATTTATAAATACAATTCGGTTAAATTTTTTTAACGTCAACTGTTCAACTTGATGCATTGGGCAATAACTTTTCAAATAATTGTTCAATCTGTTTGGTCTTAATTGTGACAATGACAATGTTGCCAATATTTTTTCATATTTTTTTCAATACAATTTGTGTTTATTTTGTATTGGCAGATCTCTGAACATCTTCGTGAAGGAGGAGGACGCGCTGACATTCCACCGGCACCCCGTGGCGCAGAGCACTGACTGCATCCGCGGCCGCGTGGGCTACTCGCGCGGATTACACTGCTGGGAGGTTGTGTGGCCGGCGCGTCAGCGCGGCACGCACGCCGTCGTCGGCGTTGCCACTGCGCACGCGCCGCTCCACTCCGTCGGCTACCAGAGTCTCGTCGGCGCCACCGATCAGAGCTGGGGATGGGACTTGGGAAGAAATAAGGTAGACACTTTTTCTTTCGCACCTTCTTTGTCAATTCTATTGCTGTGTTGATTGTTTATGTGTATATAATGCTCAGAGTATAAGAACTAACCGTGTGTGCGTGTGTTGCAGGTGTATCACAACGCGAAGGGCACGGGCGGAAGCGGTACCACGTACCCGGGCCTGCTGCGGCCCGACGAGCAGTTCCTGGTGCCCGACCGACTGCTCGTCGTTCTCGACATGGATGAGGGCACACTCGCCTTCTGCGCCGACGGCCGCTACCTCGGCGTGGCGGCGCGCGGCCTGCGCGGCAAGACGTTGTACCCCATCGTGTCCGCCGTCTGGGGCCACGCCGAGATCACTATGAAATACATCGGCGGGCTCGATCGTGAGTACACACCTTCTCTCACATTACAGACAATTCAATTGTGCATTACCGTTGCAGCAGGATTTCATTTAATAGTGTCTATTTTTAATATAGGATCTATTCGCAATATGTACACTAAATACTTGAATTTTTCTGTTATTCATTGCTCAATTTGGCTATTACAGCCGAGCCTCTGCCTCTAATGGAGCTGTGCCGGCGCGTGATACGACAGCGCGTGGGGCGCAGTCGACTGCGCGCGGCCGCCTCCCGCCTCGCGCTGCCGCCCGCGCTCACCGCCTACCTGCTCTACCGCGCGCCCTAGCGCACACCGCGCGCCCCCCGCGCGCCTCGCGCCGCCACCGCCGCGGTCGCGGCGCTCCGCGTCGGCGCAGACGCGACTAGGCGTGACGTCACCGAGTCCACGTCCACTGCGGCTGACGTCGGCGCACAGCCGCAACCTGGCACCACGACGCACCGACCGGCGCCCCTACTTCAGCTGCAGCCCTCCGTCTCGCAACACCACAGCGACCTCTAACACTAACACCACAAAACAATTCGCACCGAGTCGCTACTCCCTAGCCGCTGTGAACACAAATACCGCAGGCCGCAGGACTGGCAACTAAACTCCAATCCGGTTCATCCTTGCACTGTTAATGTCCAGCCCTCAGCAACATTAGCTCAACGAATTTGTTTCCTGCAAAAAAATGTTAAAAGCTGGCATATTATTTGTGGAATGTGGCTGTGTTATAAACAAACATGAACAGTCGCTTTGTGTCTCATGTAATCATGTTCATCAAAGGCGGTGGGCAGAGCAGGCGGTGGCCAGTGGCGGGGTCGCGCCGTTCGGCAAGCTTTACACATAAACTCGTAGACATGTAGTCAAATCCTATACAGTTTCTAGCGCGGCCGCCCGACGCTGCGCTAAACGTAACAACTGTACCAATTTCTAAACGACTGCGCACCACAGTTTTGTCAAATCAATTTATGACCAATACAATACATATTTGTATGGAATAATTAATGGGTAATATGAACTGGCAATAAGTATTTTGGCCTCTGATCAATGTCTAGACGTTTCAATCAAAATTTTGTTTATTAAAAATTATGTTTCTGCTATTTTCAATTGATTCTGTTCCTTACACTATTTTTTTTAGATTTGGCATTCAGTGCCATTCTCTATTATATTTTAACAAACGTAAATGAAACAAAGCATGGTTAGTAAACTTAAAAATTAAGTTATTTTTTTATTATTATAGATATATTATAGTGCGTTAAGTAAGAGGTCAATAAGCGAGTGCGTCGTTTCGTTATTGGTACAAGCTTCAAACGCTATTTTCACTTTATTACACAACAATTCCAACATGCATACCTTATTTTTATTTTAATGTTATCTGTGATAATTATACTTTAAATAACAAATCGAAAATCCACAGATTGAATCGCTCAATCGTTTATCGACTTTTTTTTTATAAATCTAACGTTTTTAGAAAGCTGATTAACAGGGCGTCCGGAACAGACGTGGACAAAGGAAGACTTGAATCATCTTGACTTGGACAATCTTTTTGTCACTAAATAATTTTTTCGGTATAATTGTACCCAGGGTAAGGTATCCCTCAGAAGTGACAATTCTGACCTCATACATTTGATTACTGAGAACAAAAATAACTGATTACATTTTCTAAACAAGAAAAAAAATTGACTGTGATCGTACTGATCGAAATATTAACAAAAAAATCTCACACATGAAAGCCTCCGAGCGCCCAAACTAAGAAATTTAGGATAAAGGAGAGCTTGCTTAAAACGATATTTTTTTTCACGTCTTTTCCGCACGTCCTATATAAATAGTGACCAATGAATTATGATGTTTTGATTCAGTCCCGACGCAGTGTAGCATGGTGTGCGTATAAGGTACTATACCGTTACCGATGAACACTATGGACGATTTAATGTACGATATAATTTTTAGGTTAGAAACGGCATTAATTGATTACCAAATTTGTCTCGTTAACATTGACCAACTCTAATGCAAGCCGCATGCTCGACGCCATATTGATCTCTGAAGGACACGTGGTCAGGTCATGTGACCTGCGACAGCGACAACTCCAAGCCTCGGCAATTATTAATATTAGAGATGTCTTTGTTATTATTGCAAGAGCATCGGCGGCGGCGCTCGCCAGGGGTCGCGCACTAGCTTTGTGCACAATCGAATTTGTGACTCGCAATGGCGCATACTTAAGTAAAATGATTTTTAATATTTTTTTAATGAATTATAAAATGTCGTTAATGTATTGACATATTTATAGATATGATTTTAAGCTTTTACATGCATAAATCATGAAAGCATTATGCGTTAAAAAATGTTTAATGTGAAATTACTGTGTCGATTTAGTGCATCAAAGCGCAGACAGATGGAGCCCCCGCGCGGCGCCGCCCCGCGCTCGCGCTAGGCCAGTGTATCGTTGGCGAACTTACATACTATTTTATAGCTCATTAAGTGACTGGTTTTATTTTTAGTTTAGTATTTTTAATTCCTATTGTAAAAAAATCGTGTGACTGTGTGGTGTATATAAATATATATCTACTTGGCTACACGGATTACTTAGTTGTACGGTTATGAAGATATTTTGCTAAAATTATTTGTCGCGCACTCGAGTGCCGGCGTGTTCCGAGTTACGTCTTCTTTTGTATCTTGATATCTTTAAAACGCAATAAATTTATCAAAATTAGTATTTGCAAGCACCAAACTAAACATGTCAGCCATTTTGTTTTGAATCGGATTAGTTGTAAAAAGCATGTATGAATAAGTACTTCCATTTTAATAAGATTTTTTCAT
This sequence comes from Papilio gigon, assembly GCA_027563995.1. Taxonomy (NCBI): domain Eukaryota; kingdom Metazoa; phylum Arthropoda; class Insecta; order Lepidoptera; family Papilionidae; genus Papilio; species Papilio gigon. The sequence goes on along the minus strand of JAODUI010000007.1, from coordinate 2,788,276 downwards.
ATGTAGATGTACGGCAAGTAGACATCCGACGTGAACTCACTTTTGTACTCGTCAGTATTCACATTCCAACTCAGGCGCAGGTGTTATAGAATGTATTGCTTGACTAACAGACAGACACAACTTTATTTTGTAATAAAACGAGTGTTATGTGAATATTGAACACTGTGAGGAAAATTATATTAACTGCCAAATGCGATACCTGTGTGATGTATGAATGTTGGTACGTGCGAGCGCGTGTGTGTGACGTGTTCCGAGTCCTTTAGTGAACGGATGTTCCGTGAAGGCTGTTCGTGTAAAGTCTGTGCGTTAGAAGTATATTTTCGTTGTGTAAGAGATATAATCATGATATAAATACACCAAGATCGATGTACTATTGATGCATCCCTCGCGCCGGACCCGTGTCGGACCCGTGCCGTACCCGCGACTAACGTTTAAGTTTTATTTTGCATCAATTTAACTTGTCTTTGCATCATGGGTCCGCTGCGAAGGATTGGAAATAATATTATATGAAATAAGCGTTTGAATTCTGTGAACCGTCAAACTTAGTCCTGTATATAATTATATCATTTTGCGGTGTTTAACGACTTTTTTTTTATTATAAGAGGAAATGCATTTTAGTTTTATAAGTTGTAGGCAATATAATGAAGTGGTCATTTCTAACAGTCAACTGCGATTGACGGTCGGAATCTCTTAGATACAATGATTTAAAAAAAAATAGGAAAACGATTGGAATAAATATAACTGGTTAAGAAAATAATAAATGATATAAATGAACGTGGATTTTATTTATTTTTCAATCTTTTCGTGAATAGATTCATTGCAGTATACGAAAAATACTTACTTTGTGATCGCGCGCTTGTTTGCCCCCATTCACCTATAAAAAAAACTCAATTTGGAATGGATAAAATAACTAAGTTCAGCCTTAATTTAAAAAGTTGGGGGAATAAAATAAAAAGCTAATTTTTCTATATTTTTAATGGTAATTATTAATAATTCAGTAATAAATTAGTCTTCACAGTAAAACCATTTTTCAGTTCAACATTTATCGCTTTTCCACATTTCACCTCCTGCTGCGATGTTATAATACTTTGTCGAAATACAAAGTTCTTACGTTTGTTGTTTTTATTAACTTGTGACGCGACATTACAGGTAACCGACTTACAGTTTAAACCCACGCTGTAAAACAAAATTAGCGTGGAATCTACGAAAACTAATTTGACAAAATATAAGTACTATGCCTAAACAATACGTAATCAGATCAAATTAAATATATAAAAAAAAAACAACTACATTATATTGACGCATTGTACACGTGCACTAACTTTTAATTTAAAATTACTTCATAAATTGGAATGTTGCTAATGTCAAAATGTAATTACTCCCTGTAACAAGTTTTTGACCTCATTGTTAGCTAACCCCGAGTGTCCCCGAGCGAAACAGGCGCGGAGTACCAGACACATATCAGCCGTTCACTCTTGTTAATATTAATTTTGTTACAATCCAGTCTTGTACTAATGCATGTTATAATCTATAATTATTTTAAGTAATATTAAGCAAACGTTTAAAAGAAAGGAACACTCTTTTTTATAGTTAAAAAAACAAAAGGGCGTGTTCTTGATACTTTTTGGAAAGTTAAAAAAAAATCCCCGTCTTGTCAATTCAGTCGCAGAGCGTGTGGTGGTCGAGCACGGTGTCGTCGCTGATGAGAATGGTGTGCTCCTCGGCGAAGTCCTGCGGCAGGTCGATCTGCGCGCTCAGCTCCTGCAGACTCTCAATCAGCTCGTTCAACGAAGACTGTAACAAATTCCAACTTACTATATTAAAAAAAAAAAAACAATCCCGACCAAAACAGCAAACAAAAAACTGCAAGCAAGTGAAACAGACAAAACATATTACCTTCGTGCACTTAATAAAAATATTAAATTTTAAAGTCATACAGAGACAACCTATATGAAACGCAATATCGTTTAAATAAAACCTACAGTTGTTTCTTCAAAGTCTTTCAGTGCCTCATCGGAGACCACCTCCTGGCCCTCGATGTCTTGTGCCAGCACTCTTAGATGCGCCGGCAGCAAGCCAGTGTCCAGCTCACCCGTCGTCTTGTTTCGGATTATTCTGGAAATAAAAAAAATCATCATTACTCTACTCTTATCTATGCGGAGGTCCGTCACAGTTTAAATATATCTCTTCTCGTCATGCGGCCAATACCTGAGTATCCTGCGACGCGTGAGCTCGGGACCGGCGAGCACGGTGAGCGCGGCGAGCGCGGCAGCGGGCTGAGTGCGCGCGCGCCGCTCCACGCGCGGCCAGGCCACGCGCAGCTGCAGAGTGTGCCGGCGCCGCGCGCCCACCACGCAGCGCGCCCCCTCCAGCACCGAGCTCTCCTCGCAGCACCGGTACTGCACTGCAAGTTGTATGCACCTTTATCATTTATAGTCCCGCTATCCACCGTAAGTAACCATGTCCACATGAAATTTTAAAAAAATTACACCTAGCCTGTGAATATTTTTTAATATAATACAGCTATCGAGGAGTGATGTAACAAAAATCTTTACATCCAAACTTTTGAATCCAAAAAATCTAGTTATCATCATCAGCCTTCTGTTCAAAAAGTAGCAAAAAAAAGTATGAATTTAATTATGTATCTCGTCGAGTAGAGATCACAACACTCACAGCTGAACCTGAGGTGCGCGCAGATGAAGGCGGGCACGTTGTACTTGTTGTAGAGCGTGAGCGCGAGCGGCTGGCGCGCCACGGCCCGCACCAGCGCCGTGTCCCCGTACGTCACCAGCCCGCTCCAGCGCACGCACTCGCCGCTGCTCACACCGAACAACTGCACCTATAGGAACACAAATATACTTTGTAGACTGGTTTCATCACCATTATCTCTTGTGTGCCCACTGTTAGTCATAGGCTCTTGCCCTTTAGTATGTGACAAATATTGTGTTCGCTTTATCAAAACATTTTACAAAAAAAAATGATTGATGTTTGAATTAACAGTAAATTGATCAAGTGTCCCTTACGCAAATATTAATTAAACTCAATCATAATTTTTATTAATGTGTAACTTACCTTTCTAGAGAAGTCGCAAGTTTTATCGTAGACCAGATGCAGCGCGGCGGCGTGCGGCGCGGCCGAGCTGGGCGCGAACAGCACGGGCAGCGAGCGCGACTCGTTCGGTCCGAGGGACAAGCAGTAAGTGCCCCTGCTCTCGACGCCGGGGACATCGATCGTGAACCCATCGCCTATTACGTGACAACGTAACTGTATCTTCTTGTTGGTTGAATTCCTCAAATTCAAGTCCTTTCTTCCGGCGCGGACCCACGACATCGTTCGATAAGTCGTTTTAATTGGAAACACCTTAGCTTTATCTGAACCACCAATTAAGTCGATGTTCGTCTTGTTACCCGAGCTGGCTTCCTCGAAATACAATGTTCTGAAAATTAAATAAAAGTTTTTTATATCATGTAAATTTCTTCATCAACACAGAGATGTTTAATAAATTGAAATTTATAAAGCAAACTACATTAGAATTAGTCAATCCTCCTATAACGCGGGACTCGGAGTACGCGGTTTTTCTAACGCGGAGCAGAAATTGCGACAGCTCAGACAGTGGTTTGACTGTAAATACTTTACTATCATTGAATGACCAAAATATATTCGAAATCTACTTTTTATTATATATTTAAATTTTCTTACCCTTCAACAAACTCATCTTGTGAGCCTTTGTATGTGATAGCTAATTGTTGTTCAGCTCCCGGCCGCAGCTCCACTCTTTGCAAGGAAGCTTGGAAGGGCATATTGTAGTCATTCAGAGATTTATGTTTAATTCTAATAAACCATGTTCCTGCCATGTTTCCAGAATTTCTCAACATCATAGTTTTAGGTTCTGAAAAAGGTTAAATGTATTAAAGGTTATGAAAAATTTAGTACTTTTTATTCAATAATGATCATTAACTTATATTTTTTTAAATGTCTACTCCTTTTTTTTAATTATTTATCCAGCATCATTAACAGATCGGAATAATATTGGGGAACATTATTTGAAACGAATAATATCTCATTTTGTTACAATAATTACCATTAGATATATGTAGTTTGTGAGGCGGTATGTCCACTTGTAACTTTGGCGAGCCCACTTCTCCGTAGAGGTCCACTTTATTCAACACAGCCTTAATTCCAATCAAGTTAATATTTAAGGCACCTTTCAAATTGATCAAGCTTTCACCTGGAAGACAAGGAAATATAAGATTTTTATTGAACAAAATAATAAGGATTAGTAATTATGTGACTTCAAACAGAAGGAGGTTCTCTATGTGTCTGTTTTTTTTTTTTATTTGTGTCAACACAGAGATCCGCTCCTGGTGTTCTGTTTTTGATTTCTATTATTATAATAGATTAAACAACTTACCACGATCCAATTCAGTGAGTTTAGGCGCAGTGAACACGACGGACACTTTAATAGCATTACCACTTGTTAGTCTACACAATTGTTTGTTTAAATTCTTTCCTTTTGTCTTTACCTCTTCAATATTGTCACTTTCCATCAAAACTTTATTAACATCACTTTTACGAATTTCTTGTACATTCTTTATAGTGAATACGTCAGTATCGATTATTGACAAGTGTAAATGTAAATCAACGGGACAATCGCTTATAATGACGAAGAATTTCGTATTACTATAATTCTCTTGTACCGCAGGAAAGATAACTTTGTTCATCCCATCACTGGATATAGCTTGTATTGTTGGCATTTTGAAATCAATATCCAATTTTCCGATTTGTTCTATATCGGCATCAACGGATGCATCTCGGAGACACAATTTGTATGTCAATATGGTATTCATTTCTATATTAGAAGTTATATACAATTTGAGTTGCTCAGTCCTCCCCGGAGACAGTAGCAATGGCTGCCGTGGCAATTCAATGGTCAAATCTTTACCATTGTCTGGTAAATCGACGAAATGTAATTTGGCCGTCAACCAACTGTCCGACAGTATGGTGATAGTTATTGTAGTATCGCAACTTGTTCCTGTAACAAAGTTAATTTTTTACCACTGTCAATTACGAAAAAAATGTATCATTCCTTTCCCTTTAAAAAATCAAAGATATATAGTACTATTCAAAAATATTTGTAAATTTTTTTTGTTTGTTAAAATATAAAAATATATATATGTATGTTTTGTAACCATTCCTGGAAAAAATAGTTAAATAGTGGGAATGGTACCCGTAAACTTACCTACGTAACCTTTTACACCGGTACATCTAATCTCTGCCCATTGTTCTGAAATCAATATTAGAAGTTATTATTGTAACAATTATACTTGATATAAAAACGACTTAACTCACTAAAACTAGTCGGTACCGACACCGATTTCCACGTGAGTTAAGCCGTTTTTATAAGTAGTATAGTGCAATGTCTCACGAAAGTTTTAATAATTTAATTTTACTCGAGTTAGTATTACGCAATCTTTACACAAATTCAAACTACTGCATTAAAACCTTTCTGTTTGATTAGTTTATAGAAAATCTAGTTAAAATAATTAGTGCGGTTATTATACTTGTTATAATATTTTATAATATAAAAATGTTAATATTAGTAGTATTAATATATATCATTTTAATATTTCTAGAAGGAGGAGGGTGGGGAGGGTTGTAAAGCGTAGCCCACAAACCTTTAGCTAAGCGGTCTCTTGTTCTACTTTTGTGCTGTAAGACGTCGCGCCAATCTACTGAATTGTCTAACTCTTTATACTGTACGTTGGGGGAAGCTATGTGCGACAAATTAACTTCGCCTGAAAATATTTACTAGATTAGGAAAGACACGACAGCCGAATGATTTGAATGTAATTTTTTTTCTTAGAAATTCTTAATATAAACTTAGATGTATTGCATTTCTTAAAAGTCTATTCAATTTTTTTTTATTGCTTGTGTGTTTTTGTTCCAAGCATCTGTTAGGATATATGTAAATTCGAACCCACGACCGCTAGATCGGTAGTCCGTACCCTTAACTTTTAGGCTATTGACGCTTCAGTTTATATATATTTATATAGTTAATTTAATTTATACAAATTCTTAAAGCTACATGCATTCGGCTATCGAAATTATTGGTTGAAATATATTTTTGCTACAGAATAAGTGGAAAAAATATACCAATCATAAAGAAATACAAAAAATCTACATTTTTTTACATAACAGTCAATCTACGTATACTAATGATAAGACAAACAGACCAACATTTTTTTTAAATTACCTGAACTCTTTTGTAAGGGACTCTCATTAGATCTGAAACTGGCATGATTTTCCTGAACAGTGCTGAGCGTGGAAGGGCTCTTGCTTGATGGAGATTTACATCTAGAAATCCTTTTCCTGCTTTCCGTGTCACTGCATTCAGTTTTGTTCAGCGATGGAGTCACCACAACTGTGGGTACAGTTTTCTTCTCTGTATTAATCTTCAACGCCTCTAAAGACTTAACAATACTCATTTTACCAGTAGAATTCATTTCTGAGACTTTTTGTTCGGAGCCCTTAGAATGAACCACAGACATTTTGTCATTGGGTCTATTATTTTGAGCATTCATATGCAATTCTGAGAGTGGTTCTTTTTTGTAAGCCGGTTTTTGATTAGTTAACTGCAACATACCAGTTATGCTTACGTTTGATTGTTTTCCTAGAAAAAAAAAATGTTACAGTGAAAAAAAACATTATTACGTTCTGTCTTTTTCGATAGAGGGCGCTATGAGGCGCTTGTGGATTATATTGAATATTTACTAAAATAGTAAATTAAAAAAAATAACAAACCTAAATAGTCTGCAATTTTTGAAATACTCAATGAATTCTCATTATCATTATCAATGGAAACGCCGGACTCTTCTGCAGGCATGTGGTATGGCGAAGATTTTTTCAAATACTGTTCAACATTAAGGGATTGCAGAAGTCGTTTTTGTAGCAAATTCTGTTTAATATTGGATGGATCTTCGTGGTCGTAAGCTTTGCTCTTTGGAACTTTGAATATATCGTTTTTAACCGAAGTTACTTCTGTACTACAACTGGTGTCAGATATTTCTGGTACAGTAAAGTTGCGAGCATTGCTAAATGTTGATTGTTTAATTTTAACTGCATCGTTGTTAACAGCTCGCGATTGCCTCACTGGTATAGAGTCCAAAGATTGATCCACAACATATGTCTTCTTACTTTCATTGCTAATTGAGTTCAACGGGGTGGATAGAGACACTGAAAATTAAACATTCGAATTTATGTAAAACTACATTAGTCTAAAACATTTTTACTGTTCAAAGTATCATAATGTTAACAGTTCTGGTTCTTGTATTCATCATCATCAGCTTACAATAAGTTCCCACTGAGGGGCTAGGAGCCTACGCCATTATTAGGCGTGACTAGGCCATACTCAACCACGCTGGCCCAGGGTGTGTTGGTTGACATCACACATATCTTTGGATTTCTTCGCCGATATGTGCAGATTGCATCATGATGTTTATCTTGAACGTTAGAGTGTCAGATAATGTACATATGATATTCGAAAATTGAAAAGACATTAGTACATGGCGGGGATTGAACCTGGACACCGTCGAGTAGGCGCTTAAGCGCTTGAACGGACGTTAACAACTGCGCCACCGACACTCTATACTATGTAAGAATTATTTGTGACAAAGGACGTTTAATTTAAAAAATTCAAGGATATACTGGTTAGTGTAGACAAAGGAAGCAATGAATGGATTGTGTTAAAAGTGAAATATTCAAGAACTGACGTTGTGATGGAAGATACTTTAATCAGCAGGAAGTCATCATACCCCAACCCTGTGTGCTACATTACATGAATTAAAAAACATTTTTATTTAAATATTGTTTAAATCTATTAATAGGATAAAACATTCACCTTCATTGACACTGGTTCTCACAGACCTGATCGGACTATCAGCTATTTTGAAGATGTTTTTAAATTCCGGACATCTGTCTTGAAAGTAACATCCCACAGACATATTTGTAGTATTTTCCCTGAAAAATACATTTGTAGTCATTATTATTTGACTTTAGAAAAATAATTGTAAGTTAGGTGTTGGTATATTGTTTTACTTTGGAATGAATTGGGAAAATTAAGAACTTAGTGTTTGCTATTTGACAATACAAAAAATAAAAGATTGGAAACAATTTGCATAGCCGTAAATTCTGTTCTGTATCTTTTGAAGTTTGTTTTGATGGTGTATGTAGAAAAAGGACAAAAATCCCATTCCTGTACATCCATTTCTTTGTCCATTAAACATAGGGATGACATTTGCAACCTTTTAACTTTTGTTTAATGGCATTGGCTACTTTAAAACATTAGCTATATCACTGGCAGTTTCTCTTCGGCAATAGAACAATGAAAGAATAATAATGAAAAAAAATACTAACAGTAAGTTGTCCGCTGTGATGTTCACTTGTGTACTTTGCTGTACTGGCAATGGAGCATGATTTAAAACAAATGATGCCTCCTCCGCTGTCATGTCTTTCTGTAAGATTATACAATTAAAATATTAAATAAATTCATTATCATCATCATCATATCAGCCACACGTCGCCCACTGCTAATCGTAGGCGTTCCCCAAATATCGCTAATAAATAAATTACTGAACACATATATTTCCATTTGAATTAAAAATACTCAAAATCTCTGATAAATGCATCAAAAGACATGTAGAGGATTTATTTATGAGAAATTTCACTATCCGTTACATATAGCAGTTAAAATGTTTGATATTTTTGTAACAATAAATTTATAAGTGTTAGAAAAACAAGGCTATGCCTGATAAACTTAAGTATCTACTTACCTTTGAATGAAATGAATAATTACTAGCTATAGAATGTCTCATAATATCGTTAACTTCCATTGTCTGCTTCTCTAAGTTGCTGGTGAGACTTTCTAGAGCAAATGAGTGTCGTCCATAATCATCGTAAGTATCAAGCAATTTTTTGGCTGGTTCCATGAGCTTAGCAGATGTTTTTACATCATCAGTACCAGTTGATCGTCCAGTCATCTCACCAGGATTAAATGCTGTCTAATGAGAATATAAATAATTTTTAATTAAATAATAGAACATGAGTAACAATAATTTTAAGGATGTAATCAAGATATAAAAGAAAAAAAGACTTGTTAAAATAAATAGTGCAAGTCATTAGCTGGTTATATGTAGGTGTAGGCAGCAATCATAATGGATTAAAAAAGAATAGATTTCTGTAGAATATACAAAATTAATACTTACAGACATAATACTTATTCCCCCTTCACCAAATCCTGTAAAAAATTACTGAATATAATAGAAACAGTCAACTAGACTACTTCATCATCATCATCATCAGCCCTCGTCTGCTTACAGTTGGACATAGGCCTATCCCAATGCCTTCCACAGTATGCGGTCCTCCACATTCCGCATCCAACGACTTCCTGCCGTCCGCACCAAGTCGTCGGTCCACCTGGAGGGAGGACGACCCGCACTCCTGGTCCCCAACCGTAGCCACCTCTCCAACATTTATACTATTATACTATTATAGACTACTTTATACTTCTTAATTATCGTTTTTCATTAAA
>JAODUI010000007.1:2721771-2763772 GCA_027563995.1 Papilio gigon | reverse complement strand
TGAAGGACTCCCGACGAGTCCGAAACTAGTCGGTACCTACACCGATCTACACGTGAGTTGAGCCGTTTTTATTAGTATTTTAGTGAAATGTCTCACGAAAGTTTTAATAGTTTAATTACATAATATGTTTGACTGTTAAAGAATAAACTGGAAGTTGAATTATAACAAATGCACAAAAAAACAGTTTTACGCTAAATGGGTTTTAGTAAATATAAGATGTAATTAGTATGATGTACGGAACAGTATGGAATTTTGTATTAATTTCTTTATATTCACAGATCGATATGAAAAACGATTGGACGGTGCGCGTGCGGGACGGCGACGCAGACGACGACTTAGTCGTCATCGGCATGGACAAACAATTGTCTCAAGAGGTTTGAAACTTATAAAATGTCACCAGTACCTTTTACATAAAATAAGAATGTTTCATACAAAACCTATACCTCACTATACCTACTCTATACCTCTAAGACTGTTCAACGTTCCGTCATCGTTGACTTGTGAATTTATAATACTTTCGCTCTAGCGTCGGCACAGTATCTACTCTTCCATACATCTCTATCAGCCGTCTCTGAACTAACACTAGTACGCATACTGTACTTTGTACAACAGAATCGGAGAAATTAAAAAATAAATTATTAAATTAAATAAAGAAAAAATGTGTAACTTTTATTGTTTTACAGATTGACACGGATTCGAATACGCCCGAAATGATAATTCCTTAACCAATGGTGCTGACTATTGAATAGTATTTTTTTTTTAATATTGTCATTTTGTATCTGTGGGTTTCGATTATCGAAGCACTTGTCTTCCCTCTCTTTCGCTTTAGAAAGAAAAGAGACAACAAAGTGACGCGTCAGTGGAATGTCACTTATATTGTCTATGGTCTGGTCTACGGTCGTATTGTTTTATTTATATACATAATTTTTATGTTGATGTTATAAAAACTTCATTGATTTGATTTGATACATAATGTGATTTATATTAGATGTGTAAATGTTGAAATAATTTTGTAATATATTTTATTATATAGTACTTTGGCTTTTCATTATAGAAAATGTATGTAAGTTGTAACTTAATTCGTTAACAGTGTATTCTTATATTTTCATGTTTCCATAGCAATATTGTGTATAGTAGAATAAGATTTATTATATTAAAGGTGTGGGGTCTGGCTAAATACACTCCCGTGTGAAAGCCAAGAGCACGAAGAAAAATAAAAGGTGTGGTGTGCGGGAGAGTTGTAAGCTTTTTGTTATATCAATATAGTTAAATAAATCATGTTTATAAATATGTAGCTAGTAAACAAATTTTTAGATAATACAAATTTAATTCTCTTTTCATTTATCCCAATAATCATCCGGAACATGTTTTTATATTAACTAAAGCGATTATCTTCGCGACGTCTATGAGCAAAACGACAAAACTAATTTTATATCGTTATTAAGGGCAAGGCAAAGAAGTGAAAATAGTTATCTGAATTCCCGTTCAAATTCGACGGAGGCTTTCATATGTAGTGTGAACAGGCACTTAGTAAACTAGCGCGTACCATCTTTCGACATCAGGTGGGATCATGGTTGCGCTCATTTAGTCTGCATAAAAAATAGCTAAGCATAATTAAACAATATTGTCATTACCCATACTAGACAAAAGAAACTCTACCATAGAGTGTTTTTGGTTGTGATTTGGTTCGTAAAGTCCTGTCTATTGTTATATTATTAAGTCTTTGGTTTCACCAAATAAATCTACAACAATCTCATAGACCCGTCGCGACGCTTTAACCAACTGATACATTAGAGTCTTATGTTATCAACGTAATGTAATTTGAAGAATTAAATCATAGACAATTTGACAATAAACAAGTTTTTATTCATTATTTGGTCCATAAAAATGTTTTACAACATTACACATACGATATGTTCTTTTTGGTATACAGCTGTATGTATCATATTTTACAATTACGTTCACTAGTGAGTTCTTAATTTTTATTTCATACATAATAATATTTATTAAGTTTTTGACATTCATTACCGCACTTACAAGAACTATCACAACGTGCCACTTATAACGCTAACTAAAAACTATTAATTTAAACTTCACTTTCTTACATATTAATCAATTAACAATCTTTATATGGAATATCAACGTCTTTATATTAAGAGCTAGTATCACGTTTGTCCGTTTGTCCACTCGCCCTCCATGCGCCACACGGAGAAGGCGTAGCTGAGCTTGTCCTGCGCGAGGTACTTGCCGTGGTCGCTGCCCGCCTCGCTGCCCTCGCTCGCCGCGCACTCGCTGCTCGACAGGATCTGGTACAGGAACTCTATGTACTGCGTCGCCAGCTGCAGCGTCTGGATCTTGGACAGCTTGTCGCTCGGCAGGGACGGAATGATTTGTCGCAAACTTGCGAACGCCTCGTTCAAACTTTGCGTCCTTTGCCGCTCTCTCACATTCGCCATTACCCGCTGTATCTGCATCTCCTCGAACGATTGTGTTTTCTTCCGCGACGCTTTCGAGGATCGCTTCCTCGATCTTCTCTGCTCGTCGTTGTCGTCGCTCCGCTCCTCTGTCGAGGCCCTGTACGACGTTTCGCCGATCTTCGCCGCATCGTTGTTTTCATAGAAACCGTTGACTCTGTCCTGTGAATTGGAATCGTCGAAGTAGAAAGTCCGAGGTAATTGTCTCTGTCTCTGATCGGGCATGTACAGCTGGTCGTACGGCGGGTATTGCGGCTGCTGGTAGTCCCGATCCTCGCTGTCGAATATGACGTTGTTGGGCCAAGCCTGTTGCAGTACCGGTCTTTCGATACCGTTGCTCAAATCCATCAAGTGTGTCGGCGACGAGGGAGCAAACGCCTGCGGCTCGTGTCGCTTCACTTCGACGGGCACGTATCGGTAGTAGTCGTCGTCATCCCGGCAGTCGGGATCGTCCTCGCGTTTGATGGGCACTATTCTCTCACAACCTTCGTAGTTCATGTTTGGTGGTAAACTCGGCATGTGCGCGTGCGCGTGGTGCTCGCGGTCGCGTGCGGCTGGGGACTGAGAGATCCTGGTCCGGACCGCCCCTACCCGTCCCTTCATTGACAACGTACAAAAAATAACCATCTCCACTGCGACGTGTGCGCGCCTCCCGCCCAGCGCGCCGCCCCCCGCCCGCGCACTTAATCCTTCGGGTGCGACAAGGACGGACGTAGTGAAGCCACGTCGATCGTTGACCGGTTCTTGTTTATCTTGTCCATCATTTCCCATCCATATTTACTGCTCTACATAGTGTCGTAGGTATACATATGTACGTTCGGACGCCATGGCCGAGCGCATCGGTGAGCGCGCATCCTGCCCGCCAGACGTCGATATTATTGCACCGTAGCAAAAGTAATCGATCACAGTCGACCTTACTACCATTAATATTGTACTGTTTATAACAACTTGGGAAGTATTCATTAAATATGAACTTCAATAAAATACAAATAGATACCTAATAAATATATTATTAACTATAAATGACGATATTTACATTTTGTATAATTTTTATTTGACTTCCCTATACCGAAACTCGAGACACGTCGTGTAGGTAAGGCGGGAATCGGCGCCACCCTTGCTTGAAGATTTTTTGTGCAGTCGCGTCGTCCTGTCGCCGCCATACTAAAAATATCTTTGACGCAATCGGACCACAAAGCTCGATCCCACGGCCGAACCGCGATGATGCCTTCACTTCTACTAATATTATAAATATTTTAATTATTTTATCTCTGCCGCCCGCTGCTAGACACGGTCAGTACAATGTTACAGGATCTGACATTTTTACAGCTCTGGTAATCGTCTTTTAAATTTGAAAATAGTTATTTTTACGTATAAAAAATAAATGTACAGAATATCATTTAACTATCAAATATATTACGAATTACTTAAAACAATATTTAAAAACTCATTTTACATTAGAAACGAAAATGTAATTATTTCTTAAATAATTAAACTTCGGGTCATAAAAATTATATGAGAGATTTATCCATTTTGAAAAATTTGGCAATACAGACTATTCCAGTTTTTACATAAAATAAAAAAAAATATTTCTCATTATTTTAAAATGCTTGTATTATCTATTGCTCTTAATACGTGACTGCATATTAGGTTACCATGATTATTTTTACTTCAAAGTCGGGAACGCGCCAAGAGATTTTGTTAATTAAAATTCGTGTATACGCACGCTTTATCTGTGGTGATTGCTCCTGTCACCTGTCAATACATACAAGATATCACTGTCTGTAGGTAAAAGCATCTGTCCAACGGCACCCGATACCGTCTGTATATTTCTAAAACGCAATGTTATGATTGAAAGTTCGAACGTAATGCAATCGTCGTGACGTATTTAGTTTTAAAATTTGTTAATACCACCGCCAGCGTTAGCTTAGTTAAGGCATCATTCATACTAGTGATCCGTCCCGATTTGACACGAACCGATTCCGCAAAACTTTTTAATATTTCATTTGTTTCAAACGTTATCAACGCTGTTGCAATTTGATTAAACAAAAAAAATAATGTAGTTCCTTATGTAAAACTTATGTCTAAATTCCGTCTACAAATCGCATGGTATTGTTTTTAATTAATCGTATCTAAATAAGGGCTAGGAAATTGTTGGTCACGGTTGGGGAACAGAAGTGTAAGGTATCGTCCTTCCAGGTGGACCGCCGATATAGTGTGGACGCCAGGAAATCGTTGGATGCGGAAGGCGGAGGACCGCATACTGTGGAAGGCATTGGTAAAGGCCTATGTACAGCAGTGGCCAGACAAGGGCTGGGACAAGGGATGATAAAATAAACGTGCCTAAGAGACTTGTGTGGTAGCCGCTGCGTTACGTTTCTGTTAATCGGCTACATAACGTCATTGTGATAAAACCGTACTAAGGTTTCATAATTAGTTACCATATAGTATCGTTAATATTACTTTACTGTAGATGTTAGTAAGGGGTGTGTTAAATATATTTTGGTTACAATCGCCCGCCGCGACATGAACGATGTTGGCGCGTTATTTATCGTTTCTCGTTCATTCCGACCATATCCTTACGTCAGGTATCTTAAATATATTCCCCTCAACTTGCACGTCGCTATCTGAACGCTACAATAAAAATAAATGTACATTAGCAATCCTTTTGTTGCTTATGTTGAATGTTTTCAAAATCAGTATGTACAATTCATTGTCGTGTACAAATATGTCAATGTTAGCTGTCGCCCGAAATTTAGTTAGCGCAAAATTAAAAAATAAAAATTTATTTAATGTGTTCCTCCAGACTATATAACTTCAAACTTTGGTGTTTTAACGTTATGTTACTAAAAACTATCAAAAATCGTCCTGGCTAGTTCTACTGTTCTAAATTTGAAATTCAAAATTGAAGTTTGAAGATGTTCTGGACATGCGTAATAAACATCCATCCAACTAAATTTTCGCTTTTTTTTTTTTAGAAAGATCTGATGGAATGAAATATATTTTGTTATATTAATCAGTATTATGACTAAGCTTAGTTTTAGTGAACAAGAGGTTTTTTTCCGTATACTATTTTTGAAGTCGGTCTGGATCCGAAGTCTTCTAGTATAATGCTTCAGCGTGTAACTTATTGCGGGTAAATAAAATTTTATATCGTACTTAAATAAACCATTTATTCAAATTGGCAGACTTTATATCGATATCAACAAAATGATAAATTACAAGAATCGTTAATAAATTGATTATTAAATCTGCTCAACTAAAATAACATCGGAAATTCATCGAAAATGGAACAAACGCAATAGATTTAAATGGCTTAAAGTACCCGGGGCCGGATCCGAAATGAGTCACGTCCCGACATCTGCGAAGCGTGGCGATATTGGCGGTTTCATTCACAAACAGATATACTCTTAACGTTATCTTTTCTCTCTCATCTCGTTAACGACGCCGTTGCTGATAGTGAACGCCCTACAAGTACTTTGAACTGAATACACGATGAAATATTTAAAAAAAAACTAAGGTATTGCTTACATCAAAAATGCCGCCCTTCGTTTATTTGTTTTTAGTTTTAATAAAATAAAAGTATTATGTTTCCAGCGTTTTCATCCAAATTGACATTGGTATTTTATACTCGTGAAGATAGTTATTAGCATATGCTTCTAATATAAAAGTGATGATAATAGTAAGGCGAGTAATATAAAAGTGAAAAATAAATAAATTGTTCCTTTCAAAGGTTACAAATTATTTTGTTGACGAAACATCCAATTCAAAACCTAGGTTTTAGTTAACGAAATATAAAACAGTTCTGTATTCAAGCGATGTAGACATCTGTATCATATTATGTCTAACGGAAGGTTTAATAGTTTTAAGTTTTTATTTTTAATTTTATCAACTTGATGCTTAACAAAGCGATTTTTCAAATAGAAACTTTTTGATATGAATTACTAAGAGCAATACAGAAGTATATTTTATCTTCAGTCGATAGAACGAAGCAAAAAAAGTGTACGAACAGCGAGTGTGTGAATTCAAGTAAATATAAAAAACGTTAAGTTGATGCAACAATTTAATAAAATTATATTATTTCTTAGTATTAGATAAAGAATTATCAATAAGTAATAATCACGACTAATGTGAGCTTAAAACGAAATTCATCCCCTTGGCATCGTGTACAGATGTCTAACCCGTGAGAGATTAACGCCTCGCTAAGTTTATTTTGTTAAGAGTTTTACGACGCTGCGGTTTATTTTCAAACTTTCAGTGTTTGCGGTTGTAAGTGACACCTGCTTTAGATAACGTACGTACTTGTTAGTGCATAATTTTGTGTACAAGAGATAGTTTTGTTAACATTCTTTTGAGTTTCTCTACTTCGTATTTTAGATTTTTAGACAGGGTCAAACGAGCGGCGGGATTACAAGGGTGATCATCGACTATTACATATCTTGTTTTTTTTTATATAGGTATATATATAAGGTATTTGTTTATCTTAAAAATATTAATTTTATTATGTAAGTTTTTCGGCATATTTATAACATAATAAATCTATTACGACGTAAAACCTTTTTGTTTCTTCTCTTTTGTTAATAATGGGGGAATCAAATGAGCGTTTTACTTTTTTTTTTTTAATTTCAAAAAGTATGTTAGAACACACTTCTAGAATTGTGTTTGGTCAAACCTTTCGTTAAACAATGAGTTACTTTCCCACGCCGACAGAGGCCGCATCTGCGCGCAACATGCCAAAATTAGTGGATGGACGCCGCCCGATGACCATTGTTTCTCCTGGATAATAAAAAGCAGGGATTAGGTTCTAAACGGCAATATCGTAATAAATAATAAAACGTCTTGGAAACGTTCAGTGCCATAAAACATCTGCGATGCCTCCGCAGCTGTGCTCTGAGGAAAATACGTCACACGTGCGCCGCATCCATAGGCCGGTCTTCCTTAATACCTGTTTACTTTATAACGGCTATTGTTCTTTTAACGAGTAATTCGCTAATACTATTATCTTTATGCCCAACATCTGTGGTGAACTGTAACAGATGGCCTTTAGAAACTCGTTACAACTTGTGTTCTAATACGATTTCAACAGAAATATGCTTTTGTGTAATTATTTTTTATAATACTGCCTCTTGTTACTGACTGTTAAAAATATTTTCAATGTTCGTGTTAAAGGTTTTTTAAGCTCCTTTATTATTTAATCTTATTTAAATAAATACGTTGTACTAGTTTTTATTTTCAATTTTTTTGTAAATATCTTAATTTTTTTATAACTCTTTTGCTATAAAGTTAACATTGAAAAAAATTAAAATGATTTTTTTTAACTGGCCAGTTTCTAATTCTTAACATTTTTACGAAATATCAATGGATATAAATTCGAGGATTTCCGATAAAACGACTAACCTGAAAGTGAAATCTTAAAAAGTATGGTTAAAAGATAACTATGTAATTGTTATAAACTTACCAACCGAACTATTATTTAAAACTAATAATAAACGAACGTATAATGATTTGGAATATAATTAAATGGGATGAAAAGTACCGGGCTATAGATACTGTATTTTCAGGGTACACCTCCGGCGAGCCGCGCACAGATGCGACGCATGTGTGGCGCTCTGCACGGCGATGCCGACGAAACCAACAGCCATGAAAAGTTCATATATAAGACAAACAGAATTGATTTAATTATTAAACATTTAGAATCTTTAATAATTATACCAGATGAGTACCTCGTGTAATAATGGAATAGATAATGTTAAAAGATTTTTTTGATTCATATCCAATTGCATATTCATTCAAAAATAATGTATGAATAAACCTACTACGAGAGACTAAGGGATCCTTGCTATAATTACAGAATATATAACTAAACTAAACTTCTCGGTTATGTTTTATTTCGTTATCGCGAAATTATAAATGGCCAGGTACTTCTCATGACAATTTTTATTCTTTACTTACCTTTTTACTATAAACCTTAACTATATCAATAAAATCATATTTAGCGATCGAAAAATGTTTTGGTTTTAAATAGAAGAGTCATGTATTATTCTCGTTAGGACCTTCCTAATTAGATTGGTATAGTTGGTGACCGCAGTATCACCCTGTATTGTCCGGCGTTCACACGAATTGTTTTGTTTCAGCAGATGCCCGATGCACTGCACGACATTCCTGCCCACTAGGAACGCTGCCAACTAATTACGCTTTCTGAATTAACCTGACTAAATACGTAGTATTCTTAGAAACGCTTGTAGTTAACTTTTAAATCGGTATTTTTCAACTAAAAACTTTTTTATATCTAACATCATTTTCTTTAACCGTGTTTTTTTTAATTACCTATCTTAATTTTTTCTGGATTATTACGTCATGTTATCTATAATCGAAATCGGAAATGACATTTCACTGACTGTCAATGTCATTTAGTGTCTGGATTTATTTTGGAGTGTTTCTATGTTAATTTATGATATAAACATGGCAATTTAATAAGTCTGTGATAATAGTCTTATATAGTAAAATTTGTAAAATTAAGTTTTTTTAGTTCCTCCCCTACATTGAATTCAAATATACATCTGTGCAGTCCTGGATTCATATGTACTGAAAATCACGACAGTATTGTTTTAATACTATGTGAGAAATATGTTTTTTTTTATTTATAGCCAAAATCAATTTATTAACGAAGCCTTATTACTATGTAAAGACGTAGAACAGTGTAAAGGAAACATGAAATCTAGTACGAAATATCTCGTACAAAGATTAAAGCTCCGAAGTAATATGTCGACGGATATATCTATTTTGCATGTCTGGATGCATCCGTGACTCAAATACAATTTGTATGTATTTAGACTTTTGTGTCCTTTACTTCAATAAACGGCAAATTGCAATTTACACCAACTAATGAGAACAGACGTAAAATATTTTAATTTATGTGGGTAATATATACAAGTTTAAAATTGGCTGTTGAGCTTACGAAGTCGCTTACGATGAGGACAATTATAATTTCTCTTTCAAAGGATAGAATATGAATAGAGTTTTTATCACATAAGTAGGTATTTGAGAGACAAATATTTATTACGATTAATATTATGGCTACATTAACACTGAGAATAGCATATATTCATTAACAATATTAGTCAGATCACAAATCGTAATTCGATCCATTAACAAAGGCAAGTGTTATATGGCAGCGGGCTTTGCATAAAACCTCTTTCCTAACAGACTCATGACGTCATTAGGGACGCCGGACCAGACGCGGTGCCGAAGATTTCATTATAACGCGCCATATTTCAAAGGCCAACCGTGACACTAACCAAACCCCGATGCCGAATGACATATGAGGTCATCGCTCAATTTCTGTACATTTTAACTGGTTTGACATCGCTTTAATGATACCGACCGTACTCAAACATATCTAGGGAATAAATTATTCTGGCTATTTAGCAAATGTACCAAAAAAGTTTAATTTCTTGATTAATCGAAAATGTTTCCTTTTGTTGCTGTTTATAAAGACTTACATGAATAAATTGATCAGGTTGGCATAGATTGATATAATAAACAGAGAACATACTTGCAAGCGATGACCACATTGCGAAAGTTCTTATAATTAATTTGCTGGATTTACGTAAATTGTAATTATTTTACTTTATGACTAATTATCATAATACATAAATGTAGTTAGGTATAAAGCTTTTTTTTATAAATACAGCTTAAAAAGTATTTCAAGTGCGAAATTTAAGGAATGCCGAATGCTAACCTAAGTAGTAAAATAACATCTTATCAATATATTATTATACTTTATAAGCTACAATATGGTATTCCTAATGTATCGCTGCGTGCATTATATATATGGGCCAATAACATTTTGATAATTTTCATGGATTATTTTAACACGAAATTTGAACGGAAGCCGCCACTAAACGTATCAACGCCACGAGCGCTCGCTTTCAAAGCAAATACAATTATATTGGCAATGATATGAAAATACAAATACACTGTTGAAAGAATTAAAGTTAATAAGAGGTACATTCCATTCCATGCAAAATTAATAATACATATTCAGAGAAGGAGTTTATACCAAATATGTGACAAATAAGGATAAAACTATCATAGCATCATGAAGCTAAGAAATCAAAATATTGTATAACTTAAAAGGTTTTTTATCATTATTTAAAGTCGTCGTGCCGTAATTGGTTATTGTGGTCCGTTCGGGTACTAGCATCATATAATTATTATAGATCTAACCTATGGAGCAAAGCGTTAAATATTCCAAGGAAAACATTATAGTACCTATTTACGTTTACTCGTGACAGACTGTTTATCTTTAGCCGCTTTTACGATCCAGCGATGAATTATTAACCGTCGCCGCAGTGACAGACTGTCTCCGGCAGTGAAATATAATAAAGGAATATTCGGTTATGTTATTTGTGAAATTTTATCGTTTTAAAATGTTTTATTGTTAATTAACAGCATATTACAAAAACTAAGATTGGGACTGCTTGTTTTAGTATAGTCTAGGAATTATTGGGGGATAAAGGTGATGTTCTTGCCAAGGCTAGATTTTAGTAAATTCTAAAACTAAATCCTTTTCGTTTTCAACTGTAGCTTAATAAAGCTTAATCCTTATTAAATATTAAGCTAGAGTACAAATAACGACTAAGCCAAGCCTGGCTTATATTTCACCGATACGTCAATAATACAATCTTGCTGTTTTTAATTTGTTATCTAAATATTCATGTTTTTACATATTCAAGCGTTACATAGATGCAGACATTTGATGACCTCTAAGTTAAATAAAGGATTAAAAAAAACACAAGATATGATAAAAATGAAGGATATTTATAATAAAAAACATTATGTTTAATGTTTAATACTCTATGATGCGCATGAGCAAGGGGCGAATGGCGAGCGAACAAATTGTCAATGTCAAAACTTGGCGCTGATTTATCAAATAACTATCTATTGTGATATTAGTTTAAGAGAATTTTTATTTTTTCTAAATCATGAAACTATATTAATTATTGAAAATGGATAAAGGAGAAACTTTTTTATCGTGTGCCGTGACTGCAGAGTGGACTACTCCTGAAGGTTCGATTATTAGAAAGGTAAATCATAAGACTGCTTCTTTACGACTGATTCGAAATGAATTTCGTGAGATGTTTATGGAGATTACTACTGATAAACATGCCGCAATTCGACTAGGCTTGGAAGGTATCAATGTTTTTAAAAAGTTCATGGCTGAAGGAAAAGCTAGTATTAAGTTTCAAGAGGTTGGATGTACGCTGTTTCTTTCTAATGCACCTCCAACCAATCTTGTTTCTTTTCTTCGTACAATGTTTATCAAAATGACTGGAGATAAAGATCACTCTAATGTTACAAAACAAACTATGAGGGCAAAGTTACTAAGTGGGAAGGCTCAAGCTTTTGAAGAGATTAGTCCGGTAACAGTGGCAGATATGCGTGACGCTAAAAGTAAGATAAGTAAGGCGACAGTTACAACTCCATCACCTCCAAGGAAGCGAAAAGCTCAGGAAGAAAGTAGGGGTCCAGCACCTAAGAAATTATATTCACCATCACCTTTGACTAGTCAGGGTACTCTTAATAGTGAGCAAGAGAGGGTATTAGAAGCTTGTCTTAGTGGTAAGAACATATTCTTTACTGGATCAGCTGGCACTGGCAAGAGTTATCTGTTAAAGAGAATTGTAACTGCCCTGCCGCCAGATGTTACTGTGGCAACGGCTTCTACAGGAGTTGCAGCTTGTCATATAGGTAAGATTAATGACTTTTTTTGAGGTTTAGATAAAAATCGGTAAAATACCCATTTTATTGTAATAGTTATACTTTTATTGTATTATAATGACTTATTTAAAGAAAAAAGACTAGTTTTAAATAAACAATGTATTTTTTATATATGATGATTACAGGTGGCACAACTCTTCATGCTTTTGCTGGTATAGGTGATGGCAGTGGATCTGTAGAAAATCTTTGTCAGAAAGCAATCAAATTGCCACTGGTTGCTCAAAAATGGAGGAAATGCAAGCATCTCATTATAGATGAAATCTCAATGGTTGACGGGGAATTCTTTGAGGTATATCATGTGTACAATGTTTTATTCATTGACATTTTGACTTAAATTTCTTAATACCATTGTAACATTTACAGAAACTCGAAGCAGTGGCCAGATACGTGAGGAAAAATGATAAGCCATTCGGTGGCATACAATTAATTCTATGTGGCGACTTCTTGCAACTGCCACCAGTTGTTGACAAAAGTAAAAATGGCAAGAAATTTTGTTTTCAATCCCCGTGTTGGGAGAAATGTATTAAGCTTTGTTTTGAACTTAAACAGATACACAGACAGACCGATCAAGAGTTTATAACTATATTAAATAGTTTAAGGATAGGTCGCGTTACTAAGGAAATCAGTGATCGTTTGTTAGGTACCGCTAAGCAAAAAATTGAAAGTGATGGGATATTGGCAACGAGACTATGCTCACATACTAATGATTCTAAATTGATTAACAATTCAAAGTTACGGGACCTTAAGGCCGAGGAAAAAGTATTTGACTCACAAGACAGTAATAATGCAACAAACTTATTGGACAATCAAACTATTGCACCTTCTAAATTGATACTTAAAATAGGTGCTCAAGTGATGCTTTTAAAGAACATTAATGTTAATGCTGGGTTAGTCAATGGAGCCAGAGGTGTTGTGGTCAGGTTTGATGACGGGTTACCTGTTGTTAGATTTAAAAACAAAAAAGAATATACTGCAAAAGCGGAAAGATGGTATGTTAAAAACTCAAGCGGGACATTGTTTTGCAGGCAACAAATTCCATTGAACTTAGCATGGGCTTTTTCAATTCACAAATCACAAGGTTTAACTTTAGACTGTGTAGAGATGTCTCTGTCCAAGATATTTGAAGCTGGCCAAGCTTACGTGGCTCTGAGTAGAGCACAAAGTCTACATACATTGAGAGTGTTAGACTTTGATTCTAGACATGTATGGGCTGATCCAAATGTACTAGAATTTTACCAAAGGTTCAGGCGACGTTTACAGCAAATGGAAATAATACCCCTCGGCAGACCATTGTCGGACAAGACAAATAAAAAATTAAAACTTAGAGAAATTTTACAAAAGCAAATGACCCGAAAATAAGTCATACATTTTATGTGTCATCATCATCATCATCATATCAACCACACGTCACCCACTGCTGAGCGTAGGCCTCCCCCAAAGATCGTCACGACGATCGGTCCACGGCCGATTTTATGTGTATTTTACAATAATTTAACAAAAAAACAAATAAACTTAAGTAATGATGAATAAAAAGTTATTTCAGAATAATAAACTCCTTAATGAATTTAGGTAGTTATTTATATTTCTTTATAAAGTTAATGAAATCATTAACGTTGTGTTTGAGATTCACATTTTTGTCAAACAATTAGAAACAGTATAGAACAATATTTAATGATGTGACAAAGAAAAAAAAATTGTCCAATCTCATATATCTAAGACTGATAATAAACAATGTAATACAGTTTACATTTTCTAAGTTCATATATTTAGTCAATAAAAATAACATAATTTATTTTATTCTACGACAATACCAGTCTTTTCTTTACCTTGACTCTACAGTGGTTAGGATTTCAATTTGTTCTTCGAGGGTGGCTAATTTCTCTTGTAAGCATTTAACTATGTATTTATAAGTTTCAATACTTTGTTCAGTTTCCTTTTTAGACGATTTAGATTCTTCCAAGTTTTTCTGTAATAGTTCTACATGTTTTTTATTTTGTACAACTAGTTCCATCAGTCTTGTATTCAAATGATCTTGCTTTTTAATTAATATCCATAGCTGTGCTTCAGTCGGTGTGTCCGTCTTACATTTGTAATCATTGTTCATATAAGTTTCTAAATTTGGAGGCTCCTTCAATTTGCTTAATGTGTTTTTGATGTCGGACATTAACTCTGCCTGTGTCAATTTATTTAGTACTCTGTCTGCATTACTTCTCGACGATGTGGACATCTCTTGTGTATGCTGAAAGAAATTATCACAATATTGTAATTTAAAATTCATCACTTTTATAGAATTTTTTTATTTAAATATAAACTTACCTTAACTGTATTTTTCTGTGTCAAAGAAGTAAATAAAGTTGGTACAGCGTCATCTTTCAATTTTCCTTTGATACCGAAACACTTTGGTTCAAAATGCTTAGAACATATTCTACTTCTGTTCCAATCAAGAATAGTACATTTGGTTTTCAAAATTTGCAACCATTTGTTTCTCATGTCACTCCTAATTGGGCATCTGTAAATAAATATCTACCTTTATACTTAACGTATAATATACACAACACAAATTCAAATTTACAGAAAAAATTACTTACGGGTGAAATGTTACTCCACGTGGTTTGTTAAAAATATTATGATTACAGTCGCGTACAGCACAATCTGTGTGAGACATTCTGCTTATGCTGTAAAAAAATATATCTTACTTATATTTGTTTCAGTTATTTTTTTCAATCAAATGCGGTCTTTCAAATTGACAATGTGACACTGTCAATTATGACGTTAGGATCTTAGTGTTGCAGTTATATATTTGCAACATTGAATGTAATCAAAATTCGAGATGGTTAATTGATCATTTTTATTAACAATTCATGTTGGCTTCTTCCCCTTCTATATTAAGTTATAAAACCTTAAACTGTTTATAGGTTAATATCACGTCAGATGTTAACATAATTTAAATTACTTAATGTAAAAAAAGATGCTTTTTAATTTTCATTTATTTATAATAAATTACAATTTCATAACGATATACACATATAATGACATAAATATTTTAAATTGAATAAATATTTGTTTAATCAGATACGCTTATAGCTACGGGCGGGATGAATCTCCAAACATGGTTGACTTCGCCAGAACATGGTTGGAGGATGGAAGTAGTGTCCACCTCTTTTGGAACTGATTCTTCTATTGGTTCTGTAGTGGAACATTGTATGTCTATTTTATATTCACCCGGAGTTAAAAAGACGACGGTGCACTCGTGGAAAGCTTTGGAAGTTTCTGTTAATGTTGACAGAACCACTCTGAAACACAAAGAACAAATATCAAATTATACAGTTTTTTTGCTAGTGAAAACTTTTTGGAATTGAACGACAGCTTACTTATTATTGCCAGCTGTAGCAATACGGTTATCCAGCTTGTAGCTGAGAACACCATTGTTGTAGTCCTGGTAGAACTGCACGGAGAGACAGAGCTTGTGCAGCGGGCGGCTGAGTAGGTTCTGCACGGAGACGCCCAGCGCGAGACACTCGCCCGCTATGCAGTTCAACTCTTCTTGCGGCTTTATGCACTGCTTGTTTACACTCACCTCTGCAATAAAATTTTGATTTGAATATTTGATTGAAAAAATAGTTATGTACAATATAGTATTAATAATACACATAGTTACCCCAGTTCAAAGGCGACATTCTAACGATATCCATCATGGCGTGTGACAGCGTGATGCCACGCACAGAGGCGACGCCACGCAGGTCAGATTGGAGCAGGTGCCAGCGCAGTGACACGTTGGTCGTTATGTGCTCCGAACACATCAGCTCCAGGTTCGTCGACCCACTAGATGTCGATGTAGATTTCGATTCTGTCGTATCTGCAAAATTGTTATATTGAATTACTCTATGGTGACACTATAATGACTTATTCTATGACCATGGAATGAATCATTACAGTTGTCAAAGTAAATAACATATTCCTTTGGCTTGAAGGTTTCGTAAACAAGTCAAAAAATTAAAAAAAAGTAAATGACAGCTGTCAAGTAGTAAACATATTGTTATAAGTATAAATTAAGTATGGCCTTATGTCATACAACAGTTTAATTTATTTACAAAAATAAAAAACAAGCAAGTATTGTTAAGACTTTGTGAGACCTTTAAATGAGAGTCTAAAATGCAAAAGATATAATATAAGACTTATATGTAAAAAAATATTGTGAAATACCTTCGTCGTTATATTTAGCGGGCGCGACATGGAAGGGGCAGCGGTCCAGCGGCACGGGCACTCTGCGCGACTCCTTGCTTTCTATCAAGATGTGCTTGTCGTCCGTGAAGTGGAACGCCATTTCCTCTGATGTTAGATTTGTTACATCCAACACGAGATACAGTTGTGTGGGACTAAAACATTATATTATTTATTTGTAGTTTCATTAATTCAAATGACTTGAACAAAAAAAAAAGTCTTACACATTTTATTTTATTATCGACTCAATAGCGACATTTATTTTAAAATATGACATCGGTTTAGTATTTTTTGAGTTTATACGTTACAAAGATACAAAACTCCCCCAGTAGTAGATTCTGAGTAGATAACTCATTATTTACTATATTATGTACTTATTACTTAGTCTAATATAGATTTTTAAAAATTTAACTTACATCTCGGCAGGCAGGACGTCCCAGTGCGTGATTGAGACGCTGGGCAGCAGCTCCAAGTTGAACTGCAGCGTGGACTGCCGGCAGTGCGACTCTTTGCCCGCGCCGCCCGAGTACCTTAGTATCATCTGTATAACACATACTTTAAATAACAAACGAGATTAGCAGCTATTATTTTTTTTATAAGAGAAGGCAAACGAACGGTGGAATTACGAATTGTTTTTTTTTCAAAGATTTTATGGACTGGTTACTGGACTTTTAAACCAGATATAAAATTGATCATTGACGATCACTGCAAAATATTAGAGGAACCATAGACGGAAGATTAACAGTCTTTAAAAAAGTTTTAGTTTACGTCGGCACAACGTTAGATTATTTTTGTTTAAATTTATTTTTAAAGTAAACACTGATATTTAGGAATTTAACTGACCTGTGCTTCAACTTGTCGGCCTCTGGACGGCGGCAGGACCGACAGCGGCGCCGACCAGCTTGTCGTTTGAGAATTTGAAGATCTTGAACCGAGCAACAAAAATTTAATACAAATTAAAGAAAAAAATCTCGAATAAATTGTTTGTACTGTATTAATTCGTAAATATTGACGTAAAATTTGTATTTTCGTAGGTAAAACTCTAAAACTACTGAAGCAAATTCAAAAATTCTTTTGCCATTAGAATGCTACTTTATCAGGCATTTTTATTATCTTTATAGGCAATGTCTATTATTATTTTTTGAATACCGCGCGGACAATGTCACGGGTAAAACCTAGTTCATATTTTATTGGTATTTTCCTCTGGTAGTCATACCATACATTCAATTTTAATAATTCTGATTTTTTTTGTGAAAATCAATTAATTAATTGATTGGTAAATAATTAATTAACTTTTAAGAATCATACCTAAAGCTGCCAGAAGTTCGGTTAACCATTAGTCCGCTACTTAATGACGTATGTGGGTTTGAACTCTGCGTTGGTAGCGACAGTTGAGCGTTTGGTACTGGAGATCCAACTCTTGAAGGATAATTGGAGGTCAGACTGTTCGGGAATAGGTTCTCTCCGACACCTCCAAGGTCTAAGAAGTCAGCTTCTGCGTATAAATTTAGTTTGACGGTGGCTACTTCGTTGGGCAGTATGGGCAGCTGTGATTGTACGTCGTCGTTGGACCATTGGAAGACTTTGGATTGGAGTTGGTTGTCCATATTTGACTGTAACGAAAATTAATAAAAATAAAGAGAATAAGGGGCAAGATTACTTCTAGACCAGGTGTCGTACGTTGCACGGTTTTACTTTTA
Organism: Papilio gigon; assembly: GCA_027563995.1. Taxonomy (NCBI): domain Eukaryota; kingdom Metazoa; phylum Arthropoda; class Insecta; order Lepidoptera; family Papilionidae; genus Papilio; species Papilio gigon. The sequence goes on along the minus strand of JAODUI010000007.1, from coordinate 2,745,594 downwards.
GTACAGAGCCCTAAAAAAATATATATATATTTAATAACATATATAAATAAAATTTTCAAAATTTTTACTTAGTTTGATGAACAAAAAAAATGTTTTTTTTTTAACATTAATATAATTTTGTTAATTTACTAATATTTTTTCAAAGGTTAAAAAAACTTTTGTTTGTATTTCTTCACAATAGTGGAATCGGATTCGAAGCCACGACTAGATCGGAAATTCACGCCCTTGATAAGGCTATTGGCGCTTCGAATTCTAAAAACCTATCAATAGATGGCGCTGTATGATAACTTGACATAGACAAATTCGAATTTCAAATAGACACTGGCCGAAGTTATTTATAATGTTAATTAAAAAAAAATCTCACTTGTATCGCCAAATCCAAGTATTCAATAGGCACAGCACTTGTGTTAGTTATTTTAATAGTACATTCAGTATTTTCACCGTTATATAACGTTACATTTGTGACGTTGTTGTGATTCTCACTGGTGACATTTATATGTCCAGACAAAGATAGGCTTGTCTCTATCAACATTGTCGGTAGACTGGGTATCACTTCGATGACGTATGATGTCGGAAATTTGTTACTCAAAGGTATATTTTTCAATCGACAATTAGATTTAACGCCTAGTGTATGCGTCGAGTAGCCCAGTATTTGTAGTTCGCCAACTTCTTTGGGTGTACCGTGCAAGTTGACAGTAGTTGGTGAGTCCGGTGGTAGTATTATTGTCTCCGGTAAAGATTCGAACACCACGCCCGATGTTAGAAGACGCATGTTGGATACTTTCAGTTCGAAGGGTAAGGGATTGGTTAGCTTCATTTGTACTTCGCATATATCGTCCTCTACCCATAGATATTCTGGAAAGTTTTTATTACAAGATATAAAAAAAAAAATATTGGAGCCGTAGTTACAAGTGTACAAATAAAAAAATAACAATATTCTCATGATTATGATTAATTTTTTTATTTTATTTTTCCAACTGATATCTTTTTTTCTTAGTTTTTCGCAAGAAATCTCGAAGTTAAAACTTCTAATAAATATTTTGATATTTACCCATTTTCCCTTCCTTCTTGGATTTCCTCTCGAGACTGCCGAAGTGTATGGGTGTGAATATGAAAGGTCCCTGTTGTACTTTGCACTTGACGGAGTGCGGGGTCCGGGTCGGTGGGAGAGGCTTCGGCGAGAAACTTAGGCATTGAGGCACATGGGTCAAGTTAGCTGGTGGTATTACTTCGCCTGTTTCCAGAACCAGCGGTACTGGACCTCCTTCACATTGTGCTGATACCGCCTACATCAAATATACGTATGTAAATATGAATGGGTGGTCTTTTTTTTATGAGCTTTGACAGTGGATAGTAACCTGCAGCTGTATAGCGAGATCTCTGTGTTCCTGGCGCGAGAGGTGCGGCCACATAGCCTGCAGCAGGAAGGTCATGTGGCGCGTGGCCAGCGCCGGGTGCCCCATGCGGCGGGATGCCACCACCACCTCCTGCAGTAGCTGGATCTGCAGAGCCGGCCACCCTGACAAAGGAAGTATTACATATAATGGGCCTAGTCTTTTTAGAAAAAAACATTATTTACAAACTTTTGCATAACAAAAGTAGATGGCGCAACTTGCATATTAGAAGTGGCATCTACTTTCGTGTTTTCACTACATAGTAACTTTTGTAAGTACCTTACCTATCTGATGCTGGACGACGTGTCCAGGGTCTAGGCTGAGCATGTGCCCGGGGAAGCTGTGCAGCATGAGGTAGTAGCAGCGCTGCCAGTCAGGGTTCGGGTTGTTGGCGCTCACCTGACGCGTCGCTGCCAGACGCTGGTAGAACGCAGCTTTCCGCAAGAAACCTGAAATCATCATAAATTAATAAATAAAATCTTGTTAAATTTCTATGGTACTTAAAAAAAGAGAATTTTAAAACATATCCAATGGCACAGACTCGTGTGGTATGGTGTCATGAATTGTGTTAACATTTACTTCAACTATCGATTTTCTTTAAATTCAAGTTCAATATTTTCATTAAAAGTGGGCAATAATTTACCTATTTCCTTGTAAATTTCAGCAAGAGTATCAAATCTCTGTATCTTCTCGAGTTCACTGAGCGTCAGGTTAATGAATATCACATTCTGCAGGAAGCTGGAGGTCAACAAACTATTGTTCTGCTCCACAGCTATCCTCGCCGCTTTGAAGCACGCCTCAGTTTCGATAATACCCGCATTCTGATATTTACTATAATGTATTATAGCTTTGCGGTACTTCTCGGCTATGTCCTCTCCGTTTAGGAGATATTGATTGTTAACTTGTCTGGGTATTGAAGGTATGTCCATCGTGATGTAGGACTTCTGACTTTGGTATTCAATATCACTGGACGAGGCCAAAGACTCCGTGTCTGCATTATCAGTTTCAGATTGCCTCGACGATGTTTCAACACTCTCAGAGGAAGATGGTGTTAGTTCACTCGGTGGGTTTATTGGACTGGATGTCTTTGAAGATCTCAACGGAGATGAGGTAAGCTTGTATTTCCTGAACGAATCAATGCTCGGTTGATATAATGATAATGGCTTCGTTTTGTTAGGTGAACTCTCTTGAAGACTTGCGTTTCGATGTAAAGGCATAGTGCTACGTAAGTTTGGATATATAAGTATAGCAGAGGCTGCACAATGACCTAAAAAAAAAAAATTCATAATATGATATCAAATATTTAATAAAAAACGATTACATAGGAATTAGGTTCATTTGTTTAATCAAAATTCTTCCTACATCAAAAAGTTAGGTTTCATATTGATTTTTAAAAGTGATACCTTCTTTTGCAGCGGCCAGCCATAGCCAATCATTAACAGCCTTCAATATCTCCGCAGAAGAATTATACAAGCTCAAACTTTCAGCTACCAGTCCAGCTTGTAATGTTAGATCAGCCAGGTTTTTGGTGACGCGACCCATACAGCGCTTCTTGTTGTTACGTGAATCCATGTCCAGACCTACAATGGTATATAAACATTCATATATGCGTGAGGTAAATTGTGTTAAGTAATATGTGTATTAAAAGAACAATTTGAGGAAAAGAAAATATTATTGCCAATATACTTATGACACAAATGAGCTACTTTATCTTGTAAAGCTAGGATTAAAAACATATTAATTCTATACCAATATTTTTAATATAGATAGGAGATACCTAAGTAACTACAAAAAAATTATAAAGAAAATTTTTACCTATAAAATCTCTTTTCTCAAAAGGTGCCAAAAGTAATGAAACCTTATCAAGTTTCTCACGAGATCTTTCCAATCTTTTCGACTCCACAACCCAGAATAGTGAGTTGATGAGATCAGCTACATTCTGCTCCAAATCGGACACTGGTTCATTCTCGCCGTAGAACATGGCGTGGGTTTTGAAATTAGATGGTATTGTAAAATTTTCTTCTTGTACCACATAAGAAGCACTGGATGATGTTGATTGAGGGTAACTATCGTTTGATGACAGACTGTCTCCTGGCTCACTTGTTGGCCTGCAGGAGTTGAGGAAAAATAACAAATACAACTTATTATTGTGGATTGCCACTACTTAAATACTTATTCAAAAACAAAATATTATCATTTTTTTTTATAAGTTTAAAGGTGTTTAAACAGCTGGCTGAAACCTCAACATTCCTATGATTATATTAACTATATATTAAAAAGTGTTTGCAGAAATTTCTAAATAAAATTAAAAATCATACTTGTAATTTAAGCTGCTCTTATCATCTGCCTGTTTATTTTCATACACGCTGTATGTCTCCGGTTCTTGTTCAGGTTTCTTCAAGTTACTGCCAGGACTGAACATGAACGCCCGAGAGTCATATAGTGTGTTGGAATACTTCACTTTAAGCGACTCATGTACCCTGCACACTTCATTCAACTCTATTTGGTTTGTAAATTTACTAAGAGTTATCAAACCAAGTACCCGTCTGTAAAATTATTTAAATTTATTAATTTTCATTTACAAACATTATTTACATTTTAAAGTATAATTAAAATTGATTTACTACAAATCAGGTAATAAATATTTGAATTAAATTCAAATTAAATGACTATAGTCTATATACTTTAATAAAAAACTTTGTTGTGTAAATAGATAATTTGTAAATATGATACATTAATAACAGATACCTATGAGTCTGAAAATCTCCCCAATCATTGTTCTCCACTGGGTAATCTCGGACATATCTGACCCAAATATCTCTCACTTGTCCAGTGGAATCTACAAAGTGAATAAAAGAAAATACACAAAATGTTACTTAGAACATATTAAAAAGACAATTTGATATAGTAAAAAAAATAATACGCACTTCGTTAGGAGGAGCAAAGAAATACATTTTTATTTACCCCAAAACAAAAAAGGAACAATGTTGTAGGAAGATACTGAGACATTTCAGATTTTGATTTATTCAACTTACCAGTAACTTTAATATTGTTAACTCGTTGAATCCGTTCCCACAACTTATTAAAATTTTTGAGGACGCCCCCAATACCTTTGACCAACACCAAAAGGCAGGCGTGGTGCTGGGCATGTTGCGCGTAGTCAGGATGCGACATTACTGACTCTCCAGGCGCATGAGATAATATATAGCTCAAGGATGATCGCATTGATATCTCATTAGATCAATTTGAAAGCAAAATAGTTTTTTTATGCACTTTCTTTTCCGTTTTAACACTAAAGAAGATTAACATTGAGTAGGATAAATATTTCATTAGACATTCAAGAAATTACTTAGTGCAAGGCACCTTTTCCTTTAATTACTACTAAACTCGGTTACGTTTCTTGAAAAAATAATCAAATACAAACTACAATTCGCAATTTAAAAATCGCAAATCGATGTTATTGATTGTTGTTGTTTTTTTGACGTTTAAAGTAGTGACGTTTTCACACCGCAGAATATATAATAAAATCGGTAAAAATAGTTTTCTAAGATAATAGATTTTGTAAGATGTAAGGTATAATAACGAAGGAAAACTAAAAGATAAAAAAGACAAGTTGTGGAAAAGTTAATTTCTTAAAGTTTTAAAAAGTCTAATGTCATAGAGAAGACAAAGTAATTGTTGACAAATAACGTCAAACGTTAAATAACACAATGAAATAACCTAAAATACCAAATAAGTTTTGAAGAGTCAGATTCCTTATTTATATAAATAGTTGTAGTAATTGTTTAGGAATATCGGATAAATTGTCTGTTTCTGCTATACAGTAATTATTTAAGCAATGGCGTCTAAAGAAGGAGGCGAGAAGACTAAAGTAAAAAAGAATCGTAACATTGTGGTCTCGTCGAATTTCATACATTGACTGATTTGTATATCTTTTCAGAATACTCAAGGAACCGGAGATAACAAAGAGAAGCGTAGAAAAGAATCTATATTGGATTTGAGTAAATACTTAGAGAAGAGCATACGAGTTAAGTTTGCCGGTGGTCGCGAAGCCGCGGGTATTTTAAAAGGCTATGATCCGTTACTAAACCTTGTCCTTGACAATACAACTGAGTTTTTAAGAGGTACGTTTTATTTTGATAGTATGTTTCATAGAAATCAATTTTCGGCGGTAAAACTAAACTGTGTTAAATTCAATGTTTTTAGATCCAGATGACCCATATAAGCTTCTAGATGACACAAGAGCACTTGGATTAGTAGTTTGCCGTGGAACGTCAGTTGTTTTAATATGTCCAATGGATGGTATGGAAGCCATACCCAATCCATTTATAACTCAAGAAGGTTGAACCAAGTGTTTCCATTATTATGTCTAATGTAAGGATTTAAAATAAGTAATAAATAAGAAAACAATTTCTTTATAATTAAAATTATTTTATTTAAAAAAATTATTGCACTTTATTAGATTATAACTACTTTAGTTGAAGGAAGTACAAATAATCTTTCATATATACTGATTTTGATGAAACTGCATTGTCCTATTACATAGGAATAAGTAGAAGGAAAGACAAAGGATAGGGTAAAAGGATTTAAACATCACCTAACCTTGCTTACGTTACTATATGCACCATAACAACACTTCAGTCTTGACATAGCTGTGGGATATCAATATGAAACCAAAGAGAATGTTTTTTTTTTTGATAAAAGGGGGCAAACATGTGCCTGGATGACAAAGGTGATCAACAATGCCCACGAATATCTGCAATATTGTTAGAGCGATTGTCTTCTGTTCATGCATTATAGTATGACATGAAATGAAACTTGTTTCAAATAACCTCAACAGATTGACTTAAATATGGTAACTTTAATTTAAATGTAATTGTAATTCTACTAATCAAATCCAAACTCATTTCTAATCCAAGGATAGCTTTTAGGACAATCTACACATGTTATCATATATTTGTCATGTTCTAAAACTTTTGAGGGTAGTTTACATGTCCTAGGTTTGCTACAAGCTATTTCATTGTCAAGGAAACGACGATCCTTGCATTGCCATGGTTGGAATTTCTTTAACTGGAGTACTGGTGTTGGTCTTCTCATCCAGTCTATTACCTCCTTGTATGTTACAAAGTATACATCAGGCAGCCTCAATAATTCTATTATAAATCTCTGTAAAAGAAAAAAAAATGAAATGTATAGATACATAAGACAAAATAACAGTCTGGTGGTAAAAATAGATTAAAACGGTTATCCAAAGTAAAAATAGCGAAACCAAATATAAGTCATAGCATAGTGCTAAGAAATATTTGTTTTGCAAAAAAAAAATATTTTGACAGCTGTCATAGATCAATAAACAAAAGAATAAAAACAATTTGATTCAACAGTGTAAATAGGCAGATGTTTTTAATTGCATCTGCATTCAATAAAAATTATTATCACATGACACAAAAAAATTGCAGTTTTACCTTTAAAGCAGCAAGGTAATGAGTATTTCGTAACCATGTACCACTTAAATGTATACCAAATGGCGCTCTATTTTTTAAATAATGCCTTTTGAAGTTGTTTAGTAAGATACTGTATATGTCATCGCCCGTGAGCGTAAAAGGGCAATGTTCCGGAGTGGCATACGAATTATTTTTGCCATCTGTAAGGGGGTTTATAACCATTTGCCATAATCCTGCGTAACTTCTAGTTGGACAATATTGATGGTTTTCTATAAATAAACAAGAAAGTAAATAAATATATTACAACTAAATAACTAGTACCTTCTAAAATAAATTACATAGTTTATTATGTAAATTAAAATTATGTAAGTATCTATTACAAGTTACAAGTTGCACAGATTATAGATAAAAATTTTCATCAACTTGTGACGTAAATGTAGGTGGTCTAATTTCTAAACTAAATACTTTCGATAGACGCAGTTATGCTAAAAGTAACCAATGTAGGTCGCTGGTATCTGAGCTTATGGAATTCCAATTTGACATTCTTAATGTAGTTATCAACCAAAAGTCTTATCACTTACTAACAGATGATACTATTGCTTAATTTATTTCGTCATGAAGGGTTTGTATTATTTATTGGTTGAACAAGGAAGTGTTTAGCAAGCACGATACACGGTTCGAATGGCATTTAAATGACTGTAAATGAAAGTCTTGCCTGTGCACTCGTGTGGCATTTTGTAATCATGTGTGTAGGGCCAGTACGGCGGCTCCGAGAGGGGCGCCACTATCGTCGCGTCGTACACAAAACCGAACTCTTGCATCATGACGAACTGTCGGTTCCATCCGACAGATAGATAAGGTACCCGAAGACCTCTATAATCATTAAAAAAAAACATGTATAAAAATAATCGATCCGTCCATGTCCTTAATACCTTTACTAGTGTTAATTACCTGAAATCCTCCATCCAAACTTTACCAAACCTATTGATTATGTTCGCCTGACCAACCATTTCATCGAACCAATCTTCTACAGTAGCATTCCTAGCCCACCATTCCTCTGGGCCACGATGTCTGTAATTATTTTAAAAACCACACATTATTTATTCAACCGGTTTAAAATTGTTAGAAGACTACGTTATAATGTATTTCTTCACACTCAGAATGGTGATGACAGGGCAAGTAAACGATGCTTAATCTGCCCTTTTCCCTACGGACGGTCGACAGAATTTGTACAATCGCTACAGTACCCTGTGTCCCGCTTAAAAAAAATCTTGCCCGGAAACTTCGGCCCTTCTCACAAATAAACAAATGAGAAGCACACCGGGTTAATAGTAAAAATCGATTAGTTGTCTACCTTTTCTGAACACTGACCGACTGTTTTCTCAAATATATTTAAAAACTGCATCCGAATGCCTATTGTGCTCGCATCATGGACTGAATGCGTACGTAACAAGTGGCTAGCTTTTAAGGTGGAACACCGCGAACAGACGTGTTGGTACTACACCGTCATACATCTCCGTCAGCCGTCATATTTAAACTTAAACGTTAACTTACGTTACAGAATGCACTGCTATTTCATGTCCGTCGTTCCACAGTTTCTGCACGTGTCTATAATTGGTATACGGGTGCGAGACGAAGAATGTAGCCTTTATAGGGCATCCGTTGGGATTTTTTCGATCGGACGTAAACAAATGTTTGTTGTAAATGTCCCAGTTTTCGTGATTTACCGCTCCATTGAATGTGAGAGTGATCATTTGTGGCGTCTGCAAAAGAAATACTCGATTCGTTTATAATATACATTAATCCGTAACAAGACGGTGGATTACTTCCGCATTGAAGAGAAACTATGAACTGTACAAATCATTATAAATTTAACAGTTTAAAAATAGAATGTGGGAAATCCCCTTGTTACATGGGAGAATGTCCGTGGGGGATGAAGTCTCGAAATATGAAACTGCTTTATAAGGGTACCACTTAATTATGACGTAATCATTCTTCCAATGATAGATGATATTTGCAGCGACCAATTACAAACCATCGAAAATCGGTTATAATAACTTTCACGCGTAACAAATAATACAGTGCGTTTTCACTAAATACAAACATCAAGCTTGTATAATACTATTTGTAATTTTGTGTAAGCAAAACTGGCGACTCATTATTGGCACTCATAATAACATATCACGACAACGTTTTTTTTTAATTATTTTCGTTAATTTCCTTGACCTGTACTCTGTACTCCATCGCCGTATCCCTGTAAACTAGTTTGAGAGTACGCTTTGGTTCGCAATGTTCCGTCTATTTAAAAACATGTGTTTATTGTCTTCGGTTGGGCAGTGGAATTTTGTACGGTAATAAAGTACAGTTGATAGAAAAATAGCATACGTTTGTATAATATAAGGTAATTAGGTAAGTAGTGTGTATCGGGTGCGGTAAAACGGAAGAGCGTAAAATCACGCGATGAATTTGTTCAAGCGAACTACGTTACCTGATTGGGAACTAAATTTCCTGGTATTTCTTTGCCTGTTACCGTGCAGAAGCAATCGGGTAAAACGCACACGTTGGGATCGCAGGGTTCCGCCGAATTCGGATCGTTTTTAACATCACACCAGACCTAGAATAAATTATTAGAAATTAAAAAAACAAAAAAACAAATGAAACGTGCACGAGTAAAGAAGGACCAGACGTTAGAATCGGTACAAAGCCAATTTTTATAAAAGGAAATGATTTTAACTCTATTAAAGCCTTCTTAATGTTTCTTGGCATTGGAGAATATATTAAATATTACAATATTATCAGTGTAATTGATCTCAAAATCCGATCTAATAAATGTTATGATAAATAGTCTATTTTTAAACCGTGAAAGTTTATGTCACTAGTATTATTTAGAAATCTCGTCATGTTTCGCTTACGAAATGCAACAGTGACGACAAGTTAGAGATGGCATAGATGCAACTGCTGGTGTTGCAACACAACTGTTAAAGTAATTGTAATTCACCAAATAGACTGCTTTCGTTCGCAGTGAACAACGACTGGAGTCTTGATGTAACAAAATTTGCCACAGCAATAACATCTGTATCACAACAACTTTGTTAATACAAAAAAATAATAAAAAGGATGATATGGTTTTGTTTAGAATTGAATAGTAATATTAAAACGAAAAGACAATTTTAATATTCTATTCTAAACTAAAGAAAGTTGTGAGAATTCAAAATGGCTGTCTTGGTTAGAATGTGACACATTGTTTAAAACAATAGCAAATTCTCAAATTGAATAGTTAATACAAAAATCTTTCTATTAAATAAGTAATCTGTAGTTATTTAGGTGAAACATATTTATATAGTATAAATACTTCGTCAGATAAATCGTCGCAGTCAAATGAGCCGTCGCAGAAGAATTCGGCCGGCAAGCAGCGACCGTCCGCGCAGCCCAGGTGTGTCTCATTGGCGCACATCGCATGCTGCAGCAGCGGCTGTGGTAGGACTATTTCTAAAAAACATAAAACACTATTATTTATCGCAACATTATAATACATTTAAATGTTACAGAATATTGAAACAATCGCGTAATCAGAATACGAGAAGGCGTTTGTAAAAAGTACCAACGCGTCCGTTCGTATTGTTCCATCTTAAAAGTACAGTCGTTTGAACGTTTCTACGTATTAAGTTTATGACCCGGGTACGATAGCCAATAGGATGCAGTTTTTAAATGTTTGTGAGAAAAAAGTCGGTCAGTTGTCAGAAGAGGTAGACGACTAATTGCTTTTTACTGTTATTTATTTTTGTGCTCCTCATTAGTAAATTACTGTGAAGGAGCGTAGTTGGCGGACAAGGCAATTTTTTTTAAGTCTAACACCGCAAACGGTTGCGATTGTACATGTTTCATTTTGTATCCGATTAAAAAAACGGCCTAACTATTTCACTTAAATAGAAAGGACTGCTCTATAATTAAAAGGTTTGATTATTGATATGGAACATACTGTATACTAAATAATCAGTTTTTAACTGTATTAAATTCCGAACAGTGTGCAATCGCAATCGCTTGCCAACGTAGGCCCTATGTAATGTATGCAGGAGATGTTGGAATGAAAACTACCTTTTGTGACGTCACAGTTATGAACATTTTGATATTTATCGCACAATTGTCGACTGATATCGAAAAGTCGCCCTTCCGAGCATTTGAATTCGAACACCTCGCCTTCTACACAAAGGTAGTATTTGGCGCACTCGTTTTTGGTCCATAGTAGGTCTTCGGGTCTATCCGGATTCCTATAAAAAAAACATTATTCAGTTGTTTTATTTATAAAAATCTATTGTCATGATGTATGGCCAGGTTAAACACCAAACTTTTTAACTGATCTGAAGGAAGTCTATCTAAAAAGACAAGATAATTATTATCTAGATTTTTGATTTCTCTTTACCCGTCCGAATCGAGGCTGGGCCTTTGTCAATAAATAAAAAAAAACGGATTTGATTTACGCTGTAATTTAGACGTCCGACTTGTTTGTCCATAGTTCCATTGTATTATATACTTTGCTTATTACATAAGTTTTTATATATCTAGAGTCTCGAATATATTAAAATTAAAAAACAAATCACTACTATTACATATTTAACTGATGATGTAGGAACTTATTATTCGACGTGTCTTTCCGATTATCGATGTTATTACATCTAGGAAAGGAAATCGATTGGCAAATAGCCAAGTTCCCTCTCTATGTCAGGTGCATGGTGTGGCGAAAGTGAATTTCACAAGATGACGCAGGAAGTCGTAATAACGTAAAACACAATGGTAAACCGGACTACGCGGTGCCACAAGCCATTCAAGTGCTGTCAAGGTTGTGGCGAAAGTATTGTGGGTTCAATAACCTTTAGCAACAATCGTATTCTATTTATTTTCATCAATGAAGCGTTAATCGCGTGTAGGAAGTGCATGATCGTGTTATATAATAGCAAGAAATATCATGATATCGCTTTATTTGTGTATTTCTTTCATTTTTCTTACAAAAACGAAGCCAAACATTTCATTTAGACACGTCGCGTACTGGCTGGTTGAAACATTTTTTTTTTCATAAAAAAAAGCTCTTTAAACCGCGAAAATGTTTGTATCAAGGAAAACGCAGATCACTGCATTCTTCAACATAAAGAAAAATAAATTTAAATTTGTTTTAATACGATGTTTATTAATAGTATTTTACTAAACATTATTCTGACTAAGCAGACTTACGTGCAGAGATAATTTTATTTTTTTCTTTAGTAGAAAACGTCAACAAACTTTGTAAACATGTCTCATTGACTATGCCACTCTCTTACTACTACTCTATGATTAAGTTCTGTGGAGTTTGAATATTCCATTGTAGGAACACTTTTTATCACTCTCATTCTTGTTAAAACAAAAACTGAAAAAAGGAAATGTTTTGTAGAGGTGTTTCGACAGTAAAAAGGCACGGTTGCACTGTCGTATTTTGCTGATCTTTAAGAATTATGAATATCTATTAGAATAAGTGTTATAATTTGATTCAAGCGTGTACTTAATAGGTAAGCTTGGACGTGTCTTATTCATATTCAAAGATTTGGGTATAATCATCTCTCGTATGGTACTGAAAAGCCTATAAAACTTGAAGACATTTTCACACCACTCCAATGTCTAATATATTTTTTTAAGTCAAAAGAAATGAACATAAATCTTTTCTTTTATGAGTTACAATTTAACCAATATACGAAAGCTTTAACTGTACAGTTCACTTAAAATTGTGCAGTTAAAACTGAAAATTTGTAGTTGACTTTAAACACCGCAAAAAATATCCCATAACTAACCATAAATTATAAGAAACAAAAGGTATTTTTATTAGAAAATAAAATATACGCAATTTTAATAAAAAAATAATAAGCTCGATAATGTTTAATGCAAACCTGTAAAATCTTCCATTTTCAATACATTTAGTTTGATTTAAACTTGTGTGCACAACTTCCTTTCCTAGCACTTCTGTAATAAACGTTTAAAAAATTATTACACTTGTCACAGTTTTTAATAAGTTTGATAGATACTAAAAAAAGCGCGCGATTTTTTGTTTTTTACTTAAATTAATTACTTAATATTTTTTTTACCTATAATGGATAGAAAAGTAAAGCACAAGACGACTAGCATAAACAACCTAACCATGTTGTGCGCTTGGTTTCCGTCAAAACACTGATTATGATACTCGATGCTACAAGATACACCAGTGAACGAGCGTTCAACGCCGGACACTGGCCGCTTTCTTTTGCTCGGAAGTGATATAATTGGTATTTACTTAGCTTTTTAAATTACACCTACGCGTTGCATGGAACTCAACAAGCATTATTACATATTACAATTAATACATAACTCTCACATATATCCTTAATTTAATTTCGTTAATCCTATTAGTGTAGTATTCTTCTGGTGTTGTTTTTTATCTTATTATTTATCGTTCTCATGTGCACAAGATTCCTATAACTATAATTATAGAGATAAGCAAATCTATTCATGCATTTGGAATAGGTATTAAAGATTAATGTATTTTACAACCCAACATTATTGCTTTTTTTTATTTATTTAATTATTTGTGCCTCGACTGACTCATGGTCCGTACTCTTTTTTGCTCTATTTATATCTGTACGATTAGTTCCGAGTTTCTGAATTATTATAGATCTACTTACTATACAATACTACTTATATACCAACAATATTTTAAATATGCGTTTGTTGTAGAATGTATAATTGCATTAAAATTTCGTATGATTATAGCGTATTCTTGGCGCAATGTATTGATTAATCACTGAACTACATGGTCGCAATCGACGTTATATGTAGAGGATATATTTTTAATATAATCAGAATATTTAAATATGTTAACAATGTAGAATTTTTAAGCATTTAGCTTATCAGTGAATTAGGTGAATAAGAGACGAATGTTATTGATTTTAAAATATCTTATTAGTGCAATTGTGCACGATCGAATGCGACTCTACAAATTACTTGTCTGTGTGATACCGGTTACCGGCTGTCAATGTCAATGTAAATATCAATAAATATTGTTACCTATCTCTTAGTTTATTGAAAGAAAACTTGAATTATTTTAGATATAGCTAATAAAATGAAGTGCACAATAACGGTTGTTATATTGTCAATCTTATTTAACATATGTCTGACAACTTTATCTCCACCGTCTGATAAAAAGACTCAAAAGAACGTAAAGCCACAGGAAGGTGCTAGGAAAAATAATGTACTTGATCGTAAATTAGTGGTTGAAAATGCTTACGTAAAAGATGTCCTAAAATATCATGCAACTTACCATCAAGATGTCTCGTTTAGAAACTTCAAAAACCCAGTATTGGGTTACGTGACGCCCGTAAGTTCATTGATTTCTGACTGTTGTGTTTAAAGAGGTATATAGAGGAAAATATTTTAATAATATTTAACCGTAGTAAGAGACTTTTAAAAGTATTTCATATATTACTATCATTTCCGAACATACTATATTAAAGGAATAAAATTATTTTAGTGGAATAGTAAAGGCTATGATGTTGCAAAGACATGGGCTCCAAAATTCAATTACATATGTCCTGTTTGGCTGCAAGTCAAGAGGCAATCTCCTAGTATTTACATCATATCTGGACTACATGATGTTGATCATGCATGGATGAAGTCTGTGAGACAAAAAGGTTCCCAGAGTAACTTGAAAAGTATGTATTCAGAGATCAATTATTAAAACAATTAATTACACTCGGCAACAGTATTTTTAAGTTATTAAGTATATGCAGTCTTTTAGTTCATAGAATATTCATATGTTATCGTTTTTTCAGTTCTTCCAAGGTTGCTGTTTGAGAATTGGCAGCCGTCAGATCTCAAAGCTTTCTTTATGGAACCCACAGCAACAGTAGAGCAAGAAGCACTAATTAATGAAGTAAAAAAGGCATGTAAACAGTGGAAGTTTGATGGAATTGTTCTTGAAATTTTCTCTCAAATTGGAAAGTATATTGAGAAATCTGTTAAGTTTATACAAAAATTTGGTAAGTTTTTTGTAATTAAATAAATGTAACATTTATAATTCCAATGTTATTGTAATAAGTCTTTATGTAAATATTTACACCAACAATAAAAAAAAAGTACAAAATTTTAAACTGGGTTTTAAATTCATTTGTTATAATTTTGTTACTATAAAATATTTAATATCTGCTCATATTACACAACAAATAATATCTATTTCAGGTTTAGCAATGGATGAAAGCGATTTGAAACTTATTTTAGTTTATCCGCCATTCCGTGGCTACCCCAGTGATGAATTCTTAGTGCAAGCTTTTAATGAAATATATTCATATGTGGAAGCAGTGTCAGTGATGACTTACGACTTTTCTAATCCACAGAAACCAGGTCAGTACTCTTGTCGAAGTAAATTTCAAAATATTATTCACACAGATTGACACATACAATGTTACCCACTTAATTGGAGATTTCAGACAAACAAAATTATACTATCATCATCATTATCCTTTGTCACTGCCCTCCACAGTATGCAGTCTGTCTACCGCATTCAAAGACTTAGCACTGTTCGCACTAAATTTGGAGGAAGATCATCAAATGTTCCTAGCCCCTAACAATGGCATCAATTTCAGGATTTTCCTACCCCATATTGCGTCAAAATCAAATACGTTAATTTCTATTGTTATGTATTAAAATTTGTTGAAAACTCATAAAGAAACCAATTTTAAATTGTGTTTATTTACAATTTTTTAAAGGTCCTAATGCACCATTAAACTGGATAAGATTGTGTGTTGAAAAACTAATGAACAATGAAGATAGTATGGAGAAGAAATCTAAAATTTTATTAGGGTTAAACTTCTATGGTAATGCTTACACAGTGAACGGAGGAGGTCCCATTGTTGGCACTGAATATATTGAACTGTTGAAAAATGCTAAAAACAATCAGGCGCTCACGTACAACAATAAAACAGGAGAGAATTATATTGAAGTCAGGTAATAATTAATATAATATATTTTAAATTGTGTCAGACAAGCAGTTCTATTTATTTAAAATACTACTAGATAATACTAATAAGTAAATAAACGAAAATCTAACCATCTTTTTTTCATATACGTTCATTCATTCATTCATTCACTCATTCACTCATTCACTCATTCATTCATTCACTCATTCACTCATTCATTCATTCACTCATTCATTCATTCACTCATTCATTCATTCATTTATTTATTTATTTATTTATTTATTTAACCATTCCAGGTAAGTAAGAAAATTGCTTGTATTATAATATGGTTCACAATAGTCGATGGGATTTGAATACATGATCGCTAGATCGGTAGTTTGTACCCTTATCCATTTGACTATTGGTGCTTGATAATCTTTGTTAATTTCTGTTCTTTTAATACATCTTGTTGAAATAATAGGTTTATACTTTTTTGTTCCAGGACTCCACAAGGTGCCAAAAAGATATTCTTCCCCTCACTTTACTCGATACACAAGAGATTAGAGCTCGCACACATGTATGGGACTGGTGTCGCTATATGGGAACTAGGTCAAGGTCTTGATTACTTCTATGATTTATTTTAAGTCAATTATATAAATATGATAGAAGGCAAACACATAGTACACCTGCCTACAAACAAATGTAATTCAGGTATAGTGAGAAAAGATTTTCTACATAATTGTTCGGAAATGTTCGTATTTATCGTGCTCTCTGAACTAGCTACAGTACCCGTCTTATTGAACATTATTTATTTTAACATTTGACACTAAACAATAAAGTTCCATATTAATGTATATGAAAATGTCACTCATTTAATACGAACATTCATTGACAGTTCGGGTGTCGTCGTATTCCGATAGAGATCTCGAGTTTTCCCGAAGAAAAATAATTTCTCACATTCCAACTGTAATATATAAAATAAACTTTTAATAAGATAATTAAAAAAAATATTTAGCAAAACTTTTGAGCATAGTAACTCTATAGGTCTATAAATTTATAATTGAAAAAAAAAAGGTTTTTCTTTGAAAAGTGAAAAATTGTACTTCTGCTGGTTACGACGTGTTTGCTTTCTAGCGTCGATATATTATAATAAATATTTAGGTCATTCACAAAATCTCGTATGTCGTCGAATACATGTAACTATTATGGTAGTGTAATAATCCTTCAAATGATACTAGATGTGGCATTTAACACATTCACTGCCGCCTGGTCAGTTCACTGTCTCACAATAAAGTCTTGCAGCGTTGAATGTGTTAGCATTTTGCACCTTCAATATTTTTCCACCTTCCTATATAAGACTATCTTATACAACCCATTATACTGAACAGAATAAAAAAAAAATCTCAAAAAGTGTCTTATCATTTATTTTTCCTTCAAAACACATTTTTACATAATTAACAAACATTCAGTCTTCACATATTTAACAACTTAAAACAGTAGACGTAAGCTACGAACCAAATCACACTTAAATAACCCGGACTACATAACTTAGTCTCCACTGCCATTAATTACATAGTAAACTCTTCCTTTCTATGAATAAAGTTAACAATGAAGCTCCAATAGTTCCATGGTTTTAGGTACGGATACCCGATCATATAGTCATGAATTCGAAACCATTCGACTATTGTAAACTATATGTTAAAAAACCGAAGATTAGTTGGAGTGATAAAAGAAATATTAGTAAATTAATTAAAATCTACTAATATTTTTAGTGATAAAAATGTATTCCAGTGATTTGGCAGGGAAACCTAATTACGCAAAAATATTTTTTAGTGTCTAAGAATACTCGGAGATGCTGTCTTCATATATTTACGCAACATTTGGTTTCTTCTTTAAGTCCATCATGGACTGGGGTCCTTTCATGACGCGGTGCATTAGATCCCAGCACATCTTAGCTGGCAGCAAACTGGAATTTTTTTTAACAAAAGAATTTTAATTTCATCATGGCGGCCATAATGTTAATTTTTCATTCGTTATTGTGTGAAAATTTCAAGATAAATTGATATAATCAATATTATGTTGTGCCTGAGCAAAAGTGTTAGTAAAAATCTTTTGGAATTTATACTTTCGCGTAAAATGTGGTCTCTATCACAATATTCAGGTTTAGATTTGATTTGGGTCCATACGGAATACACTGAACATGTTTTATCGCGATACTAACGCCATCTAATGCGACACTAGCGCCATTTGACAAGACACTTAAAAAATCTACTCTAAAAAGAACAAGATTTTTAATACTCACCACTTAAGCGGTAGGAGGTATCTAACGGAGCCGGGCATGACGCAATTAACTTCGTTCTTTCTGATTGAGTCTATCATTGTCTCGGCCACGTAGTCAGGCTCCAGCATTGGCATCAGTCGCGGTGTGACGCCGTCAAACATGCCCGTGTTGATATAGTACGGGCATACTAGTGTTGCGTGGATAGTGTTGTGTCCGTGGGCCTGAAATAAATAACAAGATATATTGTCAGCATATAATAAAGATATACTGCGGTACTCGAAGTTATGTAATCGTTAATTAAACATTCGCTAATAGGACCCTTAACCACTTATCCAATCCCTTCCTGACCACTTACCGTCTTTGAGTTCGTCAGATAAAGGTTATGCTAATACGAAGCTTATCTGAATTTAAAATTTTTAGGTTATTGATAGGATTAGTAACTCACCCTTAGCTCTGTGAATAAGCTCTCATGGAAGCCGACGGTGGCAAACTTGGTCGCGCTGTAGTCGGTGCAGCGGTACGTGCCTAGTAAGCCGGCCACTGAGCCCACCGTTACAATGTGGCCTTTACCCGACTTTATCATTTCCGGTAAAAATGCTTTCACTGTCTGAAATCCGAAAAAATATCGTTGTAATTTGTGATAATGACTAGGTATTAATTCTTGTCTGTGAAAATACATTGTTATGTAACGTTTGTTTGGAATTAAATAAAATATACTTATAAATATAAACGCAATAAGTTCTAAAACGATCAATTACATAAATACGCATCCACACCAACAAAGAGCGCGCAATTAAAAGATCGTAATCAGGAATAATTCATAACTTCCAGTGTACAAATAAAACCTTCATGTTAAACTTAAAAAAAAAAAAACATTAGGTACTTACCCAATAATGGGAGAGTATGTTAACTTTGTATGTGGTCTCTATGGCGGTGTCGCTCAGTTCCAGTAGTGTTTCGCCGAACACCGTACCAGCATTATTGATAAGCATGTCCACCTTTCCTACCTTAAAAATAAATTGACATTACGACTGGACAGTTGTCGGTTAATTTCGACAGAGGGCACCCTAGGTTATTTTTTAATATTTTACCTGTCATTAGTAATGCAGGCATCCAAATAAATTGATCAAACAATACTAAATTAACAATACAAAAAATACTACATGTTCGTCTCGTGTTTTTTACGTTAGTAAATCACCTTCGGCAACACTTATAAAGTGAGGTTAACGCCCAAATGTTTTTTTTTTATATTTCGAGGCAAAGGAAGTAACAAATATAGTTTTCCGCTTGAAAAAAGAACATTATTTTTGTACGATGTAAGATTATTTAGGTATTTTTGATTACAAATACGTATGCCTGCTTTCAATATATGCAAATCACTTCGTTCTTATCGTTGGAGTAGACTCAGGCCGCAGGCCAAGTAGTAAGTACCAGCCACCACTTTCGCAGTACCCATCATATTGAGTACTTAATAAATTTGCTTTTTTGTGATGATTGGCCGCCCCTCACCTCTGGCCGCCTTAGGCCCGGGCCTCCTGGGTGTTAGGGTTAATTTACCACTGCTTAGATTCCTTAATTTTACAATTATCTCGCCATTTTGTATTCACGGGTTAATTATAACAATTATAGTGACAGCTGACCAGTTTTAAGGTACTTAAGTGACTTTTTCCTGTTTGCAAATGCAGTATAAACGAATGTTTAAGTGGAAAGTATTCTAAGGTCTACCAATTAACCAGGTTTACAATAAGTGTATACAAAAAGTAAGTTCATTATATGCAGCGTAATATCAAGAATGCTAACCTCTTTTTTTACTTTCTCAGCAGTGGTATAAACTGAAGCCCGGTCTGCGAGGTTCACGATGTAACTTGATACTTCGTGTCCCTCGTCGGTAAGCGAGGCACATGTCTTCTGTAAAGCTGATAGAAATTATTGTTACTAATGTTAAATGTGTCATATAAGTTTTCAAGTAAATTGTAACCTAATTTACACCAGCATTATACACAACGAAGTTAGCAATGATTTATTTATGCAGCTATTTTTGGTATAGTATTTTGATTTTTGTCCATAGTTGTACTCAGTGAAAGAAATAATTAATAGAAAATTACCTTATAAGGTCAACATACCTTCTTTGTTAATGTCCCATGCTACAACTTTGGCTCCAAGACGAGCCAGTTTAATTGACAGATGTCGGCCGACCCCGCCCCCCGCGCCGGTGACCACGACCACGTCCCCCTTTAAACTCTTCATAGGCCTTACAGCGTTCGGCATCAAGGTCCAGAAGAGTGATTCCAGAATGTAATAACAGGATAGAAACAGGAACAGTACGGTATCCTTGGCGATATCGAAAACTCTCGACATTTGCGAAGGTGTATGTATTTTTGTGCCTTCTAACATGATTACCTGGAATTAAAAAAAAAGCAATCAGAACAGAAATTTATTTCATCTATGTAATAAGGCTTGATAAAAGATCGACACTTTTTTTTTGTTTTCAACAATTAATAAACTACGTATGCTTGTACTCTAAAAACTGATTTCAACTACAACCGGCATGTGAATAATGCATGATAAATTCTAAAAAAAAATATCGCAAAAAAATTACAAACCAAGTTTCTGTGTACAGTATTTTTTGAGTAATAAAACGCTATTGACGTCATCTGATCGTAGTCTGATAAAATTTATTAAGCTGATTTTATATTTTGAGGTAATATTAATGTAAAAAAATGTGTACATTTTAAAGGTTTTTCTTATTTTCTTCGTTCAAATTATTATTCCGATAATTGTTAATACCACTACGTTTCTCTATATTAAACTGTACTTCATTAAGCTATGAATTGTAACGAATATTTTAAAATCATTAACTGTCGTTTTAATCTAGCAATTGGATAGTTTGATATGCATTAGTGACATATCAATCAGGTCACTCTAATGATGTCCATAAGGTTGACATTTCTACAAAAATAATTATAAAGCGATTTGCATTCATACAATATTGGTTTAATTTCTAGCGACAATCGAATGGACGGTTAGAATTTTACTGTCTACTATTATTTTCAACTATTAGTTCTCTTTGGCTATGCTCTATGGAAATTTCAATTTATAAGGCCCTATAAAGCTAAGGGCTAAGGTCGCCCAGTTCTACGTTTGGTCTGGCAACAGTTTGTCATTTATGTATACCAAAATACAAGTGCAACCAATAAGCCTTTCTGATTAGGATATTCTGAGTTTCCAAGCTAGCCAATAAACGAATACTCTTCAAGCCTGAGACCTACTTATCCGTGTTAAACATTGCCCTCCTATCCTGTGTTAATACTTCGCTAAAAGAATTGCCAATGCCAAGTATTTGCAAACCAAAAGTACAGAAACACGACATGCATCTAAATACTCGTTTAAATGATGTCTCGCTGCATATTCTGCCAAACTTCTTGTGTAACTTCCAAAGTAAATTTGGATATCGGGATTCGGTTAGTGATTTGAATTAAATCTGAACTTTTATAGTACTACATTTTTTGTCATATCTCTAATATAAGGATTTGTATGTGTGTAAGAAAATGTACCATGGTCACTTGAAAGAATTAAACAGTAAGCATAGGGTGATATCTATTCAAAGACTTAGTCTAAAGGGTATAATTTTACAGTAACTCTGATTGATTAACGTTATCATTGATTATAGGTTTCCGCACCTATATCAGTCTATGGTAAATTACATTTTGATGTACAGATTCCCTGCACCGGCACAAAAACAATTGCGCACGCCATCTTACGGCACGTCAATCTCTACATCATACCTTTTTTTTATAATCAGTCATCATAAGAACAGGAATTTGTTAACTTCATTGACCTTATCAATAATTATTTTGATTAATTGTAAGTAATATAATGGGTAAATTTTAATATACCGCTTTGTTTCAATGATGTGTGATATGGAGCTATAGATTTATTTGTTTCGTACTCTAGACATGACTCTCGTTTTCCATCTACATTAGAAAGTTGTGTAGAAAGTGACTTCCAGATCTGCAGTAGGTCACACTTGGTAAATATTTTCATTCTCATTCTATCTAGTACATGTGTTATTTGTTTTTGGACGGGTTATAACGTTCAAATCTTTTGAGTTGTGTGCGTTTTGGTCAATAAATAATCGATGATTATTTCTACTCAAATCAACAGTCATTTAAAGTATAATGAAATTACATTCTTAAAAAAAAATACAAAGAAAATTAAATTGATTTTTCTCGATAAATAAAATACATGATTTTTAATCAGTAATAACTATAACGAATTAGTTTAAATTGAATTTATAAATGTTTCACCGTCATACAAAATAATTTTTATTTATGTAATATTTGCATAAACCAGTACAAACGAATTTTTGTCGTCTCAAACATAAATACTTTAGTCCATCAAAAATAATAATGAATCAAAGTTTGGTTAGTGATAATTGGAATAGTCATTATATTTGAATTTGTTGTTTGTAATATTATAATGTAAACAAATTATCAGTCATTTAATATCTTGTACAATAAGGGTAGAAATCCCTCCAAAAAGACTTTTATTAATTAAGGGTTTCTTGGATAGTATTTACAACGGCCGTTTCATTACAATCCACAGAAGAGCTATCTTCCGTAATTGTCAATTTACTTAATTCTTATCTAAAATTGATGATGTTTTTTGATAAAAAATACGTAAAATGGACAAATTCTCATTCCACAATTTGAACAATGTGAACATAAGAAAATAACGTGTAATTAACTTTAAAATTAAGTTAAAATGTCGTTTAATAAACTTAGAAATATATATCAAACTATCCTTACCAATATTTGAATACCGCGAAAGTAGGTTAGTCGTTTAACGCGCGGACTTTTTAATAGTTGTATTTCCCGCGCGAATGAAACGTCGTCCGCGGCGGTCGGTCACTCACTGCGCGTACGCTGCGCCACTATGCGCTTTCTCTGCTAACGGTATCTACTGCTTTTCGCGCGCGTTCCTCTCACAGTAACAAACTAGTACAGATTAACTTGTTAAAACATAATGTTTGGTTATAAAATCTCTGCACTATCATTATTAGTAGCCTATAATAGTCCACACTGAATCTAAGCAAACGTCAAACTTTCCATTCCTCCCATGTTCTCCGGAGGTCATGAGTCCAATGGTGTTTTAACTTAAGACCGCAATTACGCCGAGAGTTGGGAAGATCTTGACCCTTCTTTTCCGATTCTAGTTTAACCTAAAAAAAACAACTGGTTTGATTACAAACATAGCTTAGACAACAGCAGTATAATTATGTATAAAAAATGTTTTTTTTTAAATTGCAAAGAAAATTCTGTTACCATATTACGCATACCTCTCAGTAGATGTTGCAAAAAGGTTAAATTTTAACACGTAATTTGGGGTCAACTCATCTTTACATTACGTCCATAACCTGAAAGCGAGAAAATTGAATTTCCAATTACAGAACGAGGGAAGTCAATTATTTTAGGTGAACTTTTAATAAAGTGATTGTTCTGGTTTCTCATTTTTTTTATTTGTACCTACACAGATGCATACCCTACAGTCTTATAATCTGAAGCACAAAATTGATATGAAAAATAGTGTTATTATTGTTATTTTTCAATAAATGACACTTCGAAAATGTCACTAAACATAAATGAAACAGGGCATTTATAGGTTATCTTTAGTTTTTTTTTATTCCCGGGAAGACGGTAACATGGTGTGGTCCCGTGTTGCCGATTTTTGGCGCTAGAGAGCGTTAGCTCTAGGCTGTG
>JAODUI010000007.1:2701460-2720236 GCA_027563995.1 Papilio gigon | reverse complement strand
AAATAAGAACTGCATTAAAACGTTCGTCCTGATTTGCTAATAAATCTGCCTACACACAACTAAACCCGCTAGAGGTTTTAGTTTTCAAAACATTTTATTTACCACGGGGATATCCAAATATTAAGATTGTATATTGGATCTTACTTCAAGGAACATTCGAATATTTAATTTTCTCTCTAATGAGTTGAAGGCAGTTGTCAGTCTAAGGAGTTATAACATAAACATATATATAACACAAAAACATAACCATGGAGGGTTCAAACCCATTGTCAAAGACAAATTGCATTTTAACATAAAGCTCAAAAATTGTAAAATATATCTGCAGAAACACTTTTTTCTCGTTTAACCAATATACATTAGCTAGTACCTTTATTTTACAATGTCATTAAACTTTATCACACAATTTAAAAAAAATAGTAAAAATGCCAAGATTCTAATGGCCGCCAAGTCTGGAATTTGACGTGACCCTGTTTACTCATATTTGCCTTTGAATGAAAACAGAGGACAGTTACCAGCATGAAGCTGTGAGATATTTATATAAGTGGACAATTAAAATTAATTTTACTGCTTTAATAATAACATTTTTAAACTTTAATAAATCCGTATTTTATAAAGTTAAAAACACATATTTTTAACTTCACAATTTATTTAAAGAGATATTTACATTTCGTATCGTGCGAATTGTTTTTGTAGTTTTTTTTTATTTCTTTTATGGTTTTATAAAAACAAAGTATTTTAAGATAATTAACGTGAATATGTTAATGACCCTAAAGTAACTGTTGAATTTTAGTTAACTTTCATATGTTTTCCGTAGTATTTACGACCATTTGAAAATATAACCAAACACGACTAATAATATAAAATGCGCGGTATTGCGGAAAAATATAGAACTAATATTTCTACGTACATTAGAAAGCGTCGAAGAAACGATTGAAGCGCCCCCTGGTAAGGACATTTACATTCTTTATTAGACTGCAACTAAGAGCACAATTCATGCAATGTCTTGTCGAAATGATATCATTAATAGGTTTAAGAGTTCATGGTTGGTAGAAGTTTTAAACGAGTATACGATATGAACACATGTTCATGTCGTTGGTGCACGTGCACCGATTCCCCGAAGCTGTCAATGTCAAATTATTGGCATAAATATGTGCCATGGAAGAACAGAGTCTTTTGCCTCAATAGCGCTAAATAGTTCTGGCTGTAATTACCTTTTTAATTTATAAATTATCACAGTATATCAGCATTGTATCATTAGTTACTTTTAAATTATTTTTAATAAAAAAAACACGTCTTATTTTTTTTGTAAATTATTGCTTACATGTTGATTTACGACATTTTGCACATGCAAATGTTTTCGCACTTGCGTAATAAATGACCAATATATCGTGGCAATAAATAAAATATTTTAATAATAAATTATAGAATGTCCGACATGATCTTTAGATTACGGGTGTACAAACAAAAAACAATTTAATGTATTTTTTTTTAAACTAGCTAATCTCGCGGTTACTTCCGTCTCGGTCTTTTAATTACTATCAAATGTTAATATTAATATGTCTGTCCTCGGTAGTAATTCCAAACTAATACGACTTAAGGTCCTTCAAGAAGCAAGCGTACTTCTCTCCCAAAGGATAGCAACGCATCTGTGGTTCCTCTGTTATTGTAGGTGTCCATAGGCGTTGATGCTCGCTCTTGTGATCCCGCCGCTCGTATGCCGCCTTCTGGAATTAAAAAAAAAGTCATTTTCGGCCGAATACCTGTGCCGAATACTTAAATAATATTCGTATATGTAACAGATTCGTTCGCAAACTATAATTCATAGGTTTTAATGTGTTTTTGATTTTAAGAGACGCTTCTATAAAGCAATGGTTTTGAGTTTGGTCATATATTTCTCAGTAGCGCGATGTTATGTCCACACTTGGTAACGGAGCTAGTAAATGCGATTGTATTTCACAAATCCAATTTGTTGTTCGTCGCTGCGGTTTGCTAATGTGCCTTTATTTTTATTAAATTATTAAAGACAATAATGAGAATATTGTATCGTCCTTGTAACCCATCTGTATTGTTTTTTTTTTCAGATCATTTTTGAATGCCAGTTTCTTTTTGACAAGAAACGTCAGAAATTAAAAAGAAAAACATGTTCTTAATTCAAATTGTTAATTGACCTCTTTCCTATTTCCTAGCCTAGTTCCTGGTGTTAAAACAAACTCTTTGATTATTTTATAAGTTATATGGGTACAGATGTAGATTTAATTTTATCATTGAATAATAAATATTAGAAATAAACAAAAGGAAGTTGTACTGTACACGTGCGTACAAAGAATATTTTTGAGCAAATAATTTTTGGTACCACAGCAAACAAGGAAAGAAATAAAACAATTATTGACTTTATTGCTTGATGGTTATCGCTTGAGAGCTTTTTGTTACTTTATGAGAAATAAATCTTTGCTTTTAAATTTACATTTTATTAAATGTATGTAAAAATTTAATTTTTCATATTTTAAATTTTGATCTCGCAGATCGTTTGCCCCTTTCTCTTATATAAAAAAAAACTTCAGTAACTCACATCAGAAAACATTTGAGGTTTATAAGTAGTTTTAATTAATAAAAAATGTACGTACAGTATTAAATTAACACAGTATAATTTTATAATAAAAACTTCTAAAATCAAGTATAGTTAGTCCGGTATTGTTACTGATTAATTTGTCGCTGACGCCATCTTGTGAGGCATATGGTAACCGCGAGTCGAACCCAGTAATCACTCACCCCGAAGAAGTAACGGGTTTTATAATAGTCCTTAAGTGTTGCAGTTTTAAATTATATCTCAAGAAAGTTTAAACAATTCAATTACTTTATGCTAATTACGCTATCACGTGACTTACCAAAAATGTTAAACTTTGTAATTATATACGAAAAACACTCATAAAATTTTCACGTTTTTGTTAATATGGTTAGAATAAGAGGAAAATGTTTAAGGATAATTACATCAAATTGTTGAAAATACATAATTTTACTAGTATCTTTCAAAATATTGTTTGCTTAGAGTTAACTTTTTTTTTGTGAACATTGCAAACATTTGTGCTCTGTCTTAAATTTAACTTGATGACAAAAACTGAAGTTTTTCTAAACTATTGTACATTTGTTTAGATATTTGTTACTAGAAATTATTGTATATTTTTAGATGGAAATATATTGAGCGTAGATCATCTTCATCATCATCAACAGCCCTGGTCTGCCCACTGTTGGACATAGGCCTTTCCCAATGCCTTCCACAGTATACGGTCCTCCGCCATCCGCATCCAACGACTTCCTGCCGTCCGCACTAAGTCGTCGGTCCACCTGGAGGGCAGACGACCCACACTCCTGGTCCCCAGGCGTTATTGAGCGTAGATGAAAGTGTTAAAATGTATGAGTACCAACGCTTCCGTTCGCGGTGTTCCGATTAAAAGCTATACTCGCTTGAACGTGTCGTACGTATTGAGTCGACGACGCGGGCACAAAAACCACTGGGATGTCATTTTTAAATATGTATCTGAGAAAAAAGTTAGTCAGTTGTCAGAGCAGGTTGACGGTTAATTACTTTACACTATTATCCCGGTTATTATGCTCCTCATCCGTCAATTTGCGAGAAAGGGCAGAGTTTGCCGACAAGGCAATGTTTTTTTGAGTGGAAAACCACGAACGTTTGCGTTTATTCATTTTACAGCATTGCTGTGTCCTGTTCATTCAAAATATCTTCGATTCGGTAGGTCATCGTTTTGTCAAGATGAAGGTATTACAATTAATGAGGGTTGACAGGGATTTTTGGCGGTCACCATTAATTGAATGCCCATACGCAAGTTATAAGGTAAAAGAGCGTACAATAACATTGCGTCAAGGTCATAGGGGGTGTAGGGTCGAGCTCGGCGGATTGCGTGCGCACCGCGCAGCCGACTCGCTCGCCGGCACCAGCATTGCTCCGCTCAGTCGATTCGCAGCGCCGAGTGCGTCCGCTGGCTGCACGCTTAAAGCCTTTGCCGGCGCGCGATTAAAAAAAATAAACATTACAAAATCTGTCAACACGTTCGTTCAACTTGAAGCGAAATATTTCAAGAAGATAACGAATACGATCTAGTGTTGTGTTTGTGAAACAACTGAACACCAACGAATAAATTGACGTGTTTAATTATTGACAATTTTGGTAAGTTTCAATAAATAATAGGGCTAATAACGTAATGTTGATACAAGTTAAGCAAACGCTTTCGTAGTAGTAGGCATATAAGATTTTCGAAAGTATTTCAAGGCGATCTTGCTTCTCGGCCTCATGACTTTGGATTAGATTTCAATTGATCCGATGTTGATGATTATGATTTTTCATAGATAATTGAGCGCATATTAATGACTGCTGCAGTGTTACGGACGTAACAAGTCAATAGTTTTTTGGTATTGGAATAATGTTGTTAGTATAAGGTAATTCTATGACACAAAAATATATTTCGCGATGCTAGGTTTCGCCCGCGACTCAATCCGCGTGGAAAATAACTTAATAAGTAGCCTAAGCGTTATTCTAGGTTATAATCTATCTGATAAATATTATATTCTTTTATATTACTGAAGTTATATGGTAACATCCATCAAAAACTTTCGCATCTATAATGTAAGTAAGATTAGATGCAAGATCAGATGTAAATACAACATTACCATCTAATAACCAATTAATTTAATTTCACGGTTATTAAAATTACCTACTTTTTACACTTGTACATGGTATTTTATGAGAAGGGATAATTTTCAAGTCACGTGCGTGTAAACTTGGTAAATAATGTCAAGGTGATATTTACCTTGAATTTATTACTAACCAAAATTTAGGACAACGAATTTAATATGAAAACGAAATAAGAATATAAACAATAAAAATTTAACACATAATTCAGCAAGGAGTTTTCATTATTACAGGCCAGTGATCGCATTCAGTGCTGGATAACAAATAGAAAAAGAAAAAAACCCTACATTGGAACGTTAACGCATTATTCTATTTGCAATTTAGTGATGAATTCGATTCACGATCGCTAGCCTGGAATAATGTGAACTGGGCGTTATTGAATATGTTTTACTGAAGACAATATCAATAGACATAGTAAATGATTGATCATTAATACGATGTTTACATCATCATCCTCATCAGATTTTCTCTTCCCATTGCCTGCACCTGTAAGTAACTGATGTCGTTAAATAATTCGAGATTTTCAATCAGTTTAGTACAGTTCTTGAATTCAGGTTAATCTTAAGGCTTAAGTACTTAAGTAAATGCAATAAATAATTTAATACTCTCGACCCAGAAGCAATTGATTTCTCTTTTGTCATTGATATCTAAATAACGCTGGAACTTAACCAATGATTTATATCATTACAGTGAATAATCTGAACAAACCCTAATAAATTTATCTAAAGAGATATAACTAGAAGAATGATAAAAAAATGTAGACTTGGTTCAATAATTGGCTGTCAACGGATATGGTTCCCGGCAAATATAAAATTAATACAAATTAAAAAATCGAGCAATCTGTATTATGAAACAAATGAATCATTATTTCACGTTGTTTTCTGAATTGAAGGAAAATCTCCGAGTTCTATTAGAGAGAAAATCTATAGAGATCGCTAACTAAACCAATTAATGATGAAAAAACAAAGAATTATTACGTTTTTTTTTTTAAAGATGCTCGTGGTTAGATCATTTAAAACATGAAAACATCGTTACATTAAAAAACTATCTTTAGTATTGTAATTTGACAGTGTCCTGGCGGCGTACTATGGACGCCGTCCGCCCCAGTACAGGGGCATGGGCCTTTAAGTCAAGATATTGTAATTTGTAATACAAAATGACATTTCAAAAATCGAAAGCCCATTTACAGATTAATAACGATAGATGGGGTTTTTATTATTTACCTTATTTAAAGTTAACCTTAACTATTAATTAGTTATATTTGTTCGTATGTGTCTGACACCATAGAATGATTATTTTTAGTATGTATCCGAAATTGATAAATCGACAGCGGGTTCTGTTGATGTGGAGTAGGCCCGGCGTAGCGTGCTCGGTTGGGAAACGAACAGAAGGCCGTCCGGTCTACGTCGGCAGGCCTATCGACATCGCTGCGTTCCTATTTCATTTAATTCTTACTTAAGGACAAACTTATTGATATTATATAACGCTAGCGACTTGTGAAAAAAAAATACGAAATTTTACTAATAGGCAATCTTCCGTCAGATGTTTTAAAACTCGGCAACAGTTTTTTTTTACATGAAACATTGCCAGAATTATGTTTACTTACTCATTTTTTTTACCACTCCAACAAAGCTCTAGGCTTGTGTTAGGATATCATTTACGATAATAGCCGATTGTCGAGATTCGAACTCTCGAATGCGTGATCGGAAATACGTACTTTGAACCATTAGGCTATTTGGGCTTTTATTTAGTAGAATTTTTAAGCAGATTCATGTTAATTTACTAACATTTCTTTTAACATTCCAACTAAGCTGTAGGCTTGTGGAATTTAACTTAAAATGTATAATTTTTGTTGAATATAGTAGTAATAATTGTTATATCATCAAAGTTGAAGTTGAACTCGAATTGACTTTTGGTAAAGATAAACCAATCTGTGCAAGTTTAAAAATATGAATTGTAACTAGATTTTTTAATATTATAAAATACAAATAACTAAATTTAATTTTTAAAACATTGACACAAGGTTACATTTGAAAAAAAAAACCGCTCAAATTATAATGATATTCCCACTATATTTAAATCTATTTAAATGTTATCAGATGCTAGTTAAATTAATTTAATATGACTATTCATTTCGTATTAAAAGATCAAAAATAGCTTACGTTTATTACTGTACTCAAGAGCAATGAATCCAAGTCACTTAAAAAGAGCTATGAATCTAGAATGAATAAATATAGAAGTATGAATGGCTATGCTGGCTAATGAACTAGCTTTATCAAATAAACGGTGTTAATAGACAATGTAATACCCCCTAATGAGAGATAATTAGGTATTGCAAGGTTACGTTATAAAAAATTAAATTTGAAAAAGGGAGACTTTCAAAGATGGAACTGCGAAAGTACTGTACTTCAGTTTTTTTTCTAATCGTTTTTAAAGTGGGTCTATAAACCATAAAGATAGTAATCATATTGTTGTACGAAAAAGTCTCGTTTCCAATTTTCGTTTTAAGGCGAGATCAGCAGTTTTTTTCTTTATGTATTTTTTAATAAGTAAAATATGATGATTTATAGTTTTTCTTACTTTTATTTAACGGGATATTATGTTGTGTATTAAACACTGTTTATTTGATTAGCTAGCATTCTGAACTTCAAAGATTTTGCGGTTTCTTTAGGTCTTGAAGTGACCCGGATTCACTGCTCTTGACTACATTAAAAATAACCAGGTACAATTTTTAATTATAATTTATATGTGAATATTAACTATTAACACTATCAGCTTCATCTATTAAAAATCTCCGCAATATCCGGTCTTATTGGTGCCTTTAAACAGACATGAAAAACATATTGCCTTAGATTACGATCTCTTTATAAACTCAACTGTAACATTTCAACAATTTGCCGCGTTACAAAATATGTATATATCATCATCAACCTGCTATATAAAAGGTCCGCACAATATGTTCTACTCTTCCATACATCTCTGTTAGCTGTCATATCTGAACTCTCACACTCCCCCCTATGCACATGCTCTTTCACGCTATCCATCTATACCTTCTTCGGTCTTCCTCTACCTTTATAGCCATTCACATTCAATCCTGTTACCTTCTCGTTTATGTGCTCATCATCTCTTCCCGCTATCATCACGCTTACCTTTAGCTTCTCAATTTTTCTTTCACTGGCGCTACTTTCAAACTTCTCCTAATGTACTCATTTTTTTGTTATCATTTCTCGTCACACCGCACATCCATCTTGGCATACGCATCTCATAATATTTAAATATATTGTAAAATATTGCAAATGCCAAATCGTTATAAGTGCGCTGCAAGCAGTTGTAAAAATAAATTAATAGTAATATTGTTCAATTGAACATTAAAGAGATTGTTATTTAAAGCATCGCTTTCGAAATACGACCTCCGTTGACTACAGTCGGTTGGTTTGTTGAAATGTTTGTTTTTTTTTTTTTATTTTCAATTATTTTTTCGAGTCGAAATATATTTCAACAATTTGATACTTCGCTGTAGTACAAATTTTGTAATGGTCTCATTGTTAATATTGTGCAAGTTAGGTACAATCGACGAAAATAATACGAAGATATAGTTTTTAATTTTTTGTAACAGACACTTGAGTGTTCCATTTTTTTTTCATAGCAGAGATTTGTTGATTTTCTAAAATTACTCATATTAGTCCAACTAAGCTCTGGCCGTTTGCTAAGATATGGTTTTCGACAATAGTCGTATAGTGGGATTCGAACTGTCGACTACGTGATCGGAAATCCGTTCCCTTAACCATTAGGCAATTGAAACGCACCATCAGAAATAAAGGTTATTATTTATGAAAGCATTATCTCACTCTACATACGTATGTATTATTTCCATGTCGATAATTTGTGTGTCGAAACGTACTGTCATTTTTTTGCGTGCACTTTCTCCCGTGCTTTCTCCGCGTTCGATGAAGTTTTGGTTGTTATGCTGCCGTGAGTGGTCATTAACGGCACCGCTTGCCAACTTGACGATGATTAGAGATGTTCTATTTTTACACGTCCAAGCTCTTAAACACTAGTAATTATTACACAGAGCCAGCTATCGACATAAACATTTAATGGATGGGTAAATTATATTCTTGGAACGTTTGTTTCGCGATAATTTACTTTAAATGTGTTGTTGGTTAATTTTTATGTATTGTAAACTTACATTTTTTATTGCCGCACTCATTTTTGTTAATGGGTCACTAAAGAATACCTTTAGTTTAGAATTATCATACCCAATGTAGACTAAAGGACACCATTTCAAGTTACTAAATGCGACAGTTAAATTGTGGTTTCAATCGAAAGCCTTATTTATTAGTTAACGATATATTTGAAGCGCCAATAGTCTAATGGTTAAGAGTACGGACTACGGTTAGTGGTCGTGGGTTCGAATCTCGCTATTCGACTATTGTCGTGGACCATAACCTAACACATACTTTTTCAAGCTTACCAGGAATGTTTACAAGATATATTACATTATGCCTGTAGAAGGGAAGAAAATTGTTATCAAAGTATTTTGAAATAAAAATCAAAGTTTGTGTGTAACAAAGGTCAACACAAGACCTTCAAAATTGCGAATGATCTTAAAATGAGGTTAAGTAGAAAGTTCCGCGTTACCTTGACTTTAAAACTTTCTAGTCTAAATAAAATCTTGTCATCGTAATATTGCCTCGGGCACTGGCGATCGAGACATGAGCGGGAAACAGTTTTCAATTTCACAAAGTCAAACATACGATCTTGAATTAAACAAGCGAGAATTTGTTTTTTATAATGTAATTTATTATATCTATAAGATAATTTAAATAACATTAAAATTGAATTGAATTTCTTTCTATGGCTGTCTCGTGTCAGATTTGGCCAACACTATAATTGTACAATTAGAGACTTCATACGTTCCTCATTCTGACACATTTTGTGTGTTGCCACACTAAATTATTTCTACTACTGTTAATTGAATATACGTTATTATTGCGCACTTAATGATATCAAAGTAATGAAAGTTTGTACTTATTAAGTAATTTAAATACCTTTATCACAGCATTACAACCTATTGTGTCTAAGCTATTGCCTTTAAAAGTAATTAAATGAAATTTGAATTACATTTGCTTGTTAGTCACCCACATTTATACGTGAGATTAGTATGGTATATTACGATGATCGAAAAATGGCATTTAAAATATGTTTAAGATATTTATATATATGGATATACTACTTGTTTTTTATTTATAAATTTGCATATTACTGGCATCTCTGTTAACTGACTTCAAGTTTTTTTTTTCTAAGTTTATCATAAAAACCAGTATTTTTATTGAATCGCAAAGCTATTTTTAATCAAAAATTTAAAAATAAAACGATTATGACTTATGGACGAATTTGGAACGTTGGGATTTTTTTACAAGTCAATAACACCAAAAAGTTTCCATTAGTTACGCGAATGAATAGTCTTTACTCGGAATCTCAAGAACGTTTCAATTTGCATCTTAAATATTTTCATACTAATTTATCAATTATACTACAGCATCAATGCCATTACTATAATATGTTAAAAAAAATATTGTAAACCGTATTTTATCTGTTTGAAGTAAATATAATTACAAGTTGTAGTATGCAAGCCGAGCACTTGCGGCGTTCCGCAAGAATTCGCGTCACGCGTTTCTTTACTTATCACCACGTTTCTAGAACGTAATATTAAATGTAACGCAATACGTCTTTACGCGTTTTACTGTCCCTGCGTAGCACACGCACTGCACCTCATAAATGACAGAGCCAGTGGCAGTATTAGCTAGTCTCCTCTTGGGGGCCCTTGAGCCCAGACACTCCATGGAGAGTCCACCGGAGCGACCTAAGACCTTGGTAACCTCCCAATCCTGTGATAATAAAGTAACAGCCCGAGCTGAGGTTCTTGAGGGATTCCTTGAGCTACGTTACTCTTAATCGAGTTTTAGGCTAAGCGCCCTTTACGCGCTCACCTCAAGCCAGCTGACACTGTAAATGCCTCTTAGAGGCTAATAGTGGCAATCCTATCACAAAAAAGAAATTTGTGATACTTAAAATGTTTTACCAGTAACTGGGTTGCGATAACAGACATACAAAATTGTTGTCTTTGTTTTTCCAAAGGTAATGAAAAGGATAGCAATACATCGACTCTACTAATAGATGTAGTCGAGTTATTTAATCATATAAATATATTACAGAAATGGTTACTTCTAGCTCGTCTTTTATTTCATTTCCTTTATTTATCTTATATAACACAATCGTATTTATAATTGCCGTTAACTCTCATATAAATAAAACTTTAATAATCCATCGAGGATGTACTTAAAAATAAACGGTTCTAAATTTATGATAACATAAAACAAATATTTTTTAATTAACTGATATTCTTCAATCTATCGCCGCTACATTGGTTTGTGTGGACGTATTAACAAATGTAAATGCGACTAACGCTATAGAAAAAAACCAGATCTTTTGCGTACAAATCGTTGGAAATTTACTGACAGTGCTCTCATCTTCATATTAGGCACATGTCGCCCTCTGCTGGGGTCTCTTGGTAACGTAATTACTCAGAGTACGGCAGTAAGTCTTGAATGGTATAATTCTAATCTACCAGAGTAACGCTGTTTTTCTTCTTTATTTATATTGTGTTAACAATGTTAAAAATAGACTCGATAACCGCGTTGTAAAGTTTTTTTTTAATAAAATATCACGTACCACCGTATATTCACGTCTTCGTTACCCTTGCGGTTAACTATAAAACATTTAACGAATAAGTTTACCTACATTTTTATAGCAGTCGACTTTAACGCGACGAGGATAACTATAAAAGTCATAATGTCCGCAATACATTAAAAAAAGTTCCTGGTACGTAATGCTCGTGAAGCGGGTTGCTAAATGATAATGACCACGACCAGTCTGTCAAGACTGTAACGACAAAGAAGAAGAAGAAGAAAACGTAATGCTAATCATTATTATTGATTAGAGACATTGAAATGCTTGCAAAACATTTTAGAATATTTGTGATATCCCAGAGGTGGACAAACGCATTACAGGAACTCCGAAGCGATCATTGACGCCCAGATATCCTTCATACTAGAGGAGCGGATGCGTTGCAGGCAACCAAATGTCACTGTTTACGATTATCATCTCACTCTCGGAGATACCAAGGTTCGCGGTTGACGGATACCTCATGAAGGACATCATCATAATCTTACTAATTTTGTAAAATAACTTTGCAAGTTTCTATTTAGCTTTTTTTTTTAAATATTTTTTCAAATGTTTAGACATCAACATCTCCACGACGTTATCAGCCTAGTTGGGTAGATACAGGTTTCGTCCGATGGTTCTCTAAAGTTCAGTAGGTCATCTCTCATAGGCCGAATAATATTAACTTGTCATAGTTTTTGTGTAACCGCTAATAGGTTGCGATATAAACAGTCGCGCTCGCTAACATGTGACAAGATTTCACATAACCACGACGAAACAATGTTTGAGCTATTTTTGTATTATTGATGAAATTAATAATGACTTGTGTAAGAGTTATTTCAGTTTAAATGAGTGATAAGCGACTGTTATATGTTCGTTTCTGCATTTTATAGACCATGTGTACTGTCACTACAAACAAAATGGACAATGAAAATGACTGTCATCGTGTTATCTAGAATTATTAGATTCAAAAATAGAAAACGCAAGTTAAGGGATTCTTCTTAAATACTGCACTTATGTGTTCTTTATTCATCATCATCATCAGTCATTGTTTGCCCTCTGCTGCACATTGGCACTATCTTGAATATCAATAATGCGAAAGTTTACATGGATGAATGACACATAACGTATATGTAACCTAAGTAACCTTACTTTGAACATAACGCATGGGGTTTTTACTAAGTTTTTTTTTAAATTCGACACGAAGCGGACACAAGCTAGTCGTCAGTCTTGTCTCCGGATCTGCGTATAGCATTAATCTTTTACATATATGAAGAACCTATTCGCCGGTTGTCCTTGAATAATCAATAAAACAGCAATCGGTTACCGCGGTACGTTGCGTATTCTGCTCACGCGTACACCGGTCAAGTTCGCTTTGCGTAACCCACGGACACTGCCGCGGGAGTATGATCTACTTTGTAGTTGAAGATTAGCTTAGCCTTAGCTAAGAATATAATATCAATATGTAATAAATAAGGTACACGATAATGTAGCTTAATTAGAAATTCAAAGATATGTGTGTCCTGAAACCAACAAATCTGCTATTATTTTACCGAAGTAAAAAAATGTGCCAGCGTGGTTGACTATGGCCTAGTCATCCCTAATAACAGGGTAAGCTCCGAGTCCCTCAGTGGGGATGTATATTGAGGTGATGACGATGGTAGTGCTGATAATGACGACGATGATGATGATGATAATATAGATTCTAGTACATAAACATGGAATGGTTATGTACTAGATTACTTTTTTATCATATATGATTATATATAATTGCTATGTTTTTTTTTACTGTTATATACGCTATTTCATACATCATCAGCATCATCATCATCATCGGCCCTTGTCTGCCCACTGTTAGATATAGGCCTTTCCCAATGCCTTCCACAGTATACAGTCCTCGTCCATTAATTTATCGATCGATATGTGAAATTGTTACAGAAATTTGAACCCAAACTCTCGAGGTGATGTGTTTACGCTTTACACTCCTACCCATCTCTACTACCTATTGTATTTAAATTATGTTTAAGCTATGTCCGTATTGATGTAGTGTAACGGTATCCAATCTTTCAAAAGGTTCTTTCAAATTATACACTGACGTTAAATCAATTGGTTGAAATTTGCATATGAATGTTTTTGTCCGGCCTTCACTTACTACGTGTGTGATTTATCTCACACGTCCATAATTTGCATAGTGCTAATTATACTTGAATGTCAAAGAATTAACAATATATTGCATATGTTGACGCTAAGAATTTTGTTTATGGGCCAACTAAACGCCTTCCTGAATACTAAAATGTTTTCCTGATTCCGAAAAATTTGAGCAATAGTTCCCCGTTTCTGTCTCACATCTTTCAAAACATCACCTTTACAATATTTGCTGGCAGTAATTGTGTTATATGACCTTTGTAGTTGTACTCTTTGGTTTAGTGGTGCAGGCGGCCCTGTCCGGAGCGTTTGTGCAACGCGGTTGCGTTCACCGGCGCTATAACATTGCGACACGCGCACCAAGGAGCGCCGCGCCATCGCTTGCTCTAGCTCAAGCAGTCATTTAAACTTCCACATCAATGAATCATGCTGTATAATTGCACTTATATTTTTTTTAATAGTATACGGTCGCAAACGTGTAAGCGGTTACCAGAATTTGTCCAAATAACTAAGTAACCGCTGCTCATAGACATCCGGGTTTGCAGATGCGTTGACTACTCTTTAATCGACAGGAGAGGAGACATTTAGAAATAGGATATTCCCCTTTTTAAGCGTCCTTAAATCCTCTTCCCTTCCCGTCCTTTCCTTATAACAAAAGAGTGGGAAGGTAAAAGATTAAAACGTGATCTCCAACATACAGTTCTTATTTGATGAATTCGTATAAGCCTACGGACTCTATTGCGAAGATTATCCGGAGAAGGATTCTTCTAGGACATCAATACAAGATAGTTACTTACGTATAAATACAATTTACTTGTTACTAAAAAATAATGAAATTCGCTATGTTAAAATATGTTTTGCATCTTTTAAACCGGTACAGACAACATAATGTAGACAAGACGTACAGAACAGTCTAGTATATTATTACAAAATTAGATAGTGGAATTGCTAGACATGATAGATGTACCAACTAATTTCAGACGTAGATAATGTTCATATTTGTGTTCGTCACGCTCTACCCGCTCTGCAACATGTTTCAAAATATTAACATGTTACTCTTGTGAGCTGTGTAAAAAAAATACATGAACCAAAGCCATCTTGTCTTCCTTGGTTTAAAAGTTGTTAAGTTCTTTCAAATTTTCTTAGTACTAAAGCAGAACTGTAGATTTGTCACACAAATACTAAATAACGTGTCTCTTATTAGACTTAGACTAGACTAGACTAGATATTAGACTTTAGAACTACTCTAGATCTCCAGCACATAAATTAAAAAGGCGAGAAAGATATTGAGACTATATTTTCCCCAACATAAGACCTCAAACTATAGGCAGTGTTGGCATTAATAATGAGAAAAAAATACTTTTCGGAAATTGAGTTCCTATTAGACGTCAAACTTGTATGAAACATTCCCTTGCTTATACTAATGCTGGAGAGATTCTTCAAGCTCAGCGTGCTTGCTATAACAAAACGTCAACATTTAACATTTATCCTAGAATATCAAAGAATCGATGAATGATGACACGCTACTGTCTTATACATATTTATAAGCCGTTGTAACCGCACAAGGAACCAATAAATCTTTCACAAAAAGACGACAGACAAGCGAAAACAAATCTATTTTTAAGTTGTACCTGTCAATTTATTCGTTTTTAACTTAAAGTTTTTACTGATTGATAAATTCTTATTTTCGACAACTTATTCAAATTCTACGGTTCTGACAGGTATAAATTTTTTATCGTATTTATGTTTATTAACGATATTTACGGAAGATTTACATAATTTGTTTTTGTTTTTCTGTAGGTAACGTTAAGCGAACGCAACTCGTTTATGTGCCTTATTATAACGGGTTATTACCTTACAACAGAATTATTTATATATTTTGTACTTAAAGTGGTATGAAACAAACGTTACTAACTGCTAGTACACTTATTTGCAAGAAGGAAGTACTTTGCAATGCCTTTGAAAAAAAGTGAAGGAAACAAAAACTGTATCTCCTTTTTTACATATTCTTTATCCCGTTAAATCCGCGTCCAATCCTAGCACTATTATAAAAGACCCTTATAAATGTATTCGTCACGGGAAACGTAAAATAATTCTTCTTTATCACAGACTTCTATAAATTCCGAGGTATTCACCATTCAATCTGGTCCAAATCTAACAAAATCTTTACATATTTTAACCGCAGTTATTTCTATTGTACTGAGATAGACGGCAGTGTGTTTTTCTACGAATGTTTCGTCAATAGAAGCCCACGGTTATTATGCCTCTCCGAGATAAGCACATGTCTAACGGCTGCAAATATTGTCGAGTGTGCTAATCGTGTTATTGTCACGTTAGCAGCTATATTCGCAATACGCCCTACATTTTCAACTTACGTAGGGTTCAGCATTAAATATATAATTGTTTTCATAATCAAATTACTGTGTTTTAACCGAGTGATTTATTTTATGTTAGTATTTGTTTTTGTATTTATCTTTTTCTTAATAAGTTACGAAAAAATCCTTCAGTGAATACATCTCATTTCGATGTTTATGTAAAGTTTTCTCTTTCATTTTTAACGTAAAGAGAAGGAGGTTCTTAATTGTTCTGTATTTTCTTTTATTAATTGTTACCATCCTTATTTTGTTCGTATTTAATTTTGACAATGTAAAGCTATTACTTAATTAGTCGTCGAGAGATTATATGGCCTTTATATACTACTTTGTTAATTGAGTATAAGACGTTTCTTTTACTATTAATAAACCGTCAGTACAGAACCATTCAAGACAGTGACCTCACATAGATAACAAATGAACTTTGGTTTAACACGTTCAAATTACTTAATACTTGCAATCATGCAATATAAATGTGTAATCAAAGCAATTTGTTAAACTCAAATAGGTCGTGTGTAATTAAACATTTCAATAATTATATTTTTTCTTTACAGGTACATACGAGAATACAAGTGATTGTGATTTAAGAAGAGTGATGCTCAATTAGTTAATTTTATAATAAATACGTGTTAATAAAGTAAAATGTCGACTGAACGAGAAGACACCCAAGAATACATCAACGGAATGAGACCAGGTCCATTAACTCGAGAAATACCAGAATGTATGAGGGACAAATATACCATTGTACAGACGATTTTGGACGTTATAGCATTCTGGATGTTAATATCTGGTTACGTAATTATGGGGATATACAGGGCTATAGTGGGATACCCTAAGAAGGAACTCAAAGACAGTATAGCTGTGGTGACGGGCGGCGGTGGTGGTCTCGGCAGTTTAGTGGCCCTACGACTGGCGAGGCTCGGCTGCACAGTCGTTTTATGGGATATCAACAAACAAGGTCAGTACTATTCATGTTATGGCAACATTAACATGGTAACTACTCTATGTTATGCTTCGTCATGCACAATAACGTTTATTTTTTTATTATTAAATATTAATAAACAGTGATGGATGGGATATTACATGTAAATTATAGAAAAATTACTGACGTTTTGACTCCGCTAGGTTAAGCATAGATTGAAGATACAACAAGGAAAAGAGTTTTTAAATATCGAACAGGTTTTAAACTCCCGCTGTCTGCAACGTAATGTCAAAGAGTTGAGTTGAGTGTCTAGTTTGTGGCTCTCACTGCCACATTTGACCAGTGTCAAGTGTGTAATGTAAAAAACTCAAGTTAATTTCTAGAACAGCTCAAGGAGTTTGGAAAAAAAAATCTTATTTTAATGGAAAGTGATACAAAAAAATTGGAATTATTGACGGTGAAATATTCGACTTCGAGCGTTTCCATTGATCCGTCTCTGAACACGCAGTCTTGGAAGTCTTGTAACCTTCAATTCAATCAAGTTTATCTTACATAAGTTTTGTAATTTTTTTCTTTATCCAACGAAAAATTCAGATTCAAATTTAAACAGAGGTTGCCACCGTCATAGGTCAATGCTAAATGTCTGAATATGATAATTTTGCTCACACATAGCTTGCTATATTATTTTAGTCATGTCTGTTCACGCTAATGTACGTCTGGTCTGTGACATCGATACACATAATATGTACCTATACTAAACGGCTTAATCCAAAGCGGTCTATAGCTTTTTTATCAGCGAAATCATTTTTTTTTTCGTATTTTCAATCTGTGGTGTAAAGTTAATGAAATCGTTTATTTTTTGTTTTTATTTAATAATTTATTCCTTCCCTAATCGTAGTTTTGCAACACTAAATTACTTTTGTCATTTTTATCGTAATGCTGGTCGTCAAAAAAAATTTTTTTTTTCATTGTTACATGCATAATGAGTTGATCATCATTGTTGTCAAATTCAAGGTTTGCGGCGCAGGTTGCGCGAAATTCATGGCCGATTACAAAACACGCAAAATACATATCTCAGCTTCTTTTTGTCATGTATGAAATAATTAAATTTACTTAATATATTCACATAAAAATAAGTTACCCATCACTGAAAGGAAGTAATTGGTTCAAATGCAGGTTTACTATATAAGGAGTCAAGTAAACTTTGATTTCGAATATTCAGGGTGTTAATAAAGGATTTTTTGAATTTACGTATTCTTTATCTTTTTAGGTAAATTTTATTTACTTAATAGACGTTTTTAACTTTTTATACGAGAAGTCTGAACAATAATTGTAATGAAGAGGACGGAAGTAATGTTAGATTCTCTTCGCTGACCGAACGCAGGCGTATTCGCTGTGGAAATAATTGTGACATATTGGAAGATATACCGCTTATTGCTCGAGTGTGAACAAATAGCCAATAATGGTAATCGTTTCCTAACTACGAGTTTAAATTGTTCTCACAAGAATTGTTTTGCAACTGGTTTAAATACTATGGTCATATTTTTCATTAAAAAAAAAAATCTATTTCCCGTGGAAATATACGGAACAAATTGGCTATTCTGTTGTATTTATTGTCAAAGAAGGTTTAAATGAAATAAAAGAATTAAAATAAATCGGTACTAGAATACTTGATTAGATATTTAATTTAAGAACGGACAACGACTTTGGATTTTATTCTTTTTTAGTGCAATAAACGAGTTGTGTTTATATGTGTTTCTGTTCATATGTTATAAACCGGGTCCAAGTCACCGTGGGCTGCCGCTGTCACAGTACAAAGAACGTAATACCGCGCGAAAGCCAAATTGTTCAGCAATGGGCATGCCTTTCGTCTCCATAAAGGTTCGAAGGCGGGTTAAAATGAGAC
>JAODUI010000007.1:2686268-2701360 GCA_027563995.1 Papilio gigon | reverse complement strand
GCTATTCGACTATTGTCGTGAACCATATCCTAAAACAAGCTTTTTCCAAAAAAAATAAACAGCGGAGTAAAAATCTTTTAGACACGTGTATATTGGTAAAAAATAATGTACATTTAATTTGCCTGCGAATGTTCAGTTTTGAATAATCAATATGTCATTATGCGAACACGAATGAGATTAAGGTTAAATGATTTTGAATTTTTTTGTAATGGCATGTATTAAATGTTTAAAAATCATTACATCTAGCTCGTGGCACCGATGGTTAAAAAAATAACAGAACTCATTTTGTATGAAGGAAACGATTAAATTATTAAAAACTTTCGTGAGACCTTTCACTATACTACTTATAAAACGACTTAACTCACGTGCAAATCGGTGTCGGTACCGACTAATTTTGAGCCCCTCGAGGACTCTTTTCCAGGGTCAGTGGGATTGGTACGTTCGCGGCCCGTCGCCCGTCTCACTGTATAAGTATACACTTTATAAGCAGTATATCATCTAATGTTCTTCAACTTTATCTGTTCACCTACGTCGTCTGTATGTAAATAATATATATGAGATGCTATGTAATAAATAAAGGGTTTTCCAGTAAGTAGGACGTCATGCTAACTCTTAATTACATAACGGTAGAGACTTTATCGCCATTTAATTAATGTATCAAATCTAAAATGGCGTAAAACTAAAGTGGATGTAGAGTAAAGCAATTACGGCAATGTTTATTGTAGTCATTGTACGCATTCCGAGCTTGGCGAAACTCCCATAACAATTGCGAAAGTCGACTAATTTATGGCAACACCGATATGGCGACATAAATATTTCATTTTATATATGGTTATACTTAGATCAATGACATTCGACATTCTGCAGTGTTATACTAACTGTGAAATACGCTATCATCTCCTTAGTATTCCAAGAGAATTTATACTTTTCATCATCAACCTGCCCTTATACCTACGCAGGGTCGGCACGGTATATTCTACTCTTCCATACTCTGTAGCCGTCATATCTGAACTCACACACTT
This sequence comes from Papilio gigon, assembly GCA_027563995.1. NCBI lineage: Eukaryota > Metazoa > Arthropoda > Insecta > Lepidoptera > Papilionidae > Papilio > Papilio gigon. The sequence continues at coordinate 2,700,338 of JAODUI010000007.1, read as the reverse complement.
GGTCACACACCTTTGGTCTTCGTCTACCTTGTTTTTGTGCTCATCATCTCTTTGCTTAACATGTCCATACCAAAACCAAAATAAAAGTAAGGATCTTTAGAAAAAAAACAACTGTATACCTATGGTGTTATAAAAAAAATGTTAACGAGGATGATGTATCAAGAGTAACAGCAGGTTAAAATGATATGAAAAAAACATGTCCATACCACGCTAACCAAAATTATAGTTTTACTAGTTGACCCCGCGAACTCTGTTTCGCCAAAAGGCAGGCAATAAACAGATTTTTGAATTTATTAGGAAATACAAAAACAACATTTCCTTCTCGGAAAACAACGTTTGTATCGGAAATGGAAAACTGCTATTTTCAAGGCTTTCACGGAAGTTTTTCTAATTTTTCTCACCTTTTAAACCTTCCCTAGACCTTCACAAACATTCCGAGACCAAGATAAGATAAATCCGTTCAGCCATTCTTGAGTTTTAGCGAGACTAACGAACAGCAATTCATTTTTATATATGTTTATTGAAACTATTTAATTGAAGTCTTTCTATGTACACATGTTGCCAGCTCTAAAATTAGATTGTACAGTTTGATTAATTCATCTAGATATTTTCGAAACCTGGCTTGTTCTTGTTAACATGTCCGTTGTGTAAAGTTTTTAATTACAACCTTGTGTTACGTTTGTGTGTGCAACACTGATGTAAATGTTCTTCGGTTGGATTATAGAAAATAAAATGTGTTTAATTAAAGAATTGATAAACTTAGAGAGTGGTTTATTTATTGGGTGATTTTAAACGTCTAGTTGAAGTTATAATTTATATTAAAGCATTCAATTGAAATAATAACTAAGATGAAATATATTATTGTGGGGTGTTATCGAACTTTGTTAACTTTTGCAAATTACAACACTACATTTATTTTACAACAACAAAATTGAAAACACAGTGCTATGTAAATATGTAAATAATGTTGGGTTACAAAAAAAAAATAATAGAAAAACGATTTAAGCATTTATAATTTTTTTTTCTTAAATAGCCAAAATTATTTTCAATTTTCAAACATAACCTCTAACCTTTTGTCGTCTTGAATATTTTTCGAACATAGAATATTTAAAATTAATAATTTCAGGATAGGAGCACTGCGCTGCGCAGATGACCTTGAACTGTCAAGATATTTGAAGAGCCGTATAACTTTGTTCAAAGCCGTTTTACCCAATATTGAGTACTAGTATATTGATTTATATGTGGTAATACCAAGATTATTTTACAACTGGTTGCTTACCTATTCTATGGCAAGTAAAATAACTGAATAACTTAGCGATAGTGTTTTGTTTCGAGACGGTGTAACAACGCGTCCGTTGGCGGTGTTCCGCCTTAAAACCATAGTCGTTTGAACGTTTCATATCTATTTAGTTGACGAGGAAGGAACAAAAGCCACTGGGATGCAATTTTTAAATATGTACGTGAAAAAAAAAGTTGGTCAGTGATCAGAGCAGGTACAAGACTAATTGCTTTTTAATATTATCCCAATTTTTCTTCTTCTCATTCATTACTTTGGGCAAAAAGGCAAAGTTACTTTGGGCAAAATTGCCTTGTCCGAAACAAGGCAATTTTTTTCAAAGTGAAACACCGCGAACATTTGCGATTGTACCATTGTAAAGCAGCTAACTGAAAACATTGCAGTATCACTCTGTTTCGTAAACTATTGCATTGACGGTTTCAACAACAAACTCCGACTTGTTTCAACTATCAACTTCAACTTGTTTTGCTTATCGACTCTAACTTGTGTTTATCAACTACGACTTGTTTAATTTGAAACATTGTCTGTAATTTGTCGCCAAACACGGAAAAGAATTGTACACGGTCTTAATTTTTTACCGTGTTTGTTTATAATGTATTATTACGTACGAGTTCAAACTACCATTTTTTTTTAGTATCTTCTTGCGAGAAAAAAAGATATGATGTCTGTAAGTAATTCATATATGTCATATAATATGGTATCAAAATATAAAAAAATATGTATATATAAAAAGTAGGAGATAACGAATATATTAGGAGATTTTTGTTATTTTAGTTACATGACTTATATCAATCCAAACTAAACTTTAGGCTTGTACTGGGATATGCTCTGTGAATATAGTCGAATTTCGAACCCTAGATCACGTGATTGAATGTCCATACCCTTAAGCTAGTACAATAGCTACATGCATTAAAAACTAACAGTCGCTCGCGACACCGTTTGCATGGAATAGAAAAAAACATAATTAATTGTCTATCCCTATTCCAAATTTACACAGTTTCGTGCAGCCGTTCTGAATTTACTTCAAAACATCTGTCCATCCAAAGTTTCGTAATTGTAATAGTAAGATTTACTTAAAGTAGGTTTTCATTTTCACTCGCGTAACCTGTACAACAATATATTTCTAATCTCAGTCGTTTTCGAAGAGGATGAAAGAAATGACAACATGTATCAGCAGTGGAAACCCATCGTTACAAGTGCTCTTAAATTATGACACACAGTACTGATCACTATATTGTTCAGTTCATCAAAGCCTTTTCAGTTATACTATCCGTCTTGTACGTAACGGTCTTTCAATGTCTACCATTATCTCGACTTGCATATATGAGTATTCAAAATAATACAGTAAAACAAGTTGCTTGTTACCATGGTTACGGAGAAAACTTTAAGTGACTTTTCATTTTATGTTTGTGTGTAAACATCTTAAAATTCCCACTACATGTAGCCAGCGGAGTAAATATTTAACACAATTTCTCAACAAACAGATAACCTTTTACGGTTAACATTTTTACTAGAGATTTTTAATTAAAAATTGTTTATATGGAACAAAATATAGAATGGAATTTCGGTGACTAACGCATAGTCTTTTTGCTTTCCTTCTTTACAAAGAAAAGGAATATGGACTTGGCAGGGAAGGGAATGTCCAAACAAATATCCCTTTTCTGTATAACTCTGTTTATTAATGATTTAAGGGAAGCGGTCACTGTAGTTACTTCGCCGTTTTAGTGATACCAAGTGATGTTTCTTCAACTTCGGTGTCAAAAACAAAAGAACATCGTTGCTCTTAAAAGAATACTGAAACATAAAAGACTAAACAGTAAAAATTGTTTTCAAAAAGTGTACTAGTCGAGAACAATAAATGTGTTTTATATACACCATTGAACACAATAGTATAAACGATCCGTGTGATCAAAAACCATGTCATTATCTCGATGTCTTTGCCGAGATTGTCGTTACATCAATTGCCAGTAATAACTTCATGCTTTGTTTTATGATTAATATTACTTATGACTGTACAATAAATGGGAATGACAATGCATTTATTTAATGACTAACTTTAACCGGAGACTTATCCGTGCAGAATTTAAAAAAAAACTTAGTAAAAAGTCATGTGTAACCAGTAATCGCTGTGCCAATTTCATTTCAAATCCGTTCAAAAATTTCATTCAGATCCGTTAAGACGTTCTCTGTGAAACGAGGCCTAAATCATCCCTGATGCAACTTCCCTGTGCAAGGAAAAATGTGTACTTCTCTCGGTATGAAGGTCATAACGTTGTCAAAAGAGGTGGGATCTAATGGACCTCGTGAGTCACTAACGGCACACGGCGCGGGTCGATAACGCCTCGTACCGCAGGGACGGAAAGTACGCAAAAAGTTACTTTATCCTGGTACGGTCATTTTGTACCAAGAGCGTTAGACTGCCACTCGCTTATTAAAAAAAAATCAACTCGTTTTGGCCTTCGTTTGTTAAGTTTTAATGATAAAAGGTCACGGGGACGATCGTCACCTCTTTTATTTTATTAATAACCTTCTACATGACCAGTTCCAAATAACCAACATTATTCAAATTAATTTACCCACAGCCAACGGGAAAAATGTAAATATTATTCTTTTATTTTGAAAAAAAACGAGTCATTTTTTTTCTTATTTGAGATGTTTGGCAAAGGGGAATCGTATTTTAGATCACTAGAGAAATGTGTTAAAAAATATCTATTCTTACCAAACGCTTTTCATTGCTTACCAGTTTATTACTACACCATCTAGTCTGTCCACAATTTGCTCTCACTGACCTTTCTCACACTAGGTGTGACGTTAGGACGACGTTAATTGAACATTACCTGTGTATATTGGGACAGTTAAATAAACGACATTGCATACGGACAAGGCCTCTTCAAATATATACGTACGCACTTATATCTTCACGCCATAAATATACGAGTACATACAGAATACATTAAGATACACCAAGACCGTTAGACAAATTGTGTACAGCATATTTTTATCAAAGAAATGTTTATTTAAGATGTACATTTGACGTCTTCACATAGGTACTCTACTCTATACTTCAAATTTTGGGACGAAATTATTTTTACTACGGTACTGTCCGAAGTTTTTTATAAAATTCCAATTTTATTGAAGGCCAGTGCTGATCTGACCTATCATTCTATGCAATATTTCCCATAAATCAAAGTCTCAAGTCTCAACTTAGAAGATTGTCGGTTTGATGTTTTGCGTTCCACAATACTACGCCTATCATTTTCTATGATTATAGACCCTGTCTGTAGCAATTGTAGGAACAATATAAATGCCCAAGAGTCTTATCCCACTGTAATTCGACGATTGGAATGTAAATTAACTTTCCCCTATAAAAACGAACTGCACAATAATAAGGCCCAGAACTGTATATAAAGGTATTAAAAAATTATGATTTGGCTAAATTTAAATATACCAATGACGTCTTTGGTTGTCGGTTTTCGAGTGCCTTGGAAGTACTACCTGGCATTGAACTGAGCAAACTCCAAAACTGCGGTCAAGGACCTTCGGATTTGGATGTTTCATTTGTCTCAGTCCTGACGGTTAAGATATATGAGACCATATTTTTAATACTTCTTTTCTTTGTTCAGTTATATTTTTAGCCCTAACTTAATCCTTAATATTATTAAAATCTTTAGATTTTGTGACGTTTGAATATAAACGCTCAATCACCAATATTACGTAGTAATTATCTCAAAACAAATGAAGGCATATTAAGCATGTAATCAAAGATTGTTTATAAAACAACCGCCATAACGATAATGGAATCGAAGTCTTGTTAATTATTAAAGTAAACAATCAGCTGTAATGTTGCCATGTAACTGAAACTAGCAAACAATGGCAGTCAAGGTGAACTGGACACCGATGTTTGCGCAACAGAATATCGCGTTTGCTGAACTGAATCAAGTGTAATCGGCCAAGTACTGCTTATACTGCATAAAGCACACGCGTTATTTAATTATTAATATGATACGTTTTAAATTACGTTTCTAATATTAAAAATAAAACGGCTAACGCTCACGTATTCATCCGACGTTGGCAATTGTTTTATTTTTAGTTAAATGTCTCACGAAAGTTTTAAATAGTTTAATTTCTAACATCGTGGAACTGTATAAGATCATCGATTAAGTATGTAGATATTAGTAATTAATAAAATAATAATAATTAATTGGTAGGATTAATAAGAGTGTAATTATGACAGGCAGGAAATGAAAGCCCAGTCTTGATATCGAATCATCGCTTAATAAATTTAACAATACTATTAAACCTTGTGTAATTCATCTCTCTTTCCTGCTCTCTTTGTCTAGCCTGTATGGTGGTGCCAGCTTACCTAATCGGTGTCCTCTCCTCCGTCACCACGATATCTCCGTCCCTAACAGCTTTGTTAACTTTGTATAACTTTTATAAAACCTAATGAAAATGTTTTATAGCCTAATAGTTATGGGTACCGACTACCGATGTAGCGGTCGTGGGTTCGAATCGCGCCATTCGACTATTGTCGTGGACCATTCATAACACAAGCTTTTTCAAACTTACCTGGATTGGTTACAAGAAATATTAGTGAATTAACAAAAATCTAATATTTTTACAAAAAAAAAAAACAAATGACATGTTTATGTACACGTCTATTGAATATAATCATAGATTAATGTAATACAGTAACTCTAATAAAGATGATGGAGATTTTTTACAACTTGTAATTACATGTTTATAAAATTATACACCGGTGTATAATTATAATGAATTAATATTTATTAAGATGTACATATTAAAAGGTCTGATCGTGAGTAAACCAAGGTAAAGCAGTTGTCCAGTGACTATGTATCAAAGGTTTTGATTTTTTATACGGGATGGGAGCAAATGAGTGGCGGGATCACAAGATCGATCTTCGACGCTAATGGACACCCACAATACTAGAGGAACCACAGATGCGTTCCCGGCCTTTTATTATAATTTCTTATTTCCATTGGATCCTATTATTGAATATTATATGATGAAAAAGGTTGATGATAATTGACGTAAACGACCGTCCTTTGTTTGCCCGTTAAATGATCGCGCTTCGTGATTCTTTTGTTAATAAATATTCGTATAAAATATGTTTATTTTAGTAAATAAGCTACCGTCCAGATGACTTATTTACTTCTTAATTTATTTATAGTATCATTAAAATAATAAATTCGCTGTAACCCATATCCGACATAACTGTTCAGAATATTTTCGAAGTCGTTAAAACTTCGCACAGCCTCTACTCGCGTCATCATTCGTGTTTTTCGACGACCCGTTACTTTCTCAGCCAGTTTACTTGGAACTTTTTATAACTGAACATATCTCTGCAGTCACGCGTATCACTATGGTCAATGCCAACAACCTTATTATGTCTTACATGACAGAGCCATGCCACTTAAGATGAAATTTAAAAAATTCAACTACGTACCAGATGTTAACAATTTAATTATGCAACATTTTAAATGTTGGTTATTCTCCTGATAAATTTTGTCTTAAATGTGTCAGTGTTACCAACGTACATAAATATTTTATAATGGCAACATTTGTGTCTCTATGGTCTTAACTTATCGCTTTGAAATTATGAACTCGAAAACCAATAACAAAAAATTTTTAACTATTAGAATTCTAGAGTATCCTTCATATGAGTTATATTAATAAATAAAAAAAAATTAAAAACAAAAGCCTCAGACGCCGGCTCGCTAATATGACACAATATAAACTACTGTACAGTTTTTAATTAAATAAAGATGGTACCAACCTGCAACAACTACCTTTCGATTAAAAAAAACATACAGTCGAATTGAGAAACTATATCGATTAAAATATTAACACTTTTTTACAGGCTTGGAAGACACGGTGAAACTAGTCAAAGGCATCGGGGGAAAATGTCACGGGTACGTAGTGGACTTGGCGAGTCGGGAGGACATATATCGAGTCGCCAAGACGGTCCATGAGGAGGTCGGCAGAGTGAGTAATTTATACAAATCCATAATATATCATCATCATTATCATCAACTACAGCCCTTGTCTGCCCACTGTTGGACGTAGGCCTTTCCCAATGTCTTCCACAGTATGCGGTCCTCCGTAATATATAAATACCAAAAATACAAGAGTCTATATATTGCTGTAGACTTTATCAGGTTTACCTAAAAGTTTCTTATACAGAAGCTAGAGCAACGTCTAACGGTTAGAGTTACGGTCTACCGATCTTGCGGTCGTGGGTTTGAATTTTGTCATTGGATATTAATTTGATACGACAATATTGTCGTTAACCATTTCCTATCAGTCTTCGACGTTATTTATAATGGACTGAAAAAAAATCTTTGAATATTCTGCTAATAAAAACGATTCAATTCTCGTTAAGTCAATATTTTTTTTTTACTTCTGTCTTGAAATTGATTGTGCATTGAATTGCAATTACTTTACATTGGATCCAAGTGTGTTTGTTCAATTATCATTATTTTTTTTTTATTTAAATATGTACACATTTTTGTACGAGCTAATAAGAAGACAAATAAATACGTGCTGTCAAATAACTTTACTTTTATTTAAATAGGTTACAATCGAATTCTTTTGTTCGACCTAAATCGAGGGTTAAACCCGGGAAATTTGACCTAATGGGTACAAAAAGTTTTTTTTTGTTTAATTCTATTTGTTTCAAACTGCTATGACTTACGCGTAATTTACTGTTTGCGAAGTTTGACGTAGTATTAATGGTATTTTATCTATTTACTTTATTGATATTAATTTGCATGAAAAATCGATTTTCACAGCTGAGAAATTTATGTTAATAATATTGAAGTTACGATGCAATCTTGAATACCGGAAGAGTTTAATTTAAATTAAATATTGGAAGAAAAAAACGGCATCCTCCGTTCACGTGGACCGATGACTTAGTGCGGTCGGAAGTCGTTGCATGCTGAAGGTAGAGGACCGCATACGGTGTTGTGGAAGGCCTGCAACCAGCAGTGGGAAGACAAAGGCTGATGGTGAATAACAAAAAAGTGTTTTAGATACGTAAAGGCATGTTGTTAATAAAACAAACGTTGATTATGTTAATATTATTAGCAATATAATTGGACCATAATAAAACTGTTATTCAAAGAAACACTGTTAAGCTAAGCGGCTGGAGACCGAAGACTCAGTCAACAGTGATCAATCCAGGAGTTTTTGGTACATTTTACTAATGTACGAATTTTAATACCAACTCCATACACAGAAAGATAGCGTTCTATATTTAAATTAACCAATATATATCTCATGTGATGGGTTTTTAAAAATGTTCTGCCGATGCAGTCGTTTAAATTTAGGTCGGTTTTCAAAATTTGACAGCAACATATAATTTTTATTCAAGTTTTATTACTTATAATGTTAATGCCTCTGATGTAGAATATAAAATAATACTTAATGTTAGTCTGTGGAGTTAATGGAGGCTAACATTAATTTGTAATGTTTCTTATATGTGTTAATGTGCTAAAGATTTATTGGAATGCTTCTGGAACACCGTTTCCCGGACTTTAACGGTTTTGATTGCTTTATAAGATCTTATAGTATAAGTCAACGTCCAGCTGCTGGCAGACGAAGGCTGATGTTGATAGTGACAAATGAGCGGTCACCTGAATTTGCCAGAATAGCGAAGTGGTCACTGAATTTAAACATCCGAAAATTCGTTGCCAACCTTTTAATCGACAAAGGAGGAGAGACGCAGAATATTGACACTCTCACTACCTATGCGTCTACTTCCCTGTCGAATACATTTCCCCTACCCATCCGTTCCTCGGAAGAAAAGAATGGGAAAGAAAGAGAACCTGAGATTTGGTCTCGAGTATGCTCTCATTAGACGAAACGCGGAATTAATACAACTTCACGCATGTCTTCTGTTCTTAAATAACCTATGACTTATTTATACATTAAAATATTGCAATACAAATGTCATAATACAGACATGAAACATTTTGAATAGCATTTCTATTTGAGCACGACAGACAGGCAATGTATTTTTTTAAAAGATGACGCTGTGTCGAAAGACTGAAGAAATTTCTTAATCAATTATAAGCACAATGTAAACGTGCCGTGTAATTATATTTCGAACAGGTTTCACAAGACACGGATTCCAGTAAAATGAAGTGGTTGTCCTTAAGATATTTTGGTAGTAAATTTTCCATCACTGATTACAATTTTTGTAAAATATCAAGTTTTTAATGAATAATTTATTTATAAAATTAATAAAATTGGACCGTTTCTATGTTATATAGAAAAAAAAAACCTTTTTTACGAACAGATTTTTTTTTAATTTTTACAAGTCCATTTCATGTTAACTTCGTAATGGCTGGATTGATTTAGACGGGTCTTTTATATCTATAACTATTAACTGATGTATGCGGGAATAACAAAGGCTTTTGACTCTTTGCTAACTGACTCGCAGCCGTAAAGTTTGCCTTCTGATATTAGTGGTATTTTTAAAATTTGCATTTAGTTAGAAAAAAGTAAGGTAAAAATTTCCCCGGCGTGCCGACTCCTGACTACGTTCCTAGTAAGACCTTACATAGGATCATTTCTATAGTAAGTTCTTCACGAGACTATGTTCCTAGTAACGTACAATTGTCCATAATCCTCAAAACCCGCGACGACTCGTCCGACGCAATAAAAGGTTTCAGTACGAGCCAATGTAATTTATATATTTATCTTTTTATCCAATTTACATTTGCACGTTTTCTTAACGCACGTGCGATAAAGCGATGGTTATAAAACCTTATTAGTCATGCATATAAATAAGTCTTATGCTAAATAAGTAAAATTTTATTATAATTATATTTATCCATGAAATGTTTTTCGAGTATGTATGCACGAGTGCGCATTGTACAAGAAACAGACGTCGACTGATTTTCTTTTGTTTTTTCTTTTTTTTATTCAAATACATTTTTTTCTTTTATTCCAGGTGAGTCTGCTGATCAACAACGCTGGTGTGGTTTCCGGCCAGTACTTACTCGACACACCAGATCACCTCATCAAGAGGACTTTTGACGTTAACGTCTTAGCTCACTTCTGGGTAAACTGCATACATCTTTAACTTTATTTTATATGGATAACAGAAAATATTGTACATTTGTTTATAAAGACTTCTTTTCGATATAAAGTCTTCTTGGAGATTTGGTATTTTTGTAATCAATAATAAATAAATATAAACTATTTTGATTAAAAAAAAACTGTGCAGCCATCATCAGAGAAGCATCCGTTGAATATAAGAAAGTATTTTATATTACGTAATAGATTATTACCCCTCATACTAGGGTCGGCTTCGAACCCTTCAGTGGGGACGTATGAGCTGATAATGACGTCATTCCATAGATTACAGTATCATTTTAAAAGCAATTATCTTTATTTCCAGACCGTTAAAGCATTCCTACCTCACATGATTGAACATAACGAGGGTCACATAGTCACCATAGCATCAATGGCGGGCCACGTCGGCGTCGCCAAGCTAGTAGACTATTGCTCCTCGAAGTCGGCGGCGTGCGGCTTTGATGAAGCGTTAAGATTGGAACTGGAAGTTAGGGGCATTAAAGGAGTTCAAACATCACTCATCTGTCCGTACTTCATTCGTTCAACAGGCATGTTTGAAGAAGTTAATTCAAGGTAAATACAGCCGAGTACCCAGCATTTGATTTGGCACGTAAGGAATATAAGCAGTCTTCTACCCAACGTGCCTACTTAACCGTAGGTTCGGTAGCTTGCGTGTATAGTATAGTTAAGAGCAATGAACCACAATAATAAAAAAAAATACATTAAGAAAAAAACTGCTGATCTCGCCTTAAAACAAAACTAGGAAACATGTCTCTTTTTGTACAACAATATGATTACTATCAATATGGTTTATACACCCACTTAAAAACATATTAGAAAAAAAAAAACAAATTGTGTCCAGTAATTTTGTAGTTCCATCTTCGAAAGTCTCCCCTTTTCAAATTAGATTTTTTGTGATGTAACCTTGCAATAACTAAGAATTTTTAATACCTCAATTTATGTTGTATTATATTATCTATTAAACACCTTTTATTTTATAAAGCTAACATTCTTAGTTCTAGATTTATTCATTCTATATTCATATGTATTTATAAGTCACCCGGATTCATTGGTCTTGGATGTTATTATAATGAACTAATAAGTTTTATAATTTATATATGTAAGTTATATAACAAGGTTACACTCGTATAACATGTAATATATGAACATGAAATTGCATACACTAGTTTAAAAAAAAAACCAACGCAACAAAAACTTGTTTTGATAGATTTATAGTGCAAGTTATTATTAGTTCATACATAAATTGTGGTTGAAGGTTAATTAAATAATTTATATATTTTTTTCTATTAATAATACACAAGTGCTGAATTATATACATGACGCAAATTACTGAGTTGGAAGATTTTATAATAACTGCTGTCTACTGATGACTTTTTAATTCTAATGTAAAATTGCTCGCTTGATTAAATAAAGCACGAGACAGTGGCATAGGGTCATACATTAAAAAAAACTGATGATTAAATTAGATGGATGAAGTAAATAAATTGAAGAGTGAGGTTATTATTTGAAGCTCCAATAGCCTAATGGTTGAGTGTACGGACCAGCGAACTAGCGGTCGTGAGTTTAAAACCCGCCATTCGTCTTTTGTCGTGAACCATATTCTAATATGAGCTATTTCAAGTTTACGGGGAATGGTTAAAAGAAACATTTTTACATTAACAAAAATCTACTGATGTTATGATATAAAAAAAAATACTTTATTTGTTTTGTTCTCAGTATTGTCATAAAGGTAATTCGGGTTAATTGTTTATTGAAATTACTTATCTGACTATAATCTGTGCAATGCCAGGTTCGTGCCGCAGCTGAACTCCAACGAGGTAGCGGATCGGATCGTGTTCGCGATCCGCACCAACGAGCCGCTCGCCGTCATGCCGGGCTACTTCCGGATGCTGCTGCCTTTCAAATGGTAACACTACGATACAATATCATCTCTATACAAGTTCTTATCTCATTTTATATAGGAAGAAGTTACTAAGATATTTTAAACTTAACTAAGCAAAAATCCATTTATGATTTAATGACAAACAACGGCGACAAAACATTTAAATGTTATATCCATTATTTTTCTTTGTCTAGAAGCAGCTAGTTGTTCCAAATACATAAAGAGAAAAAATATCCGTGCGTTAGCAAGGTTAACAGAAACATTAATTGCAACTAGATAAATTAATGTAAATTGCAACAAGGTCTCGATTCCTTGATAAAAATATTTTCGTTCTTTAGTTGCAATTTTAATTTAGTCAGCTTTAAATGTTAATGTGACATTGTCTGTTATTAATATTTGAACATTCAACTAAAATACAAGCTGGTTTCCCAAGGTCGCTTTAATTTTCAAACGCTTGTTTTAGAGAATAAAATCATGTGACAAGTTACTAAGTTCCTCTTCTTATATTTTGTCTATGCCACCATAAAAATCTTGTTACATTTTTTTTACTTTAAAACAGTTCTTAACTAAAAAAAATATATTAGTAGCAAACACACAATCGTCCAATGACCGTTTTATTTGTTGTTTGTCTCAATTTATTTTATGTAATCCGATAAATTTCTTCTCGTCTATTCCCAGGTTGGTGCCATGGCCGTGTGTATCTGAAATCATCCGTGGTCTAGTGCCGGACGCTGTGCCGGCCCCCATAGAGTCGCACCGGCCCCAATTGACTGACGACTTGGTGCCAGCATCGCATAAGGGCAAGCTGGACTCGCGCCCGATGACACTGGTGCCGCCCGCGCGTCACGACCGTCATGTCTGATGTCACGACCACGTCACAATATAGCTACCGCTAGTGAGGAACTTTGTCAAAATATGGTAACATTATATCGTTAAATATGTATAAATTAATTATAAAATTAAAATGTGCCTGTTTAAAAAATATTGTGATATGTCATTTAAACTTTATTGCTATTGACAAATATAAGGAAATGTTTGTCAAATATTTAAAATTGTTATTCTATTTCGTAGTTTCCCACAAAAATATGATTGTAATGGATACGCTATAAAATATTTTATATAATTATAATATAAATACAATTAATGAGATTAGTCGGAGAATATTTGACAAAGTTCCTTATTCGATTTCGGCAATATTACTTTATTTGATTCTATCTATATACAGTAATCTAGAGTCAATTACCACATGCTACTTATATTGCAAGATAAAACAAAGGAATGTGTACATCTCGTAAAGATAAAAAAATGTTAAAGCCTGTTAAGACAGACTTATTTTTCTTAATTTTTTTTTCTTCTGTGGAATATTTTAAGATTATTTTGAATGTCAAACCTTCTTTTAGATGTCTAAAAGAATGAGTTACTTAGTTGCAGTGTTACAATTATATACTGCATTGGGAAGATTGTCGGGACTTATTCATGTTAATCTTCCAAATAATTTAAGGATGTAATTATATGAAAAGTTATTAATAATTTTAGGTTACTTACCTAATTTCTGTTTATTAACTTAAGTTAAGTGACATTAGACACTGTGGTATTTAGTTAAAATAAGACCGGGAGTATCCACCGCCGAGGTAACACATACTGTCATCCTTTTTACTCCCTTCGAAACAACAAGAGACAGACAACAGTATGTTTTTTTTTTAAATTGCAGTGAAAAATCACAGTAAGAGATTACAGATGTGACGTTAATAGATTTTAAACAAATCTT
>JAODUI010000007.1:2644843-2661994 GCA_027563995.1 Papilio gigon | reverse complement strand
TACTCCGGCATTTAGTTATTCCGATCGTTTTCGCCGCGTCGAGTATTAACTGTTTCCTGTCACGATCGCTACTATGAAATTAAATTAACTGCTTAAATGTACGAGCGTAGAGAATTCCTATCTATTACAATATTACCATAAACTTTAGTTTTCTTATTTACATCAACAAGACGACAAATGTATATGGTTAATTAAATTATAATTATAAACAGTAAGTCTCAGATTGAATGTACATAACTACAAAGATAGAAGGAGACCAAAGAAATTGTGGATGGATTGTGTGAAAGAGGAAGTGTGAGTTCAGATATGACGGCTGACAGAGATGTATGGAAGAATAGTACACACTGTGCCGATTCCTACGTAGGGAAAAGGGCAGGTTGATGAAACAATAAATCCCAGTATTCACACATTCCCATTCATTTACTCCAAATTTTAGAAAACACAAGAATATACAAAATTAGAATGAATTTAATTGTATTGAAACATTTTTTTAGAAACATTAAAATTCACGTCAATACTTTTGCAGTTTCGTATCGCCGTTTGCGAGTTTCCAACATGACGTACAGATGGTTCACAGGTTGAAACCAACAATAACCATTCTCGGCTTTTCCTAACCAAGTATGTCCATTTGGATCTATGAGAGTCAGATCACCAACGGGGCAATTGTCAACGAACTCGCACTGTAGTATAGTCCCGTCTGGGTAGTAGTATCTTCCGCGGCCAGTGTAACTCCAATCCTTCAGCAGACCTTGGTACCTGGAGCCGTCTCGGTATGATATCATCACCTCATCGTTGATGCCTATCTTGTCGTTGTCCCAGTATCCGGCGTACGCGTCGCCTTCCGCTGTTGTGTAAATTCCGGGACCTAGAAAACAACAGTGACACTGAGAACACTTAAATAAAAGGCAGTAGTCTAGCGTAGATTATATGAGAAAAATGTTTGTAAGGAAGAAAATTTGATGGGTAATTTTTTACTGTAGATAATAATCAAGAAGAAGATTCGGCCAGCTTCAACAGTACAGTTTCCGTTCTGCTTCGCATTCCATCTCTTTCATCCATTCCATCATCTGCAAGAAGTTTCGGACAATGCTCTTTCTAATGCACAGAGCATGATCATTCTAAGTTGGTCATAGTTATAGCAGTCATAATAATTTGTGCTATGTTATGTTTAAAAATATGAAATGGAACAAAATCTATTCAAGTCAGTTAAGACGAAATGTTTGTCACGGATACGTTTTAATACGTTTCCGCAGACCGCTAAATGCCTATTCGTTATCGGAAATTGAACTCGACTGGCACTCGATAAAAAAAAATCCACCGACCGAACAGACTCAGTGGAGCGGAAGTCAACACTTTAAATCTTTTTGTTGTTAAACGTAAATTCTTTTCAAATTTCACTTTCTATAATTTCCCATTATTATTAATCTTTTAGATACAAAATGGAATACGGATTTGTATGGGGCCGTTGGATGCAACGCTTCCCGTAACCAGAGCGTAACAGTCAACACCGCCGGAATAGATGCAGTACGGTCCATTAAACACCATTTTATAAAAGACAAAAACATTCCGTCCTGCTCGGCTGGCTTTCAAGTTTAAAAACATTAGCCACGAACAACGAGATGAGATTAAATAAAAAGTAAGAAAATAGGATCAATGACCTTTGAATCATGATTATCTTTTTGCTAACTGTGTCGGCAAACAGATGCACTATCAGTGTGTGGTTAACGTCTTCAGCAAAAGAATACTGTCACGTTTCAACAAAACGTCTTTTGCATTACTTATAAATAACATTTTTAACTGGAAATTAATACGGATGACGGGAAGTCGTTGGACGCGGAAAGTGGAAGACCGCATACTGTGGATAACTTGGAAAAGACTATACAACAATGGCTAGACTAAGGCTGCTGATAATGTTGCAATTGTATTTAACTCAATTATAATATTAAATAAAAAATACGACTTTAGCCTTACCGTGCATTTTAATACTTCTATCTTTCTTTTTAACCTCAAAAGAACCATTGTAAGTGTCTCCTGTATCATGTACAAAGAAGCCTTCGTCTTGTACCACGAGAACTTCCTTGGCCTGCTTCTTAGTATCCACAGTTCCTGTTTCAGAATTATCTCCCGAATCGATCATTTTCTTAAATCTTAATAATATAAGCCTTTTTTAAACATTTCTCATAATTACAATACATTCATACGTCCTTCAACCTTTCTCTCATCTTGTACCCATTTAGATTCACTCTAAATTCTTTATTTTTTCTTCGAATTATATGGCCTTTCCACGGTAAGGTTTATGTCTCAAAAATAATGTTAAATTAATATTCTACCTGATGGAAAATGTAGTATTCAGTTTATTTTTTTAATTATCAATAATAATTAATTATAATTGTAAAGTATGAATTACTGGTCGTATTTTTATCAATTAATTAGCAATGTATCTTGCATAAAACAATTTTGAGGTTATATGTCATGTCGTCCATGACATGTATTAATTTCTTTTTTACACGCGACTGGTGGCCATGGCCTGATTGTTGACTATACTTACGTTATGGCTATACTGTCTCGAGCGAATTTATCCACCTATAATTAAAAAAAGTAACATGTATTATAGTCTAAATGTTAATATATCTCTGCGTCAAAGTCATCCCGATTATTAGAGCCGTTCTGAAGTTACGCGAGAACAACAATTTGTCCTATCTTACACATTAATAATTAGATTTTAAAGCTTGTATAGTAATATTCGTTGGATTTATTCTAGTTATGCTATTGGGTTGTAGATTGGTCGTTTGACTTGTTGTCGCTGTAAAATATAACCAAGACAGACCAACCCTAAAGCCTTAATAAGTGCCTTGACTTTTTCCAAAAGCCATAATATAAATACGACATAGTCCTACTAGGTCATAATATAAATAAGTGAAAATATTATAAAACGATTTTTATATGTGGAAAAATAAATTAAGAAAAAAAAACACCACATAATTTTAATTAATAAATTTATTTTACTAACATCCATTTAATCTTATTACAGCTTCAAAGAATACATAACCATAAACAGATGATCCACGGCTTGGACGCCATTTTGATTTATTTACATTACGTATGGCGCGCATTTGCAACTATTACACTACTAAAGGAAATAAATAGTGAAGTGATAAAAATAATTGATTTAAAAATCGCGAATGAGTTCCGAAAATAAATCTTCTAAACGCGCTGCGTTTTAAATCAAAGCAGTGAACAAAAGATTCTATTTAGGTAATTCGACTCAAGTAACATCGTCAAATAGACTTCAAAGACCCCTATCCGTGAGTTGCCACTGTGTATAAAAAAAAAACATCTTATCCCATTTATTCTTTATGCAAAAATACAGAAATATATTTTAGGAAAGTTGATTCGTCAGTGGTAACTCACCACTTTATTTTGGTCGGGTTATACCGTGTTCTATATCAAAAGCATTTCAATCTAACCGGGTTATCATCGTTCTATCAATAATACCAAACTATAACAGATTTCCACTCCAAATTCAAATGTGGGGGTTTCCAAATTTAGACAATATTTTAAATGACATGAATAAACATTATTATATCTCGATAATTTATTTTGATATTCGTTGCTGAAACACAATCATATAATAAATATACCGGAATTACATTTACTATCTAAAATATTTCGACAAGTTTGAACTGGAATTAAGTCACTGCATGAATCTAATAAATTAACAATTTTCATAAATTAAACACCCTCGACATTACTATCTACACGTCCTTCGAAGATTTTTTTTGTTAATCATAATTAAATAACTGTAATACAATTTTATATATTTGTTGTAAGCGTCAATAATAACAATGCTGAAACATAGTTTCAAAGGACATGAATCTATATAAATAACTCAGCTAATTGGATAAGAATAAACATAGGGCTAAAAAGCTTGTAGTCAAACCTACAAAAAAAGTACCATAGACAATCGAATATAAATATATACAGTCAATTAAAACTACTTTTTTGGAAAATGCACATTAAAAATTCATTAAAGTGATTCAAGAACTATGTTCCGTGTTCTATATACTTATCCAAACAGCTGATTTTCTAACTTGGCTATTTTCAAAGAATCATATTAGCGGGGTCTTCGAGATTGTCTTTGAGTGCCTTCATCCATTGCGCGCCGACCGCGCCATCAATAACTCTATGGTCAGCGGATGCCGTAAATGTTACGAATTTGGCCACTCGGAACCTGGAAAAAAAATTACACAACCCCTTTTTATACATTTTCAAATTCGAAACTGATGTAAATTTAAATCCGGCTCGAATGACCGACAATTTTACCACTAATAAATATTTTATACTTTTCTAAGCATAATTAAAATGATTTGAATAGTAAACTACTAACCCTTGAGGTTCGTTTTTGTCAGGGATGACTAGCTCCTGCAAGCCGCCGCATGCTAGTATCAGCGACTGTGGCGGGTTGATGATGGCGTTGAACATTGTTATACCTATAATATTAAATTTTCAAATTAAACACATTAATGGTTTATATTAATTAATTAATATATAATTTACTAAGCTGTTGAATATAAAGTTTACTCTAAAACATTATATGACCTATTCTAAAAAGTATCAGACAAAGAGTAAGCCCATCCATCAGCAATTCTATTAAGATCATTTTTCATAGTGTTAACCGTAGTCGGAGCATTCCCTTGTGTACATACCATACATTCCAAGATTGGAGACAGTGACAGTGCCGCCCTGGTACTCCTGTGGCTGCAGCTTGCCGTCCTTCGCCTTCTGCGCCAGTTCCTTCACAGTCTTTGAGATGTCGATGACACCGCGCGAGTCCGCATTGAACACGATGGGCGTGATCAGGCCGGTGGGCGTGGCCACTGCTACGCTCACATCTACGTTAGAGAATCTGTAAAGAAACGG
Organism: Papilio gigon; assembly: GCA_027563995.1. Lineage (NCBI taxonomy): Eukaryota > Metazoa > Arthropoda > Insecta > Lepidoptera > Papilionidae > Papilio > Papilio gigon. Next base: position 2,657,074 of record JAODUI010000007.1, on the reverse strand, counting down.
AAAAATTAAATTAAAATTCACATTCGCAGTAAATATAAAATAGTTTTTAATGTTATTGACTATATTTACTCACTGTCTAATGAAAGATTCCATCCAGTGCGAGTTAGCGGTGGGCACGCGCTTGCAGGCGGACGCCACGGCCTTCACGATGAAGTCGTTGACTGAAATCTGTAGTCAAATAAAATTACAATTATTTATTATATGACGTAAGCAATCTAGATCTTTCCATCCTTCAGACAGTACTTTATATAATTGGATTGTTTTTAAAAAGTCACCTTTAGGCCTGGTTCCTCCTTTGCCAGTCGTTCATTGATGTTCTTTCTCATTAGCAGCGTCTTTTCGATGTTAACTGTGGCACTGAGCTGGTAGTGAGGTATGGTTTGTTTGGCGGCCGACAATCGCTTGGCTATGGTCTCTCTCATGCCCGACAGAGGAATGTCGAGGAAGGCTGCACCCGGGGCGGGGGCGGGGGCGAAAGCTGGGGCGGCCACGGCGCCGGCGGCGGCGAGCGGTGCGGCGCCTGCGAGGTCACCACTCTTTAGTGACCCGTACAATCCAGAACCCTGGCCTGTGCAAATGGCACATGTCAGGTGTCACATAAATTTGATTTCTTGGGAAATAGTCGCCGATGCTAAAGCGTGAAAAACTAGAAATTACTGTATTAGGGTCACTAATCAGTTTGATAAATATCAAGTTACAAGGATTTCCAGTAGCCTGTCTTACCTCCAAGACGTAAGTTTCTGAGTTCAGCTAATCTGCGCGCCATGGGACTGGCGTATACTCGTCCTTCAGGAGCGGCGGCGGCGGCGGCGGCGGCAGGTGCTGGCGCCGCGGCGGCTGCGGGCACGGGCGGCGCAGGAACTGCGGGCGCGGGCGTCGCTGCTGCAGCCGCGGGGGGAGCAGCTGCTACAGCTATAAAGTAACGTAAGAAAATGTATTATCAGTTTAAGAATGGTGCCAATCTCATAGCTGCAACGATCATTGAATTAATTATTAACAATTTATATTGATTTAAAACCTAACTAATGTATCGAAAATATAAAATTGTTCTATGTTAAACTACATTTTGAAACTCTCGTCTACAAGCTTGGATTAAGAACTTATGAAGAACATTTAAAAAAATACACAGAAACATTTAATCAATGTATTTTTGTCGTTTTTATTTATGAAAAATACACAAGTATGGAATTACCTTCTGCGGGCGCAGGTTTCGCAGGCGCTCCTGTTGCTGCAATTCGTTATTTATTTTGTTAGTTGTTCATGCAAATAAGAATGTTAAATAAAAATTGAAACACACTACAAACTGGTTAATATCCTTTTCCACTAACCGTCCCAAATAACAATTTAGCTACGGCTTAGTTATTTTTTTTAGTTAACTTGTTCAAACCTAATTCCATAATTAATAAATTGCATCAGTGTATACAGACCTTTGATAACTGCACAGTTACTACATTGATATTAAGTATTCCCAAAATGTTTACATTTTTTTTAAACCACACCCATCATCATCATCATATTAGGCACATGTCGCCCACTGCTGAGCGTAGGCCTCCCCCAAAGATCGCCACGACGATCGGTCCTCGGCGGCCCTCATCCAAGATGCTCTCGCAAACTTAACCTGACCATCGGTCCATCTTGTGGGAGGCCTACCCACGCTGCGTCGACCTGTCCTTGATCGACATTCCAGGACTCTGTGGCCCCATCGGCTGTCCGTTCTGCGGGCAATGTGAACCAACCACACCCATGCAAAGTTGAATATTCAAGAAAATAATATACATACAATCATCTTTAAAATCCTTGAATGCGGCAACATCGGCTTGATTCTCCACAATAATACACAGTAGCTTTCCAACAGGAACTCCCTTTGTGCCTTCGGGAATTATAATTTTAGCTAAATAACCTTCTTCAGGTGTTTCAAAGCCCATTGTAGCCTTATCTGTTTCAATCTCACATAACAAGTCACCTGTAGGATATAAAATTAATACCATTATATCATTATCATTATAAAAACAGTTCTATAATTTATTATTGTTTGTTTTATAAAACACCTGCACTGTATATGAAGAAAGCTAATTATATGACACAAAAAAATCCTTAATGATTACACAATTGTGACACATAACAATAAAAGAATAACAGAAGTATGAAATGAACTCTAACTTAACCCAATATGTACTTATTACAATTTAGTTTCATCAATGAGGAACCTTGTCAATGCTTAGAATACTGCTAGTCTAACTCAATACTTATAATATCTATTGAATACTTGTCTTAGTAAACATTTGTGCAGAAATAAGAAAAAAAACCTTACTAAATGGCCTATGACATCCCTAACACAGTTTGTGTACATCTCTATCAACTTGCACACTACCATTCTGTGGGGGTTCTTCCTAACAATCTATCCAAACATTCATATATCTTGTGTCAATATAGTCAATATAACATAGTAGTAGAATAATATAATTCAGTCTTAACCAGCTTTAATTTTTTTAATCTTCACAGAGTATATACAAAGAGAATTTTGTAATCAAATCTAATAATAGATGAACAAATTTACCTTCTCCAAGCTTATCTCCCTCTTTCTTTTCCCATCTCACAATGGATCCACTTTCCATAGTTGGTGAGAGTGCGGGCAGATTTACTTTGTTGTGGCTCGGCAAGTCTGAGTAGTACCGAATTTGAGGTTTCCATTGCAGTGCCAATAACGCACTCTTGGATTCTGAGTTCATAAACCTTAAAGTGAATATATATAATTTTTTTTAATTTTGATAAACTACACTTATTTAATGTTTTAAATATACAATTACAGGTGGCAGAATTTATCAATAAATATAAAACCCATTAATTAAAAAGTATAATTTTCTATAATCGTTTAATAAATTTCTTTTGCACTTAGAATATTATGAATATGATGGAGGAGGTCTATGTTTATCGGTGAACGTCCTCAGGCTGATGATTATGATTATTATTTTTATCTAGCAAAAGTACAAGGTAAATTTTGCACATGTTTCCATACGATGACATTAATCAAGGTAACACGATTTGACGTTTTGGTTATGCAATTACCGCCGACATACAGCATAACTTTTAGAAGCTAGAACTAAACTATAAATGAGTACTTCTAGATTTAGTTAATTAAAAATTAATTACCCTAGTTAATGTAATAACAATAAGAATAAACTTACTTATTGGAACTTTTCCTCCTGATTAATTCCGTGCTGATACATCTCGTTAGGTTAACGCGAATAGCCTTTTTAAAGCTTTCGCTTAAAACTTGGTTTCGCACAACAATCGTTCGCAACATTTTGTATACAATTTTATACTAAACTATTCCGTCCAGTTAGTCGGGACGGTATTGTAGAAAGCCGTAGGATCGACCTTTACAAATTTGTAGGTCGTTGAAGTGAAACCGTCAAACGGTCAATGACAACTTGACAAATGACATTATTATCGTGTAGCAGACAGATTTTGATGTTACAAGTAATGCAAAAGAAAATTTAAATGCTTATCCTTGTCATTTTTGTGGAAAAAAATAGTGTTAGTTGCGTTTTATTTCATAATTATCCTAAATATTTGATGAAGTGTATGCCACCTTTCTTACTTTCAATTGAAACCCTTCATTTAACTGTTGATTTAAAATCTTTATATCCCTAGGATCTTTTACTAGAATTTTCAGGGAAAACTCACAGGGGAAAACTAAACAGACTTTTGTGAAAAAGTTGTGATTGTTTTCTTTAAATGTATGACTTTTATTATTTCATTACAAAATGTCTTACTAACCTGTGACCCCTCCCTTCCCTCCAGCAAAAACATTAGGCCTATGTTATATTGTCAGTGTCAAATAACTATCAATTCTCTTTTTCTGTCAACTGTTGTGTTAGGCAGGTTATTTCACAATGGTAAGATTTTTAATTCCAAAATATTTTAATAATCCATTAAGGTTTTGATTTTAAAAATAAATATTTTAGTGAGTGTTGTGTGTTTTTACAGTTGTGAATAATATTTCAGCATTCGCGAAGTAAATCTTTAAGATTCGGTATGTCAATTTGTTGTGATGTTTTCAGGCCAAACGTACGAAAAAGGTTGGAATTACCGGCAAATATGGAACACGTTATGGTGCCTCCTTGCGTAAAATGGTCAAAAAGATGGAAGTAACACAACACGCAAAGTATACTTGCTCTTTCTGTGGAAAGGTAAATAACTTTTGTATTTTCCTCGTCTAGTCAGTTTCTCACAGACATACCGTATGTATATGTCAATTGTAAATATCACTACAAACTTATAAAATTCACTTTTCTGTGATCAATTACTTTTTTCTAGTTCTCAAAAACTCATAATATAGATGTAAACATACTTTTAAGGTTGAAGTTAATCCATTCCTACCATATCATTTGAGACACTATTATTAAACTTACGATTCCTCTAAAAAAAAGCAGAATTTTAAAAATTTGAAGCATAAAATCGATTTGTTTGTAAGCTATGCTTATAACAAACATGCCGTACAAATATTTATTTATTATCACATTTTGCGTAGTGAATGAGGAACACAAACCTAAACAATTTACTAGAAACTGATTGAAAATCCTAATTCAATCTTGTTTCACTTGCACAGTAGAGTATTAAAGTTAAATGATTTTACAATCTTATATTGTTCAATTTGTGAATACTAATACTCTTTCAGGATGCCATGAAACGATCTTGTGTTGGCATCTGGTCCTGCAAGCGCTGCAAGAGGACAGTTGCTGGAGGTGCCTGGGTCTTCTCTACCACAGCTGCTTCATCCTGCCGCTCTGCAGTGAAGAGGTTACGTGAAGTCAAGTAAACACCTAGACTAAGTTAATAAACATCTAAAAACTATTTACTTTGTTTCATTTCATATTCATGGGTATGAGAGTACAAGGTAAAAACTTTTTTCATTTGTTTTTTGTTCAGAGATTGTTGCTTGTAACATTTAAATCATAATCAGTTGACTGTTATTAATTTGATTTTTTAGACCAAACCAATTACCATTAGCAAAATATTCTGTTAAAATAGTTAAATAGACATTTTTCATAACAGCAATGATTCATTCTTTTGAGGGAGATTTTATTTTTGGCAATAAAATAAAGTGGTAACACCATTGATATATTTATATTAGTTTTAATTTATCATATTTAAGTACCCAAGATAAACAAGACAATCTGTAGTGTTTTCAGAATGCACAACATTTGCTCAGAAATAAATGATACATTGAATTGTAAAAATATTTATTGATATGTATTTATATTGTATAGCACCAAAAGAGGTTATTAAACAATTTCATTACATAATTCATATATTAAAGAAAAATTGATAACATGTACACATTAAATAAATATTGAAAACAAAAACAACACAAATGGCACAAGCAGATTCGTCAAGCAGTTTTTAGGTATATAAGTCTTTTTTTTATATAGTTTGAGCATTTAGTATAATACTATATACATATTAATCACCTAAGTCACTATCCTTATCACCAATAGCATATAAAACATGGAAGGCTATACCTAATAATGCTGTACCTAAAAGATCACCTAATGCTGTTAAATATGGTATTGCAGAATTATCAGGATCCATCCCCAATTTCCACATGCCCACTACCATGTAGTGACTTATAGTTAGTAAGAGGAATACTTGCAGAAGGGCAGCGGACATGTAAATAAGAATGAAGATTGGAGTCAAAGAAGTATGTCCTGCCTTCAAGTATTCAATAGTATGGACAAATATCAGTTGACTGGGGATAACCATAACCATTAATAGCTTTGTAGTGCTGCTCAAAACTGAATCCATTTTCTGCCCTGTGTGCAGTGATGTCGACAGTCTTGACGCATGCACTGCCACCATGTTACCACCTATCCCGTTGATAACTAATTGAAACACTGCAATTCCTGAATAATTAGAAACAGTATAATCCAAAATTAAACCGCCTGCACTACTTATAACCATTGCAGACACCACAGGGACCCAACCTTCATCCAAGGCTTGCCTAGTAAATTTATTTTCATATGCTATGTATCCACACACCGGTACAAGAATTAAACCAACAAATATGATTATAGAAGGCAATATTATACTTGAACCAATTGTCCTGTGCAATAGAGATGCTATCCAAGACAACAGAGCCAATGTTGTTAAGTCACCAAGACTAGCCGCTATAGGTGTAGCCACATTATCAGGATTTATGTCCATGTGTTTAGAAAGCACAATCACACCAATCATTATTAAACCAAGCACCAAACTAGCAAATGAGGCTGTCAGAACACTTGAAGCACAAAGTAACATAGCATGGTGAATATCAAACTGGCCATCGGGTATCCAACCCATGGCCACTGCGGCCATAGCAGCTAAAAACCCAACAAGAACTGCTTGACACTGAATGAGACACATATTTCCCACAATCAAAGCACTAAGATTGCTATCAATGTGTCCTAAATGAGCATGTGTTGATAATCTTGATGCTAGGGTCATTTCTAAATTTCCTTTTAAGCCCAGGAGTGCTGGAACTAAAATGTACACTTCTGAGACTACTTGGAAGACGTCCCAATGTTGTACTTTGTCAAGTAACAAACTGGCTGCGACCATTCCGTATCCAGCGACCAGAAACGAGACAAACATTTGAACGCCTGCGGTCCAAGAGTTCTCATATTTTGGTTCGGGTGGTTTGTTCGAATTTGCAATGAGCCGACACACATCTGCGTGAACATCGGTCTCATTTGTACTTCCGGAATTCCTTGCCATTCTAGTATTATTCTTGATTCTGTTCATGATGACAAAATGTATAAGAATTAATAGATAATGTACTAATAAATGTATAGAAAATGATGACGTACTATGTAGGAGGCATCAAAGCCGTGTCGTGTCTTCGTTTATTTTCATGTTCAGTTAATTGAAATGAAGATAAAACATTTTTCAATTTACTATTTCCAAACTTTTAACTTAAAACGATTTTTGTCTGCACGCTAGGGTATTAATTTTATTTTAGTCGCGGAACTACTTGTTAAATTTCAATATAGCACCATTGTTAACTTAATCAATTATAAACGAAGAAAAAAAAATGCCATGTCTAGACAAGGTGTATTTTTAATACGTAAACACGGATACTATTAGTCAAAATATAAGTGCTGATGTTTTTCCTAGACATGAATTGGTTGTAAAATGAATCTGAGGAATAGAAACCACCAATCAGCGTCATTTATAAAGTTTGACGTTATTCATTTTATAGACATTACAGTGACATTCGGCCTCTCTGCGATACCGATGCGATCATTTTTGTATTTCTTAAAAATAATACTTAAAATATTTTTAACTTTAACTTCAAACCGATTTGTTATAAATTGCTTATAATACAAACTGTAACAGATAGGTAAATATTGCAATTTAAATAAAATCTAATTTGTGCAAAATTACAGTTCGTGGCATCCGTTTTTAGATGTTTCGTGGTAAAAAAAACATTCAATATTCACAAAAAACATAAAGCTACTTTCAAAATACATATTTGATTTTAATGTACTACAAGTGATAAGCGTTGAAATTTATTAAGAAACTGTTGCAAAAAACCCCTTTTAAAAGTTGGACAATAAATCAGTACGCATCACGTATCCGATCGTATGAGGACACGGCATTCGACATTCGAGATAGAAAGTTTGACGTATTGACGTTTACGGTTTTGATTTTGCGGTTTACCTCAGCTTAGCAGCAAAACGTATATCTTGTCGACTAATAACAGGTTTCAAAATAATAAAATAGATTATTTAATGTATATAAACAGTGAACTGTAAATAGGGTAAATATTTTCCATTTGGTATTATTGTAAATATTTCGAACTTCTTAAAGATTTAGTTTATTTGTCACTGCAATCCGAAAACCTACTTTTGTCTAATTGTGTCTTTTATATCCTATTGTATGTTATTAGCAAGTATTGTGTTATGGTGACTAAAAGCAGTGGTTATGTTGATGTTTGTGAAATATAAGTGCTTTTCAACATCAGTAGGCTAAGTAGATTAGCTTATACCTTTGTTGTTTGTAGGTCTGCGGCGAGTCAAGTTGTCACTTGTGTTGGAACTGACATGTGGCACTGAAAGAAAACTTAACTTTGATTTTGATTAGTTAAAATGTTTCGAAGTAAAATAAGAATACACACGTGTCGCATAATATTATTAACATCGTTAGTTTGGCTGCTAGTGGACGTTGCGCTTTTAGCGATCTACTCTGACTGCTTCGGCGATGGCTGTAATAAGAAGACAAGTGAAGTTGTTGTCAGAGTAAGTTTTTGTACTTTATCTATTACATTCTAAGCCTTACACCTGCTACATGGTGCATACATTTGTAAACTTTACAAGTTAAGACTCCCATCATATAATGGAGAACTGCATGAAACTTTGTCAGGTTCAACATGTATAAATACATTAAAACATTTTCATTATGACAAAAATCATGTATAAAAGATTTACATACACATATTAACACAATTTTTACACATCATGTGCCAAAAAGTTTTGATTTGTCTATGTAACAATATCCATTATTAATTTCAATATTTTTTTTCATAATTATACAGGTTTTGTACTTCTAATAAACATAGAAAATCTTGTTAAAAATGTTCTTAATTTTTTGTTGTAAATGTAACTTACCTCAAGAAAGTAAAGTATGACTGTGATTTTAAGAGATAGATACACTATTATCATTATTTATTACTACTATTATTTTTAATATAATTACAAACATATTATCTTAAAGAATAAAATGGTTTCATTTACTCTTCCAAAATACAATTGAAAAATGAAAACCATTGAAAAAAAACTATTAAAACAAAATTCTTTGGTTGCATTTTGTTGTATTATAGGTTTGTATTATTTATTACCAATCTGTTTATTGTTTAATAAAATAGTAAATAAATCAAACAATTGACATATGAGTCATAATACAAGAAAGTGAAAGTGAATGTAACGGGGTGCTAAGTTCCTAGAAACTGTTTGCATCTACAATTGACTGTTGTATAATTTGTAATTGCAAAGAAAATAATGTTTTCTACATTATTTTACTGCTGGCAATCAATACAAACTAACAAGTTTTAAGTTTTCGAGACATAAACGGTTACTTGCATAGAAAACCCTACTGAAAATAATTAATACTTGATTTATAAAACAATATTCAGTGTTTAGGAATGCTTTGAGGTAAAAATAGCCCATAGATATCCCTATATACTTTATATTTTAGAGATACATAACTTGGGATGTATTACAAGTTATATTTTTTAAATATTCTATCTCATTATGTACATCTGTTGTATGTTCATTATATTTACAGTATTATGTTATATATGTGAGATTCTATTGTAGAGTAAAGATAATGAAGACCTCCGTGGTAAGAGAGGTGCGATAGCAGCGGGCTTGCGGAACAGAGTAGAAGATGAAGAAACTAATCTAGAGGAGAATGAAATAGAACAGGATATTGGTGATGATGGTTTATTGCTGTCTCCATATCCTAAGTCACGGCTAAAGAGATGGTCGGTGGTGCCACCCGTGAGGCCACAGGGTGAATCTCCTGGAGAAATGGGTATGATAAATAACTAGACTCGTATAAATTTTTATATAAGTCTTATTTGAGTGACCATAGTATTTAAAGTGTCATCATGAAATTGCAATTTTCCCTATGGAGAGTTGGTACAGTATTTGAAGTGTAATTCTCAATGTTTTTGTACAAAGTAGTTGGTATTTTTTTTTAATGAAAAAAAAAGCACAAAATATGATTATACTTAAAGTTCCCCTTAACCTATTGTGGGTTTGTTCAAACAATTTGGGTACAATACTAAGATATATTTAGGTTCTTATTAATAAACAGTCTATGTTGATTGAAGCCGTCAGGCTTGACAAAGACTAATGTGAATTATTTGGTATAATGATAATGAAATTTCAGGGAAAGCTGTGAACATTCCAATAGAACAAGAGAAACTGATGTTAGATAAATTCCAAGAGAACCAGTTCAATTTGCTAGCTAGTGATATGATCTCGTTAAATAGATCGCTAACTGATGTGAGATTTGAAAAGTAAGTCAAATTGATTTATAGAAAAAATGCAAATATTTCTTTTTAACATTCTTATATATATATATAATATATATTGTTTTGCTGAAAATTAAAAAGTGATGTGAATACACGGTACTTGAGTATAAGTGAATTATTAAAAAATCAGTTATATTATTACAAGGAAGGTATATTTTTTTCTAGATGTAAAGGGAAACCATATCCTGGTTTATTGCCTACGACTAGTGTTGTAATTGTCTTCCATAACGAGGCGTGGACAACTCTGATAAGAACTATTTGGAGTACAATCAATCGATCGCCTCGGCCGTTGCTCAAAGAGATTATATTAGTGGACGATGCTAGTGAAAAAGGTATGTGAAGATAGTAGTAAACATTTTTTCTTACTTTGCATTTCTCCATATTTTAAAGTGAACTCATTGTTGTAATCTTTGTGGGAGGGATTTTGTGATAGCGGTACTCAAAGTCCAATTCTGTAAGAACAAAGGCAAGGTGAATATTGCATATGGGCACTCAAGCCTTCAATATTGCTGACAATCTAAATTTATTTAATCTTCAATACGCTGACAAATTGTTTAATATGTAAAGTTGAAAATATCAGATGCATAGTTGAGCTGCGCACTGCCCAGTGTCCCTTTCCTGTCCTCATGTTACACCTAACAATGGAAGATATTGTCTCTAGCATCAAATTGGCAGTCAACGTATTTCATTTATGTTTTGTTTGGTCTTGTAATAAGTCAGTAATAATTTACACAACCACTTGACCATTACTATCTGATATTCAATATAACTTTTGTTCTCATATAAAAAAAATCCGTAATTAATTATGAATATTAAACAACAGTATTCATTCATTTTTATTTATCTTAATAATATTTGTTTAATATGTTTTTGTTTAAATAATAATTACGATATATTACCGTGATATCAATTCAGCTGTGCCTACACTTACAATGAATAGATTATTGCTTGAAAATGTCTCTACAATTAAATATTTAACATTAAACTGTTTACTATAAGAAAACAAGTGAAAAAACATTCAAAATTATACTTTTATATATAGCTTAATTTATGTTTTGATAGTGTACGGGTTTTCTTGGTTTTTAATGTAGGACAGGGATGGTGAGGTTTTAACCAACTTCAAACAGAAGGCGTTTTTCAAATAATCTGTCTTTTTTTTTTATGTGTATCATTAGACGCTATTTTTATAAAGAAATATTTAATGAGATCATAGACGTCGATCGATCGATTGATTTATACTATATGACAATTTGAGTATTTTTTTTTTAAATTATAACAATTGTTTAGAACACTTGGGGAAAAAATTGGAGGACTATATAAAAACACTGCCAGTCCCTACTCATCTGTTTCGAACGGAGAACCGCTCGGGTCTGATCCGGGCGCGATTGTTGGGCGCCAAACATGTGCAAGGAGACGTTATTACCTTCTTGGACGCACATTGCGAATGCACGGGTAAGTAATGTTTTATAATGCGTCTAATTTGAAATTAAAGTATTTATGCTCGTTTTCTTTCTCCTAAAGGTCTTTTTACACTAGTTGAGTTATCATGACCACCTAGAGACCCTGTTGCAAGTATTTTTTTTTTACTTTTAATATTGCCAGTATTAAATGTTTCGTAACCAAATATATATCCAATGCAATTGACTGCATATGAGGTAAGCACTTAAAACCTCGAAAAATGTAAAAAAAAAACAAAAAGCCCGCAGTCAGTCGGTATGGTAAAATTGATTCATCTAGCATTGTCTCGTTTTGATAATTGCTAGACAAGTGGGTATTTTGGGGTCAAGAAACGTTTAAAATGATTTACTCTGTAATGTCGCTTATTGGATGGTGTTCGTTTTACTCCTTTACAAAAGATGTTAAGAATTATGTAGTCCATTTATTGTTATTACCAAAGCAATATATTTTCCGAATATATTATGAAAACGAATGAAGTATTATTATTCATAGAGGGTTGGTTGGAGCCTCTGCTAGCCAGGATAGTGGAAGACCGCACGACCGTGGTGTGTCCCATCATTGACGTCATCTCGGACACGACCTTCGAGTACATACAGGCATCGGACATGACATGGGGCGGCTTCAATTGGAAATTAAACTTTAGGTGGTAAGTGTAAAGTTGGAATTACATTAAACTATTTTTATTATACAGGAAG
>JAODUI010000007.1:2579906-2632159 GCA_027563995.1 Papilio gigon | reverse complement strand
TACAAACTTTCGCATTGATAATATTTGGATTACGTTACTTTTGTACTCGGGATTTTTCTGTATTCTTAGCAGTATTTAATTTAAACTATTCGCGTCCTCCGGTAGCAGCCAACTCTCGTTCTCAGCGCGCGCCAGCTGCTTCTTCAGGGTGCAGTATAACTTAAGTAACGAGTCCTGGAAATAAATTAAATTCATAATTAGATACATTTGGTACTAAATAATGTACCAACGGGTCCGTCCGAGGTGATCCACCGTTAAAGCTAGTCGCTTGAACGTTTCTGACGTATTGAGTAGACGATACTGGCACAAAGTCTAATAGGATGCAGTTTTTAAATATGTTCTTGAGAAAAGAGTTGGTCAGTGGGAGAGGAAATAAACAACTAATAATTTATTTTTACTATTATCCCGGTCTTTGTGCTCCTCATTGGATAAATAGTGAGAAGGTGGGGAGTTCGCAGACAAGGCAATTTTTTAAATAGAATACCGCGAACGGTTGTGAATGTATGTGAAAATAGGTAGGTATTTTATACATTTTAATGAGCTTTAACATTGATTGCAGTTTCTTTGGTTGAGAGCCTAGTCACCCCTATTATTATGGTAGCCTCGGAGCCCCACTTGGGAACATACGGTGAGCTGATGATGAGGATTTGAATTTGTGTGTCGTATATTACCGCATTATCGCTCTGATTCAGCTCAATCGCAGCCTTAACACACAACAGCCATTTTAAATATGATTTTAATTGTGTTTAATACCTTTTCATTCTCAAGCTGTATGACCTCTCTCTTCTGCCGCAGCTCGTCCGACTCCATATGTTCCTCCAGCTCCGACTTGTGGTTGCTCAGGTACGCCAACTCGGTCTGCGTCTGGAAACAACATACTCAATTAAATAATATTAAAGAAAATTCAGTATAGATTTTTTCCCTACTCCCTACTACACAACAAATAATTACATTTAGGTTAACTTAGCTAGAGACGATAAAGTGTCTATAAGAAACTGACCCGGTCTCAAAGTAAATTAAGACAGGTCTCTAGCGCCCTCGGTCAACGAAATTGCTTCAAGCTCCAAGCTATTGTAGCTGTCTTGTCATTGTTTTTCTTTAACGTCATTTTCAATGCCTAAGGAGGTTTTAAACATTATCAGCCCGAGCTAACGGTGATAGCGGGACCTTTGTGGCTTGTGCAACCTTGTACTATAGTTTAGTTTTATTTTTCCAAAGTTGAAGCATTCGTATAAAAACACATCACATTTTTTCAGAGAGTGTAAGACGCCAATATTTTAGCGATGGAAAGTCACAGTGAGAATATCAATAATTTAACCCACTTTAAGGTATTCCTGTGCGAGTTGCTTGTGCTCCTCGAAGATCCGCTTGGACTCCTCGTTGCTGAGGTCAGGCGAGATGGGCCGGAGGTGCGGTTCCAGCATCATGTGCATCGAGTCCAGGTCCGGGTCGGGTGCGGGCTGCGCGGCGCCCTCTGCCGGCGTCGACCCGCTACTGTTACCTATAACAAAGGAAGAAATTACGATTAATTTAAACACAAGAAAAGACCCGTCGATTCATCTCTTTGGTACTCCTTAGAAGATAAATTGGATAGTGTTCTAAATCTAAAACGGATGCATGCGTACACGCAAAAAAAATAACTTTAATTTTATTCGGCAAAAAATAATCGATATTATATAACTATCGATTTTATGCGAGAACGCTATTTCTAAGCCTGTATACCGCAACGTTGATTTTGAAATAAGGTTTTCCTTACAGTTTTAGTAAGTCTTTATTATGTATTGAGCATTTATTGAAAGAAAATGCTATATTTTTTCCTGTGTTTCATTTCAAACCATTAAAAGGAATTATAATAATCGTATACGTAATAACACGAACAGTGAAGTAATCTCATGGTTGTAAACAATTTATATCATCAGTGCAAAACTATCACATAATTTTGTTGCATTTCAATAAAATTAATTGTAACGTATTCGCGGTGCTGATTCAGTAATATTTGTATTTTAGTAATATGTTGTATGAACGTCATAGGCGGGTATGTAAATGTTGAAAGAAGTGATAACAATTGCGCTGTTTGTACAGACTGCAAAGAATTAGTCGCAGTTCCATCACAGGGTTAACTACGTCAAGAGTTAATTTTACTTCGGGTTGCTGATGTCAGACGCTTCACCTAGATTTCTACTTTCAACGTACGTTTCCTTTACACGCAAATAGATGGCGGCAGTGTACGTAAGCTGGGTCGCCTACTTCAGGCCGCTGTGACGGCACATTACATTTATTTAATAATTTAGACTTTACACGATAACAGTGCTAGATTACAATGTTATAATAAGTTTTACTGATTCAAAAGAAAAAAAAATAGATTAGAAATGTTTACGGAAACTGAACGAGCGGACGGTATTGGATCACGACTGATGTCGGATGCGGAAGCGCACGCAGGAGGACGGCGATGACGCAAACCATAACATAAACTAGGAGCGGGTTCCGCTTGTTGCAGAGATGACGTTGTGAACAACTCTTCGCGAGGACTGTGAGCACAGGAGGGGGTGGTCGCCCCTAGCAACACTCACTGTAAAATATCCAACTACAGCTGACCGTGTCCGTGATGGTGGTGACGATGCCGGCGGTGTGCGGGGCGTGCGGGTCGCGGCGGCGGGGGCGCGCGGGCGGCGCGGGCAGCGGGGGCATGGCGCGTGCGCTCGCGGGTACAGTGTGCAGAGCACTGGCGCTGGCGCGCACGCCGCCGCGGCCGCCCGCTAGAAATAATCAGCGGGAGAGCCGGGAGCGGGCGGTGCAACAAACAAACGGGCGCTATTCCCGGCGCGCTGAGTCAGCCGCGTCAGCGCGGGCTAAATGCGGATCCCGCGCGCCGCCCGCCGCCCGCCGCGCTGCCGCCCTTCGCGAGGCTCTCCGCGGCTGCGCCCGCATCGCCGCCGCGCGCCCCTCGCACCGGGTCGACGACCCGCGCCCACCATTACATGCATTCACTGATGCCGGTCCCATGGCTTAATAAAACGCACCAATTTCAACACAACAAGGGGATTTCAAAACAAATGTAAAGAAAACAAGTCGACGCAATGTAGTATTTCGTAATTTCTTAACGACATAAGCGAGACAGCTACTAGACACGACCTTGAACCACGACTGCAGAGATGTCAGTACGTACAATAGTCGTACTTGTCTCGGTAGGTAAGATAAATATTAAGGCAAGAGCAAAACGGTAAACATTTATATGCAACGCATTATACGAGGAGTATAAATAAAACACCTGAGTACAGAAATAGTATGTGAGTATTGTTATCACGATCACGTGGTCGCGCTTGCAAGTCGTGTTGTGGTCGCGTGGCGGTGGACGCCTATGGAATGGTTCGCCGCTGCCGCCCAGACGATTGTAGTGCGGGCGGCCCTTCTGCAATGCGAGCGTGCGCCTGCACCGCCCAAAAGTGCAGTGCGCAAAAACAACGTACATCCGACGTAAGCGGTTCGCTCGCGCGACATGTGACAAGCGGAGGCGACAGCTATCCCACTAAACATTTGAGTGTAGCAATAATATTCGTCCCCTTCGTACTACTGCCAGCGGTGTTAATCTTGATCACTTCAACAATGTAGTTGGATACATTAAACGATTATTTTTAACTCATCATTTGAAGATATTATAACAGTTATTAAGATTTGTATGTGTGTGTGTTATTTAAACTGAACTGACAATATTAGTT
Source organism: Papilio gigon (assembly GCA_027563995.1). NCBI lineage: Eukaryota > Metazoa > Arthropoda > Insecta > Lepidoptera > Papilionidae > Papilio > Papilio gigon. The sequence goes on along the minus strand of JAODUI010000007.1, from coordinate 2,628,443 downwards.
AAACGTAAAAGATTTGCTCACTTTAAACACACAAGAGTCAAACTTTTAGTGACATTATTTTTCTTAATATGCAAGAAAGACCATCATTATCTTAACCCAACTTAGTCTTAGATCAGTCAGCTTCTGTAATTAGTTTCGATTAGATATTTTTCCTAACAATAAATAGAATAGTAATGGCAAAAAAGGGACACCTTCAGTATAAGTTTAAGGAAAATTCACTAAGGTAACGTTGCATTAAGTAATACACATTAATTAGAAGTGGAGTGTAACGAGGTGCAAAATGAATTATATATGAAGCAGGCTCGTCATCGCCGGTGTAATTAATCAAACGGCAGCTGACAAGAGTCGGCGCGGGCGCGGACAGATCGCATCAGCGCTCGCTGGAGGATGAGTAATGAAAGCCGCATTTTACGACGCAAACTTTGATGAACCATAAAATGTAAACCGGGAAACTGTAAATTTAATGCGTATTTTAATCTGACCCGTGGTATCTAACGTTGTTTTAGATTAAAAGTGTTGAAATATCGACCAGAAATACAAACAAAAATATTTATTACATCCTTAGGTCGCTTTTGAGGTATTGGTGAGTGGAAAGTTGGTGGCCATTTAAACGGACAACAGTCAAAGAAGCTTTAAATAGTTAATGCTGACTGTGGTTGAACTCTTGTTATATAATTCAATGTTCTTGTTGCTAAATCCCAGGGGAGACGGCGTGTCATATATTGGTGTTGCGAGGTTATAAATCAAGAGGGGGAGTAAATCTCTCTTAGATCGATGGCATTAATATGTTTTCGATTCGGCGTCGGGACGGGGCACAGGCCGCGGCTTGCGTCCCGTGCTGACACCTGGAGGATTACGTCAACAGTCTACTGTGATGACTATCGATATTAACTAGACGACATAAATCATGGAAATGCCTATAACAGATGCAGACTACGGCTAGGTTCTGAGAGAAACGGAAAGACGGACAAGATCAAAACTAACAAAGCTGCTTTACGTGATATTCGGGTAATTTGCTTTGATTTGACAATTTGTTGATCACTTCCAAACGTGCCTATAACATTAGGATGACCTTTAACCATTTTCCACATCGATAATCCACTTTGCGTCCCGCGTCCGCGATCGCTCAACAAACAAATGAATGTCAGCGTAAGTATTTTATTACGACAGGTATAATTGGGTAAGATTGAAATGCCTCTCGGCAGTTCGGTGCCAAATATCTACACAATGTCCTGACACGTTGCTCTGCGTCGCACTCGCCGGCTGACAGATGTACTTTGGCGTCTAAAAAAATCATGATTCATCAGACTTTCATTGGATACGGAAATATCATCAGTACGAAATTAATCGTCCTTGGACGCGACGTAGATGTGAAAATATAAGGGACAATAATATACGCGTAATAAATCGCTGTGAAAAGTAGAACGGGCGTATAGTTGTTTGACAAAATGTATAATTTTGTTGTTTTTTTTGGAGCAGTGGTGACATTTAATGTAAAATTATGGACGTCTTTTTTCACTTTTTTACTTATATCTCATATTGACATGATGCTGTAACGCGTTTGTTACTTTACATTATTATTATTCGCCCAGCGAAAAAACAAAACAGTTAGTGATAGCGTGAGATATTTAGTAGGTATTGTAAAGAGGGCAGTTTACAATTCCGTGCCAACTTCTACGGCGAAATCGGAACTGGGGCAGTCGTCGTTAATGTGCTATAATACACATGATCGTAGCCAGATCACATCAAAGAATCGAGTATAGAGGATACGAAGCAGCAGCATTGATCGGGACAGCCGGCGACGTGAGCCGTTTGCTAGTTACACGCGATTTATCGATTAGTCGTTAAATTTATGCAGCCCAATTAGCAGAGGTGTTTATGTTTGATTCGGAAATAACGCCAAACGAAGGCTGAGTATTTGTTACATCATTCTAAGAACGTATTCATTATAGACATACAGCATAGACGTAGTTACAAGCATTTAGAGTTTGCTATTGTTAACAAAAAAATTATTATTATTACAACTGGTAAAAGTTAAACAAACAATGATCCGTGAATATGTTATTGTTCTATCACACGATTTAAAGGTTTTTATAAGGAAAAGTCATTTGAGGAAGCCCCAACAGGTTTCAAGTAAGCATTTGACAATAGGTAGCAGTGATAGCAAAACAAAAATAGTCTTCAATTTCATATTTCTAAGCTCGTAATATCAAATTGAATACACATGCGTAAAATGTGATTACAGTAAATCAATTTACAATGTTAAAGACGTTCTTGTGCTTTTCAAAGTCAATAGAATTACCATCTAATATAAACAAAAACATTTAGATTCAACTCTCAAAGCGACATCGCTGAGTCAAAAGAAAGAGTAAAACATCTGTTTTAAAGGAAGCTATGAGGAAAACTGTAGCTCATCTCGGGGATTCCAGGAAAGGCGTCGTGTTGTACAATTTGTGTCAGAAATTGTTTGTTGAGAAGTCATAAAAATTGCGTGAACTCCAAAACTAAATCAGATATTAGTTAAATTTTATACTTTTTGTCTAAACAAGGTAAACATGTGGCATACTTGTGAAGCTTTGTACCAGACATGAGGATTCAGACGGTATAACACTTTAATTTTGAATAGGATTGTTTTCAGCAAGCAAAATGGTTTGTTTACTGTGGAGTTTGTTACGTGGAGTGTGGGTCGTCCTCCCTCCAGGTGGACCGACGACTTAGTGCGGACGGCAGGAAGTCGTTGGCAGCGGAATGTGGAGGACCGCACACTGTGGAAGGCATTGGCAAAGGCCTATGTCCAACAGTAGGCAGACAAGGGCTGTTGATGATGATGGATAAATCAATATTTCCACTAGAAGTTATCATATTGATTAAAGTTAGAAGTTGCCTGCAATGGATAACTGGGATATTTTAACTAGTATTGTGGGTCATGGTGTAACAATTAATTGACGGTGTAAGAGCAACAGGAAGCAATAGGAAAACTATTGGCAGAGGTATCGTTGTGAAATAACGGGCGTGAGTCACTCGTGTATTTCTGAGGAGCGCTCCCGACTCCCGACCGTAGTGCTACGTATCGCCCCTTCCGTGTGTTTTACATTACTAGTTGTAGCCCTCGACTCTGTACGACCACACGATGGGTTATTTAAATTTCGTCTAAATCCGTTCTTGAGATACGTAAGAGCAAAGGTTTATACATCTATATATTCGCAGTCTTATCTTAAAGTGAGTCAACTTTGAGCACTGACGGATAACATACTCCTAAGCAACATTTACATCATTAGTGATATCATGATCAATATAGATGCTTTGTTAATTAAGGTTGAATTCTGAAAATAGACAATTAATAAAGTTAAATTGCTCATTTAGAAATGAATAAAATCCTCTCTATGATTTACAGATAAAGTAGTATTTTAAAAACATGGTTTAAATTAATAAAAGTTTAAACCAAAAATTAAGAAAAATTACAGAAAACTTGAGAACCTTTTTCTGTTTATGTTGGTATAAAAACTCGACTGTCGAACGATTGTCACATTTATTAGAAGGAAAATTATCAATCGAATATTAATCTCAATTAAAAATACTGTAGTTTTAGGAACCGTCGCTTTGATATTTAAACAAAAAATCCAATATTTGAAAACACACGCAAGTGCGAGTAAGGTCAGTAAAGTTTTTGATTATCTTGCGTGGTAATTCTTGTATATTAAAATTTATTAATATGCTAATAAAAGTTTTGTTTAATGTATCAATAAATTTGTATGATCAAAAATACTTTTTGTACGAAATCATGTTTACAAATCTTTGTCATCAACAGCGACCAAATGTTGTGTATTGGTTATTTACGTCAATATGTGGGAATGTCAAGATTGTCAATGTAAATATTCAGTAGTAAATAGTCAGTACTTGGAACGTTATAGGGTATTATTTGGATTGCAAGTGATGATTATTACTATCTCAGGCTAGCTTCAAACCCTGTTATAGGTTTCAAGGTCCGCGAGGACGTTGCGTAATAGCTTCGCGCAGGTCCCGGACAGCGCGATAGCATAAGCCGAGGTCATAGAGCAGCGTAACAAATTCGCGTAAACGTAAGCAGGAGTTCGGCCACGGCCGGGGCGAGCGGCGGTGACGCAGGCGCGAGCCCCGACCTACTTGTGTCGTCAAAAAAAATGAGCAGATGTTTAACTTCGAGGCGGGATATATCGAGACGTGTGTTGTTCCGAATAGAAATAAACTTGTCACGTATTTTGATTATATGTAGAGCGGGCGGTTAGTCATGTGGCGGTGCCGATGCCAACGGCCCGCGCTGCGCACCACCATCAAAGCTATAAAGGCAATCGTATTCCAGACTGAATCACGCTAAGCGCCGTCTGCAAAATGTCTCACCGATACTCATTTATGCCGCGAATTCTGCGCTCGCGTCTCGACGGCCTAGCGCCATGTTTGTTTACGGCCTAATGTCATTTTTATTGTTGTTTTTATTTTGCTACGCATGCCATGATCGAGACGCGATGACGTTGTCGGCTTTATGTTTGTTTAATACGCCCAATGCAATGTAAGGACTATTTAATAAGGCAATCGATCTAAAAAGGGTTTTGTTTATTCCATTACCTTTACGTCATACAAAATCGCCAAAGCTTACTATTGGAGCAAAAAAGCAAACTGACTGTAACTATGGGACCAAAGTAACCTCACATGATGACTTACTTCTTTGAGGTCAATTATTGCATCGTAGACAAAGATGCCTATTCAGTTGTTATTTAGATGTACACAACTATTTTATATGGAGAACACAATCTTTTGAAAATGAACAGGTTAAGTTTACTGCATTATGATGCCAATAATAAAGAGTCCTGCAATATTAAAAATTCAGTACTTTATAATTTTAATACATGTTCATAAGCTCACAAGTGGTTTAAATATAAAGGGATGACGCGGTAGGCAGCTCTTACGTGCGTGTTATTGGGCCGTGTAAACAAACTTCTCATCAAAAGATGGTACAGCGCGCTCCGGGAGCTGCACGGTACAACAAAAGATTAACATTGGGAATAAATTTAGAGCGCTCGTAATTTTGGACAGCGGCCGAGCATTAGGTGTTGCCATACAAAGTACCCGCGACTACGGTGAGGTCACACATCGTTGAAATAGTCTAATTAATGCATTAATTGATCAATTAATGGCAATATTCTTTTCGTAATACATGTTAGTTGTAACAACTAGCTGTCGCGCTTGACTCCGTCTGCATATTAAAAAAAAAACTTAACTAATAGGTTTGTGTTCTTCTATTTTCTATATTTAAGTCAGATTTCTACCTAGATATATTTTTCATATTAGTAAAATTGATGTCCTATCCTACGTAAGATATCCGTCAACCATGCTCTTGTCATTAGTTGGATCGGAGGTGAGTGACAAACAAAATTTTGAAGGTACAGAAAGTTATGTATGGTAAAATTGAACCTCAATAATTATCACTATAACCAGTTAAAAAAATGAGTTGAAGAGCCTATTGCAGACGTTAACATTGTTAATAACTAGTTTTTACAATCAATAATATAGGAGTGTTTATATGTAATCTCTCTTCGTGGTTTAATTGTCCAATATGGTGGTGGGGCCAGCCTTAAGACAGTGTCTATAAGTATGTGACAAAAAAAATATTTCGTAAAACAATTTTTTTAAAGTTTTGTCCCTCTACGTTTGTTTCCGGTGTTTTCCGAGAAGGCTGAATCGAATTCGACGTGATTTTTACTAGAAGGTAGCCTATATATGCAGGACTAACTTAGGCGTCTTTTTATTCCACGCGGAAGAAGTCGCGAGCATTAGCTAGTTAAAGAATACGGCGGACATTAGCGAAGCATAGCGTGCGTGAACACATCATAAAATAATTAGCAGTGATTCACCGTTGCGCCGAAAGCGTCACTCGCCACTCGCGGTTAGCGAGAGCTTTTGGCATAGCGCTGTGACAGCCGATTATTTTCAATGTCCACTATCTTTACCGACGATTATAAATTTTGCCGCGCGATCAAGATGCCGGCTGTTCATCATACGTGCCGTGATCGATTGCCACCGAAGTGAATTATATAGACTCTGATCGTATCCGTTAAGTGAATGTGTCGTGTATTTGTTTTATCTAACGTTTTTTGTGTTTTCATGATGTAATCATTTCTAAGAAGGTTCCTTTGTAAAAGCGTTACTTGTAAGGCAGGTAAAATTACTCATGTTACTGTATTCGTAATTATCTATTTTCATAATGAAATATATACTATATAAAATATTTATTATAATTTAATTTATTACATGTATTAAATTTATTTATAAATAATACAATATAGTTAATTGCATTAAATTATTAATATCCATAAATGTACATAATTATTAATAAAATTTGATAAAACGTAGTAAATATGAAATGCTACCTTTTTCTAATGGCTTCATCCGCGTGAAATTGATTTAAAAAAAAAGTGGCCGATGTGTTTTTCGAAACAATGTTTCACATCTACACCAAATTTCATAAAATTTTACTAAGCAGTTCTGATTGTCTTTCCAGTCTTTTAACCAACGCCTTAAATTTCAAATTTATAGTATCGTTAAGATGTATTCCTAAAAAATGTAATTTAGTGATACTTTTGAAATTTTAAAATGTGATTTAATATTACAAATTTCATTTAAAAATTTAAATTAAAATTTAAATCACTTACATAATGTTATTACTACAAAAAAAGTTTACTCTAATTTTATTCCAAAATTCCAATTGCTCACATTTAATTATTAAGTACGGTAAAATTGATTAATTAAAATGTAGAATATCACATTGTACAATTTGTATGATGAAATCACTAATGAAATCAAGCAAACATACAACCATTAAATCTGAACACTTACTCATGAAAACGTCAAGCAACACTTCAAACTTGTAACAACCAGGTTTCACTCTTAACGAAACTTTTATAGAACAGTCTTTTTGTGGCATTTCACTGAACTAGCTCATTCGTATCCAAATGTGTCCGGCACATTAGTACGGCAACACGGAGCGGCGAGGACGGGCGCGGACCGAGACGCATTCGTATGCACCGATGCGACAGTGCCGCGAGACTGTTCGTCGTCGCCGGGCCCGTCCCATCTATCCCGATAACCTCAAATTAGATTAATTGTATTGAGCTGATTCATGCGCGCACCCGACGCCCAGGGTTGCCAGGAGCGAACGAAAAGAGACGGGACAAGGTGAGGGGGCGACTTGGTCAAGCTCAACGTGCGAAACTGGTCTATTTTCTAATATTGAGACAAACAAATAAGAATTGTATAAAAAAAAAAAACTGTAGACATTGAAAAAAATATATAAACGAGAGAATTAACCTAGGAATTTTCTACATGCAATCAATTACTTTGATAACTTGACATCAATTAAAAGTGTCTTTATGTAATAAAAAAAATGACTTTTCTTGTCTGACTGTCCAAAAGTACGTTGGAAACGGTTGGACCGATTTTAACGAGACTTTCAGTGGAAGGTGACGTATGCGGGAGTTGTTTGGGCTTTTTTTTCTACGCTTAGGCAGAAACAAGCTTAGTAAGTTAGTTACTTGTTCTTAATTAAAATTAATATGTAAAAAAATGATTTTCTGATGTGTTACCTATAAACACATACACAGACGTTTCGGCGATTTAAATAGACAGACTGATAAAAATTTATTAAACAAAAAATGTAGCGTGTTTATGAAAAACTAGTAATAAATTCTGGTAATTACTTACTATTTTTAAAAATTTATAAAGATTGTTTTGGCATTGTGATTTATTCTAACTAGTGGTTGCCGATCTGATAAAATTCTGCATAATGTGTTTGTTGGGAAGCGAGACAGTCCAATAAAACGCGGTACATTTGGCGACCCTGGTGCCACCGGACAAGCGTCGTCTTAATATAACAAAAGAGGTTTATAGCAGGGATGTAACGGAAGTGTTGTATCGGAATCGGAACCGAATGTATTATATTTATAGGAATCGGTATCAGAGACAAAAGGATAAAGCTCAGATCTAATAATAAATGTCATATACATTATTAATTTATACTGACGTAAAGCTGAACAGTTTGAACTGCTGAGCTGCATGCTCCGCGCCTATTGGTCGTAGCGTGATGTTATATAGCCTTTAGATAATCGGACTATTAATCACAACAATTAATTAATTCCTATCACCGTAAATGTATGTGGTAAAAATCCTACATCTTAAATGATAAATAGGTGCATATCGATTTCCGATTACATTTATCGGAAAGGAAAGAGCGAAATCAATCGGAAGTTCCGACATTTCGGAATCGGAATCGTACCTTCGTAACATCCCTAGTTTATAGACAGAGACAAGTGGTGAGACTTCGTACGATGCAGAAGGTGTTCTACAGTAGGGATGCGTCAATGTACGTAGCCCGTCTAAAAATATCAAGTTTTATTGTAATCTTGTTGATGTGCCAGTGTCTTGTGCCGTGTTGATGCGTATCTTATGAAACACATGCGTGTGTTGCATCTATCTAATTTGTTCTACTCGTATTTCGTCTTTATCATCGCTGCTACAGTTAAAACATTGGTATATTATCCTTTCTCTTATGGAAACAGTTGTGGTTATAAAATTACGACATAGTTTTAAGGTTCAAACACCCATAACTAAAAGAATTCTATTTTTTTTTTTGAGACATTTTAGGAATAGATAAGGGAAATGTTTCGAGTAATGTTATAGAACGAGGAATGATTCTTAACTCGCGTAAATTCAGTACATGTTAGTTGAATGAAAGCAAAGGTAAATGCTTTTACCTTCTTCATAGATAATTTTTTTTTATTTCACGATGTTGGAACTTTTTGTTGTAAAACACAGTATTTTTTATTGTGATAAAAAAATGGACTGTAAATACAAAACATGCTGTAAAAAAGTGAACTTTAGTGGTCAACTTTCTTTGTTAAGAAAACCTAGTAATAACATAAATATTTGTGATTAGCATTTGTACTAGACATAAACACACAATTTACTTGTTTATGAGAACGCGGCGCGCTCGACTTTTAACAAAATATAACTTTGTTACCGGGCTTCAACCGCACGAAATTCTCGATTGATTTTTTCCAATTTACTGACCTACGTAAGTTTCATCATCATCATCATAATCAGCCTAGTGTAGTCCACTGCTGGACGTAGGCCTCACCCATCAATTGCCACGATAACCGGTCCTAAGCGGCCCGCATCCAATGCACTCCCGCAACCTTCACCAAGTCATCGGTCCATCGTGCGGGAACGTAAGTTTAATTGGTGATAATGTATAACTTAGAACCCAGCGTAAGTGTAGGGCTTGTTTCTACAAAAAGACTAATACAAATAGGTAAACTGGTAGCTAAGGTCGTATGTAACAAAATTAAAAACGTTGGCGTTTTATACAATAGAGATATTACAATGTGGAGTAGACAGAGCGTGGTGTCTTTTACGTGAATTACTCTCAGTTGTTTATGTCGTTTGTTGCGAAATAAAAAGGTTGCAAAGCGCTGAATGACGTCACGGAACTTAAGGTTAGATAAACTTTTATCAATATTACAATTTTAATCTTGGCTGAAAATATTAAAGCAAATTAGCTTACAATAAAAAAAGACAGCTAACAAATCAGGTACGTATTGTTTATAAGACCAACTATGCTATTTTCTTAACAGAAACTCTACAGTGTGTGCACTCTATTGTATGATTATAGTTTGAACTTGAATTCATCAGCTCCGTTCACGGACACCGGTGGCTGACAGGTAAACAGGATACGACTACGTCACTTCGACTTGTGGGACATTGACAAAAATACCGAGCTCTCTTTGATGTTCTAAACGTTTTCAACATGTAATCATCTACGTAAATGATAACAGGGGATCGTTGAAAATTATTATTTCTTTATAAGAGCAGGGGGCAAACGAGCGATGGAATCGTTGACGCCCAGACACACGCAATACCAGAGGAACCTCAGATGCGTTACCGGCCTTTCAGAAGGAGGTACGCTCGCTACTAAGGTCAAAAACACTAATCCGTCTTTACTGCACATTTATAACGCTTAGATAGTCATCATATATAATCTACGAATAGAGATTTTTTTTGTTCACTAGAGGGGAATGCATAACGCATACGGTGTATCCCGGGGACGAAACACGCGTCATGTGGGACTCTCCTCTCGAAACGTAGGTTACGGGAGGCCTACAGCACTAAACCCCTCCGTTCCCGCCTGATCATTGAGGGCGCCACGGCATCGTGTAAACCATGTGACACCGCGACGCACGAATAGAGAAGATAGAAGAAGCGTAACCTTTGCCAGATAAAATTCTAAAATATTACATGTTAATTCACATAAAACCGTGTTACGACCGTTCCTGCGGCGACGATCGTAAAAATAACGTGACTATATATAAAAAAGTAAAAGCCGCGAATAGACGTTCACTTCCTCAACAGATCTGAAACGGGTTAGCCAGAATAAAACAAGGAACCGCCGATGTCGGGTGGAGGCAACCCCGTTCGCGATCTAACAATACTTCGGCCGTTGCGAGCCGGTCGTTGGTCCCATGCTCGCTTCCTAGAAGGTAAGCGGACACAGTCTAAAATAGTCCCGGGCCTCTTCCGAGATCGTTGAGTCACCCCGGGACCGTCCCGCGCCGCATCTGGACCGAGCACGCAATCCCCGCTACGTATTGTACACGGCCAATTTATAAATGCACCTAAAACCGTACGGAGCGCACGCTTCCTTCTAATACGGACGTATGCGGCGTGTTTATCTTTCAATCACGTGCCCGCGCCGACGTCGATGGACAAAGCGTACGCCTTTTTTATCTGCACGAGCGATGCGAGCGTTGCGTCTCGGCGCGAGCGAGAATAAGAGAATTACGTAATCCGTTAACGCATTTCAGCTTCATTCAATAAACAGAACACAGAGAATTCCTAGTTGTCTAAGACAGACTATATAAGGATATACTGAGAGTTAATATTGTTTGCACGTTTAAGATACACTTATACTGAGTATATATTAATTCAATGAAAAATGAGAAATTATATTTACTCAAATCACAGCCTAACAATGTTTTATTTATGGTTTATGGAATTATTTTTAAAAAAGTAGAGCTTGAATCGATGTTACAAATTAGCTTTACATTAATCTGTAGCTACAGCCTTATAAAAGTAAAATTGTTTAGATGCGAGTTATTAATATCTAATTTCTATTGAATTCGACTATTCCTACTGCGGCGCGGGAAAACGTTATAATTATTAAAATATGCTTTAAACAAATATGGTTAAAATAAAATGTAATATAATGAACATAACAAAAATCCAAAGTTACTATAATTTTAACTATAAATTCATATATATTGGTATCTAAAATGAAATTAAATTAGCGTACATAGTATCAATTACAATTAAAAAATAATTTAGCTTACAACTTGTGCCTATATTTGAAAATGGAAATTTTAAAAATCGCACATGTCAATAACTTAAGCAGACAACAAATAGATTGACTCATTACAACTTAATCACAGCAACGCCTATCTTAATGAAAGGAAAATTTCATTTAAACATTTACTTATTTGTAAGATTGAGATGTGAAATTTAATTAGAAACATTAAAGCAATATAAATAGCTAGATCAGAGCAATCATTAAGATAAGTGCGATGAGTAAGCAATGATATTTCAGTGCGCGGCGTAGTCATGTCAAATGTCAGAACAACGCCCGTTCCGCGAACTCCCCCACCATATTAATGGCCCCACTCTAACACGAAAGCGAATTAATGTTACTCAATTAACTGTGTCGCATTTGAAATAAACTAACCTATGTTACAAGCTATTATTTTCAACTGGCAACATTTTAAATATTAATTCTCACTGGCAACACTAAATCATTACCAGTTAGAAAACTAAAGAGTAAATCAGTACGTAAAATATTAAATATATGGCAAAAAAGTTATCAAATATGGAAAATGTATTTCTACATATTTAATCAGGACTGCTATATGATTTAATGAGAAATTATTTTCCTTCGGGAAAACGGATCTTTATCGGAACACGATGACACCCGGTCGAACCTATGAATGATCGTATTAAATGAGACATTTTCATATCCATTAATATGGTACTTTATTGTTTAGTGTCTTATATAAAAATGAATAATGTTCTATAAAATGGGTATTGAAGGTATTTGAGAAAGAGAGCGATTAATACGAAATTTTCATAAAAATTACAAAAGAAAATCTTTTCTCACTACATTTGTACTTTTGATATAAATAAAGCTGAGTCAGTGCGAGCGAATGTCCTGGCAAAGGATCATGCTATATCCGCGTGCCTATTCATACATGGTGCAAGCTATACTATATCTATCTAACAATAATAAATTTAATCAATTTCAAAACATTACAACACAAACACAGTAATGAATGAACCAAACATAAAATAATAAACGCATAAAAAAACAACAAATGTAAGAAAAAATAAATAAAAAAATGTCGACAATCGACAGATATTGAGTTGTCGAGTTTATTCGACTATATGTTTTCCCACATTACTCAGACTAGTTTCCTGAAATACATTTTATACGGAAAAATGGTAAGATATTGTTGTACCACAAATTGTTTCGGAGCTTTTTTCTACGTAAATTTATAAATAAGGTTCTTCCGATGTTAGTCATACAAAGAGTAAAGCTTTCGGTGCATTATTCTCAGAATAGCTTAGTCAATCTTTAGTGAAGATGAACTAGGCAAGACAATTAGTTGAAAAACGAAAGAAAGCCGTTTTTAAATAACTTGCGGACAGACAGACGAAAATTTAAATATACCATACAATTTTCTTTATTACATAAACACAATTCAATTTCACTATTTACATCGGTTTCAATCCTACTCAGAGGCTGTATGAACCATATTAGCTTAGTCTGTGAGATGAATAAAAAATTGAAAATCGTAATTTTATTTGAAATTATTAACAGTATAGATTATATAGAGAAATGTAGACGAAAAGAACTATAAAAAAGGCGACATCTATCCTTATTTTTTTTAAATAATTAAACTTGATGCGTGCAACACCTCATATTTATATAATTTATAACCATTGAAATCAAATTATTATGTTTTGTCACCTTGGTATGTCATTAATCTCTATATATAAAAATGAAACGCTATTCGTTAGTCTCGTTAAAACTCGAGAACGGCTGAACGGATTTATTATATCTTGATCTTAGAATGTTCGTGGAGGTCTAGGGAAGGTTTAAAAAGTGAGAAAAATTAGAAAAACTCCCGTGAAAGCCTTAAAATTAGCCCTTTTCCATTTCTCTTTTTCTTAATAAATTCAAAAATCTGTTTATTTATTGCCTTTAAGGCGAAACAGAGTTCGCGGGGTCAGCTAGTATGTTATATTAATTATATTTACATTATTTATTAAAAGTAAATCTTCCGTTCAAGATGTCTCCAATAATTTAGTATAAAAATAATTTTGCGGTACTTACGAAGCCCAAGATTAACCGTAATTCATGTTCAAATTAAATAAAAAAATAAAGAGTACGTAACAAAAAAAAACACCATGAATCATTTAGAATACTGCAATAAGAAACAGAAATAAGATTGAATTTATTGGTGTGCCGAATTAAAGGTTTATTTTAAAATTTAGCGCGCGTTGTTAAATTAGCATGCAACACTCACCGACTGGGATAAATTTATCAAATCCCGCCATGTTCTTCACTTCCACGTAACCGTCAAAATCGAGCGGCAAGTCGTTCAGCTCCCACGCGTTCTGGAACATTCGTAAAGAGGACATTAGCAAATTTACGTAATATACGTGTAGCCATGTTCACAAGAATCGTTTTAAAAATTGCCAATTGTACATTTTTAATTCATGTCTTAACGTCAACAAGAATTGACATTGTTTTAGTTAAAAAAGACAAAAAAAACCGGCGAAAGTATATAAAAAAACTATGATGGTTGAAAAAAATTGTTTTCCCCTATGGCCATGGGACCGGTGTCCAAAATATGGTGGTACTTTATGTGGTAATCATCAGGCCCCCGCTCCACGGACCACTGATACTTCATTTTAAATATTGCAAATATTTTAATAAAATTATTTTCGAATAAGTGTTTTAGATTCAATACGTAATAAAAAAAATAAAAAGTTATTTTGATTAAAAAAATATGAGCAAAAAAACATGCTATCCCTAGCTCAAAGTGGCCAGGTCACAATATGCAAACAGAGTTAACTTTATAATGATCTACTCACAGGGTCCACCTCAATCTGCAACGGGGTCTGATAACGCGAGTCCATCTTTTGTTGTGCGTTCCCATTGAACTCTCTAGGTGTTAGCGGGCTGTTGGCCGCGCTCAGTCTATCACAGTAGTTTTGATTATAATCTTCCTTCCTAGACGAGTTTGTATTACTTATCACTGACGGGCTTCTGATTGAAGATTTCTCACTCTCCCTATTCCAGTACTGCTCTATGTCTATATGCCGAGGGTTCATATTGCCAATGTTATAATTCACAATCGGCGACAGTCTTCTGGGCGAGGAACTCTCACTGAATATAGCAGGACTGCGGACTATGCGTAGAGTGTCTTGAGGAGTACTACCTTCGCTCGGCATATAAGTTTTATCTGATGGCACCGGCGAGCTCGATGTACGGTTTATAGTGACCGGTGATCTACCAGCTTCAACATAGGCTTCGGGTTTTTTAAATTGCTGTGGGATTCGAACTGGACCTATTTTGTTTTGTGTATCCAATTCATTACTGTGCATGGCCGCTGTTTTTGGTTGAGCCTCGGATGCCATTAGATTTTGTAGTTTGTTCACTTGAGTTTCAACTATGCTGCGAGGCCTGGGCGATAGTTCAGGTCTGCCTGTGTATAAAATAGGGTTTGATGTTTCCTCTGTATAATGTAAGGAGTTCTGAGCTTGAGACAAGTTATCGGTGTCAGTTCCGAGGCTGTCTCGAGTATCATACATCATAAAATCTTCATCAGAATACTCTGCATCATCATCCTCACAGTCATTGTAGTCAATTGGTATATCAGCACCGGGGAAGAAAGCGCAAAGTGCTGTCATAATTTCCACCACCTAAAAAGTAAAAAATTAAAATTAATCTATGATAATAAAATATTTACATTATTTAATGTATTTTTCTTACTTTCGCCATACTGGGTCTCTCGGCCGGCACTTTGTCCCAGCATTGAGTCATTAGTTGTTCTATTGGCTCGGGACAACCTTCAATTAGATTAGGTCTTTGTCCTGAAATATACAAGAAAAAAGTTTCTATTAACAATAAATTATTAAATTGAATGTTTTTTTTTGTCATTTAAATATGGTAAGTTTCACAACATACAATATAGAACATAATAGGTTCATAGTGATAAAATTAAATAAACTTTATATATTAACATTATTAAAATTAAAAACCTTCAATTATTAAGTTCCACTGAACAGTAAGATACTATTTTCTAATGCTTTATCTAAAATCCTGTCAAAATAGTTTTCAAATATTGACCTGTATGTACGGCCCACATTATCCTAAATGCTGATCCCCCTTCCTCAAAGGGCTTTCTTCTTGACAGCACCTCCCACAGAATGATGCCCCAAGAAAACACATCACACTTTTCCGTATATGAAGATCCTTCAAACACCTGCAAAGACAATGTTGAATATAAACCCATAAATAATCACAAATAAATTTCATAGGTATGATAAGAGAATAAAGGCTATTTTAAATCAAAAATTATTAATTATTATATGGTTATTTATCATGTTCTAAATTTAAATAATGGGCGACTACTAGATTTCGTTGTATATCAATTACAAGTCCTAAGTACTGACTGCCCAAAGATGTGCACAATATAGGTTAAATACTATTATAAAAAGGTTTATGTATATTATATTAAGCTTTTTTTTTTTTCAAAGAAGGGGGTAAATAAACATCTGCAATACAATAGGAGCTTCATTATAAGACTACATTGCTGTCCTTAAAAGTCTTCTAACTGCAAAACTATATGTGTGTAAATAATTCACTTGCGGCATACCTGGTGGTGTTCAAGATATCTTTAGCAGCTTCTAAAAACATGCTTATGTATGAATTAAAGTGATTGAAAACCATTGTTGTATAGGTACCATGACAGTGGAGATTTATTGTAAGCATGACAACAATCACAAACACTAACCTCAGGTGCCATCCATGCTGCACTTCCTTTGTTGTTTGTCATATATGTAGCTTTATCAGCAGCAGTTCCAAAATCACATATTTTAAGTCTTTGACCTCCACCAACTAATAATAAATTTGGTGGCTTCAAATCTCTGTGTATTAATGGTTTTGGTTTCATAGCATGTAAATATGCAACACCCTGAAAAAAAGTTTTTTTTTACACAAACATAAATGATTACACATAAATTTGAGAATTCATTCAAATGCATTATGCCAAGTTCTTTACCATGTTGTCTAGAAAAAATCAATAGAGTAGAGATCACAATTTGCCAGTGACATATCCAATGTTTACAATATTCAGGCTTTCATATGTAAGAAGAGTATAAAGAGATGTTTACCTCAGCACACTGTAGGGCCCAGCTCATAGCATGTGCGGCTGTATATTTAGGTTTAGGTCTGTTGTGGAGCACATTGTATAATGAACCTCCTTCTGCATATTCCATTACAAGACACACATGAGCACCTTTAGTGCAAGCTCCATACAGTCGCACGATATTTGGATGTGATACTCGAGACAACTGACGGACTTCTATCGCAAATTCACGCTTCTCAGCTTCCGAATTTATATGTTTCACAGCGACATACGTATTCCGCCATAAACCTTTCCATACCACACCAAAAGCGCCTTTACCTACAACCTGTCCACACAATTTTAGTTATCATACACAATAACAGAAATACAGCTGATAAATTGCACACTGAGTCTGTTCACATTGCTTACCGATAATTCTTGAATTTCACTGTAATCAATTTCCTCAACAAATGTCTGGTGGACGACAGGGGAGTCTTGCACACTGGAAGCCATCGGTAGACTTAAAATCACATTATCAAAATGACTAGTTTAATAAGATAATTGTTATCAATTTATATTTTGCTATAATTTCTAAAGAAAGATGTAAAAATAGTTGATCAAATCAATTTTCCCATTATTGTTTGACAAGAAATAGCAACTGCGACAGGGCCGCCATCTTTGAAATCGTAGAAGAAATGTCATTTTGCGGGTAATAGTGTTGTACCAATAAATATTCACTTTTTTACGCCAATATTCTAAAATACATATGTAAAATTTTTATCAAGCTTTATTTTACAAATCGTAGAACTAATTTTTCTTAGTTATTTTAAACTAATTATGAAACTTATCTCGGTGTTGGTAACACCACGAACTTGTGTAACAGATATTTTTTTTCACGTCAAAGTATCGTCATGTTTTGCTATTTTGTTTAACAATAAGTAAACATTTAATTGATTGACCAACTGAAATCAATTAACTGAATACATACACTTGGCAAAATATATATTGTAGGTCAATACCGTTAGCAACAGCGTCAGTCATCGCTTTGAATTGGGACTCATTGCAATGCGTGGGTCGAATGAACCTATTGAAAAATAGTTTTAGCTTTAACACATATATTTTTCAATACTTACCTACCTATTACATAATTAGACTTTCAAAAGGCATCTTATTTCAAAGGCATAATCTTATACATATGCTTGACGCGACTACAACTGGTCTGATATGATTACAGATTTAGAAGTTCTTAACAAAACATATAATTGGGCCTTGTAGCGATATGATTTATTATTGGTCGATAATTTTTATTCTTTATTATAGTTGGTTTAGATACTTTGTTATTGATTGTAAAACACACGGCCAGTATCGACGCACTTATATACGTTATAGATAGATAAATGGAGATCTGCGTTCTACCTGGAATTGTAATATTAACTGCAAACGATAATAAACAATGAGTGACATAAAAAATACTACACTTTATTTTAAAGTAATCAACTTTTATAACTGATAAGGGTGGAATTACAATAAAATTGTAAATAACTTTTAATAAAACGTACTTAAAAATGCATAAGCATGTTTGCATCTGAAAGACAACGCAACATCTATAGGTGTTTGGTTCCGATGGTTTGTTAAAAATAAATCTGCTCCAAGGTTCATGAGTAATTGTATGAGGAGGCAGTTGTCACTCATGGCGGCAAAGTGCAGAGCTTGCCGGCCACCTGGAGCTTCTGGGTCGTTAATAAGTGCTCCTTTGTCTATCAGAAGCGCAAGAATCTTTGTTTCTTCATCGGTCGGTGTACACATCATGACAAATTCTGAGGAATTTAAAAGTAAAAACAATAAAGTAATGGCGCAATGATATTAAATAAATATCATTTATGGGAGAAGGAAATTAGTATGTTACCTTTATACTTATATAAGATTAGATATTTCAATTACAATAAAACAGTTTAAAAACAGGAAAAAACTGTCATAATATAACATAAATATAGTTTTTGATAATATTATCAAGTCCGTCGAGTTTATTACATTGATAGCACAGAGACAAACGCACTGAGATGTAAAAAGTTAGAATATTTATCACATACATAATTTAAATACGTTTTATATATTCGAGAATTGTTGTAGAAGTCTGTGCAGTTGTGATAAATAACTGATTTGATTAAGATCTAAGGAACTGTACTTTTTAAGATTTGAAATTAGAATACAAGCATTTTTTTAAATTCGAATCAATTGCTTGTATAATGTTCGTAAGAAACGGGATTCTTATCACGATTAGCCTCTTCTAGCTCCCCAGGAAGCTCGTTTCCCTCGTTCCCGTTTCTTACGAACATTATATTAGTAAAAACCACGAAAGTTTAAAGTTATATATCGAATCAATTGGTTGTATAATGTAGAATTTCAGTTGGAAACGGACGGTCTTCAGACGCTTTTGTCTCGTCAGCATAATGTATAAATTGGCTCTCAGCAGTGGTGACTAAGCTCCCGGCCGTGTGGGCCGGGGCTAGTGTTCTACACCGGTTGCACATCGCCTCTGCCACACAATATAAATGGCACAGCTGACTCAGATGTTTTGTACTCCTTCCAATTTTATACTGAACATCAATCGACAGTTGCAAAATGATAGACGTAATACTTCTCACACTAGAAGGTTACTACTTGGCCGAATAGGTCACTAATTTACATTACTGACGACAATTTCGAAGTAATTGTTGTCTTTAGGATTGCGTCGCTCATAGTTCTTCAAGCTAGATCGTCAAATGTCACTACAATTGGTTTTGTAGTAACTCATTAAACGAACTCCTCAGTAATAAAAACTTAGGATTCAACCAACATTTTGTAACTCATACTAAGTTAACCAAGTTGGCATGATTATTAACGTTCGTTCAACAACATATTATTGATTTATTAAGCAAATACATTGACTTACGAAGGAATAGTCCCGTGTCCATTGGCTTTAGTCGTGGTATTAATTTAGCTCCGTGTTCGAAAAGAAGATTTGCCACTTCTAGTGACGGTCTGCAATAAACTATACTTGTAAAATTATTTTTCTGTCGTGTGTAAAGAAAAAATAACCTTTATAATTATGAAGATAAGAGCTAGTTACCTTCTCATAAGAGAGAGTGACAATGGTGTCATGCCGAGATTATCTTTAATATTAGCATTGACGCCCGCGTTGAGGAGTAGAACGATGGTCTTCATGCTGTCAGCACACACTGATAAATGAAGAGCATTTCTACCTAGATGATCCATCTGCTGTATATCCACACCTTGTCTGCCAAAGTACAGATAATATATTTTATATAAATCTTTTTTTAAATCTAGCATATGCTGAATCGTTTAGGCACACACTTATTTTCGAAACGAGGTCTAAATCATCCCTAATGCAACTTCTTTGTGCTGCGGCAAGGAAAATCGTGTACTTCTCTGTGGTGCGAAGGGCATAACTTTGTTATAGAATGTGAGGTCAAATGGCCCGTGTTTTGCACTAATGACTAGTCAGGGGCGGGTCGATAACACCTCGTACCGCAGAAACGGAACGCACGCAAAAATTGGAGCTACAGCGACCGTGTTGTGATTTTACCAAGGTAGTGAACGTGATGTAGTACATTTCTTTCTGTAATATTTCGTTCACTCACTCTTTTACTAACATCAATTAATTGTAGTCATTCAATATTACGTAGTGGGGTGTAATATTTCTACAACTCTACAACTAGATACTAAGTAAGTAAGAGTAGCGGGAGTCAATGGAAGATGAGAAATAGTTCCCGATCACCTGATAAGGATCTCTAGCATCTTGTAGTTGCCGATTTCTGCAGCGATGAGGAATTCTTTATCCTCATGTATGAGAGCTACAGCTCTTTTGAGTTGAGCGTTATGATATTCATGTCTACTTGACGAAACATTCGCGGTTGGAGTATCGGAATTCTCCGATGAAGTCGATGTCCCTGTCAAAATAAAAAAAAAACTTACTACTGCTGAAATTTTTAGGTGAATGAACAATATTGAAGTTCACACTGTCGGATTTTATTGAAGTGCTTGACGCTTCAATGAGATTGCTACGTAGTAAAGAATTGATTGGCATCATCATGATCTTCAGATCACTATGTTCCCACTGAGTGGTAGATACTAGACATGGCCAAACTCGTTGGCCCATTGATTGGTAAATAAAAGGAAGATTCATAAATATTAAACAAGCATTTGGAATAAACGAAATAATTTATTTTGACTACATTAATTAATTGCAAAGTAAACTTTAAAAAAATGACTGAAATTTATAGACATAAATCGTCTTAAAAAGTACGCTGCACGTGTGTTAAATAAGATGTTTCCATGACTAGAGCATCTAAATCGTTTGTGTGGATCGATCAAGTTGTGAATGGACGGCGTTATTTTTCATGTTGCTAACACATTTATTATAAAGGGCCACCTGGTATTGACCAGTCTGTAAACTTCCTTGGTTTTTCATTAAATCAACAATATGATGAGGTAAGATCCGATCCGATAAAATTAAATATAAACCAGTCTGGCATAGGTCCTTTCCAAGACGAAATATGAACATTTTAAAATATCTAAGGAACCAAAGAAACGATTTGTACTTTGACCGTATCGGAACCAGAACATCTTCGACGTTCTCTATTGAGTCCTCGCACTCGCTGTCTGCTCCCTCTAACCTACCACCGCTTATTCTACATGTACTCCGGTTTTCTTTATTCATAACTTAGACAATATTACGTAGATATCTTAAATTAAATCGTTGTAACGAAAATCAATTACGTTCCGATAATTTCATGACATCATTAAAGATGGCCGATTTTGAAAGTAGAAAAGTTTTTTTTCTAAATTATTTTTGTAAAATGTCACAATAGAATAAAAGGAGTTTTACATTTTGAACATTTTAAATAGTTAATTTGAATGCATCGATCTAAATTCATCACACATAAATGAGGGGCGGGATATAAATTGAAACACAAATTATTGGATTACACTAATTTAATACAGCAATGTTTATACCATTTCCATACATTGAATAGATCTAAATACCATTGAAATGCGAAGTTTCACCTCACCATTTGCAACTATATTCGACGAACCTGAAAATACTTCTAAAGGTTGTACGTATTGAATTGAATTGATGAAAAGGATATGTAATAAACCGAGGTAGAGAAGAGTAGAAAAAAAACCATAATAAACGTGAGGTACATTTCATGTTTTATACTATGTTAGGCCATAATGTAAAAAAAATGTAAACAAATAAAAATAAGAATTATCTAGTTCTATATGCCTAATATCTAATTTGGTATGTAACTATGAACTATACGTAGATTTAAATGCGAAATTTCTCCATATCCGTGACACATTGTAAACGCGCATCCAGCAGAAAAAAACTAATTTATTCTTACATACGTTTGACAGTTAACACCGAGATATAGAGAAATAATTTAAATATAGAAAGAATCCTTTAAGGGATAAGCATCATTAGATAATGCGTTTAAAGAATCAGTCGTCGATACACGGGGATGTCCTGCTCCTGCACGCGCGGTGCGGAGCGGAGCAGCTCGGCGAGGGT
This sequence comes from Papilio gigon, assembly GCA_027563995.1. Taxonomy (NCBI): domain Eukaryota; kingdom Metazoa; phylum Arthropoda; class Insecta; order Lepidoptera; family Papilionidae; genus Papilio; species Papilio gigon. The sequence continues at coordinate 2,606,381 of JAODUI010000007.1, read as the reverse complement.
GTAGAGGTCGTCGCGGGGCCGGTAGTTGTTCTGGTGCATCATGCCGTCCGACCGCTTCCTGGCTACCATGAACCGCTTCATCTTGTTAGCGTACTGCCTCTTGCGGCGCGCCTCCTCGTACCTCTGCGCCAACTCATTCGGGTCCACTTGGTACAAGTCCGGCAAGCCGTGAGCCAGCGCCATGCGGTTCTGTTCGGAGAAGTACGAATGACGGGGGAAGTCTCTCTCGCGGGGCCCCACTACCACTGGCTCGTTGTACCACACGTCCCCATTGTCGTCGACTTCGGGCTGCTCGTCGTCGAGTGCGTTCATTCGGTTGTACCATCCGTTGTGTTCCGCGGCCGCCGCCCACCTGTTAGAGTTCCACTCCTGCTTCCTGCGTTCCTGAGCCTCCCACAAATTTAATAGAGCTCGGACATCAGCGGCGCTCAGGCCCGAATCGCGCTTGCGTCGTTCCGAAATAGGCCTGTAAAAATAACTATCACATTAAATATTAATTCACTTGACATAAACTAACTTTTTCATTGTTAGAAATTTACCTAAAGTTCTTTTTATTTCCACCGGAGTTCTTGGTCGCCGTTTTCGCCGAAGCGGCCGCCCCGCCGACTTTAGTTCCACTACCCCGCTTGAGACGATGTACATCGTGATCTTGAGACGTGGATTCTACTGGAGAAAGGACACCCTCGGGCCTAAAACATACGAAAATCGATGCAAACACACAAAACTTAGCATTTTTTTTTTAAATGAAAATTGTTTTTAATAAAATACTCTTGTACTTCAAGTTTTTCTTGCCCGATCCAGATTTAGTGGCAACTTTAGTGGCGGCGCCCGCACCCCCGACTTTGGTCCCACTTCCGCGCTTGCGTCGACGGGAGTCATAACCGGAGGATAGGCCCTCCATGGACGGGGGCTCTCCGTAGAGTTCCGAACGCATAATCAAGTTATCCAGCTCGCCGGTGGATTGTGGGTTATCAAAGCGCTGGTCAACATTCTGCTCGTAAGCTTCTACGTTGCCTGGAAGATTTCATAAAACATATAAAACAATTTGTTATTATAATCTATGTATTAAAAAGTATTATTCTTACGTAACTATAATTTAAAACTCATAAGATTAAAAAAAAATTCTATTAGCGGAAGTAGAAAACTTCCGCTAACCCCAATTATGAATCTTACCTTCTTCGCTTAAAGCAAGAGGGTACGGCTCTAGGTCGTTCTTGTCGCTCTTGTTGAGGAACAAGGATTGAGTGTCGTCTTTTGTCTGGTCCCAATTTTCTGGCAGTTCACCTATTTGAACGCCATCTAAAATAAAAAAAATAACCATGACCTTTATTACATCAACAGCAACCAAAGACATTGGTCTTAAATTATAGACATAAGTAGTACATTGTTTTTGAAAAATCTAAATTATTATTCATAAAATGTTTAAAATTAAATTAGTTATCTATATTATCATTGTCTTTGATACTTTTTTTTAACTCCGGACATAAATAAAATCTAACCTAATATTTAAACTTTTAAGTTATAATTCTTTTGTAACAGAAAGCAACGGCCATTAAAACAACGATGGTCTTTTGTATTCAACATAATTTGTTTAAAAGTATTAAGGAAGCTATTATCAGACTTAGGGTTGTATGTGAAAGGTCATAGTTTACAGCCGCTGGGACGTATTACGCAGTTAGGGAACGGCGCAGTCGAGCCCACCTGTTGCTAAATATAGAACGCGTGATCGATAAACACAACTTATCATTGGTAAACTAATTTACATCGTACGGACACTTGTAAGTATTTAAAACAAACAAAAGTGATATTAAACATGATAAAAAATAATAGCAAATTTTTAATTAGTGTAAATTACCTTTATTAGTAGGCGCTGGTATCGCGTTGACGACGAAAAGAACCGCGAACGCCGCGGTTAAACTTGTCAGTAACATGATAACGCCAAAAAGATTGGTATTAATTTATTATTTAATTGTTAAAAGCAGTCTGAGAGTCGGAGTACCGGATGCGACGGTGTGGGGAGCTCACTCTGGGAACGAGTGCCGGCGTCGGGGTGCCGTCGGAGAGAAAAGCCATCCTGTCGATAGCTGGTGGCATGCGCACTGGGCACCGCAGGGGCGAACTCAAAGCATTGCATTAATATTATTAAATAACATAACTTGTTAGAAGTTTAACAAACCATGAAACTTGGATTTGTATTATAAATTAATCCTGTTACATCAAACGTTTATAAATTATTAAAAAATACATCTGTTTGTATAAATTTATGTTAAAAAAGATGCCATAAATATTACATGTAGAAACACCTAGGTACCTACGTATTTGTACATGTAGTCTTTTCATTAATAACTTGAGTATATTATGTATAGGATAAACAGCTTTACTTTACGATCGTCTTTACGTGTGTTTACTGGATTGTAAATAAAAAGTGTAAATTTGCGAATGCGACCCTGTACTCAATGACGTCTGAGGTCGTCAAGTTAAGAAGGCCCTTCATTAAACATATTGCTCGGAAAATGAAGCAGGAACGCCATCGGCGCCCATTAATTACGTGACATAAAGCATTTTCCATATTTTTGCACGTAATTCGAAGTAGAGGTCATCTCTATAGCAACAGACGGGAACGTCGAGCCGAAACTACGACGCCATGCAAATTATACGATACCTACGTAATATTCATATATGTGTTTACAACGAAAACATTAAGTGAATAAGTATAGGCACTTCAACTCATGTTTATCAGCTTATATGACTTTATCTCGAACGTATTTTGTTTTACTAAAATTAATCATTATAGATCGATAACGGTATGGTATGGATAATCATGTATGCGTGCAGAAACTAAAATACAACATACCATTGTTCTTAAAAATTTGTATGTTTAGCCTTTTATTTGCTATCTTACTAACTAAAAACTCCTCGTTGACACTCTCATGTGCGTTTGGGATCTCCAAAAGATCGCAAAGGGACAATGTACGTTTAGTCTAGGCTGCATTAATCGACTGCAGAACACAGACCTGTCATATTGACGTAAACAATAACATAAAACATTTGACTTTATGCATCCTCAAGAAGTTTTCGGTCTGTATAAAACGGCTACGTTTCTGCTATTTATTCTAAGTCGTGTTTTGTTATTGGTATTGAAAGAATGTAAATTATATTTTAACTATAGCTTAATACCACAAAATGTAAATAATAATTTCGTCTGGCAGTGATGTTCAAAATACGCATTCGTTTTAGCCTAAAGGTACACAATAGCAGACGTTAACGACGGTCATCTTCTTGTTTAGTCACTTTAACTGTACAAAAGATAACTGACCGAGCCAATAGACCGGCTGGGATTCAACGACGTCCTGTATTCGCACTCGGCCAGTAGGTACCTTTCATTTGTAACTTGACTTTATTTATTATTTCCTTTCGTACACTTTGAATTAAGATTTATATCGTCACCTGAGTATTTGCGTAAACAAAGGACTAACACGTAGTCACTTTTAATTATCAAATAAATATATGCGTTTCCCATTCCACTTTATTGACAGCTGAAAAAGTAATTCTCGTTCATCTACGTCTTATTAAAAGTTTTAGTAAGTCAATGATCATTATTTAATTTTAAGTTTACTGGTAATACTTCTTTTTTGTTATATTTTGAAAACAATTTAATAAAGATTTTGGCTTTTATTCGTTCGTTTGCTGTTGCATTTAAACCTGGCAAATTGCTCGTGCATTTTGGCAAGGAGTATAATGTGCTGTAAAATTGTTCTTTAATAATTGTTTCTAGAAAATTGCTATAAAAAGCTCAAAGGCGCTTTGATTTAGAATGTTGCGTTGATAATGTCAAGTAAAACCTACTTGAATGTTACATCAAGTACATTTGATAAAGTTAAACTAGAACTCCACTGCTGTGACACACTATTGATAAATATTGTCGTCCCTTTCATTCTCATTGATAATACAGAGACACCAATATGTGTCATTACAAATATTTTAATTAGATATTATTACTGATAAATATTTGTTATGAGGGTAAGTGGAGGATTTCGCGAGCGTTGTGGACTAGAATATCAAACTTTCTTTAATTAATATATAGCCTATATACCTTTATCATTTAAAGAAACACGCATTTCAAAATAAAAGATTTAAATATAGAAGCACTTTTCATCACTCACGTTATTGTAATCATAGAAATAAAAATATGTTTAACATTTAATGATGTTAATGGTGCAGATAAAAAACACAGACTAATTTGTATATATAAAAATTACATTTTATTTGAAATTAAAAACATGTTATTCATAATGTTAATGTTAATCATAATGAGATTTGTTAATTTATAGTTACAAAGTTGGAAGTAATCGTTTTTATTACTAAATTCATTGGTCAATAAAAATAAATTATAACCTAGAAAAATTCAGAAGGGTCAAGTAAAAAGAAATGCGACAAAGTGTAAACCATGCATTGCAATGCAAACTATTTTATTCAAAGAGGTTCTTACTGTACAAAAAATTAGATATTTTAAAGACGATTTTATTGTACCATAAGCGGAGTAATTTCTAAAAATTAAATACTATAACTTATTTCCAGATTTTTTAACAACTTTCTTGGCTTTCTTCTTTTGTTTTCTTTTCTTGTGATCACTGTCAGAACTTGAACTACTAGTGCTAGTAGAACTGGAACTGGATGAGCTGGAGCTGTCACTAGAGTAGCTACTGCTACTGCTCGAAGTTGATTCCTTTCTTCTTCTTTTCAACTTCTTCTTTTTCCTGTCAGATTCACTCGAAGAACTTGAACTACTGCTAGATGTGCTTGATTCAGATGAACTATCCGAAGATGTGGATGGCTTTCTTTTTTTATGCGTTTTTCTATTTTTCCTGTCACTTGATTTCTTTGTGTGTTTACTTGTAATTTTCTTTTTGTCTTTTCTCTCATCTTCACACAATGGAGATGGTGTGTGAGATTTCTCACGTCGAGATTTTTTAATACCACTGCTTATTTCACTTTCTTGAAGTTTGCGTTTGTTTGTATTAAGGACACTGTGGTCAGACTGATTATCATACTTCTTGTAATTCTTAGTACAATCTCTGCTGATAGGAGATGGGGATGTTCCTCCATAATTACTTTGAGAATGTCTATTGCTATCATCAGCATACCTAACAGGAGACTCCCTTCTATCACTTTTAGGATGTCCATATCGATGTTCTGTATTTCTCGTGGGTGATCGGTTTTTGTCCTTTTTGTTGTCATTAGAAAGTCTATCGCTTTCTTTAGAGTATCTAGTAGGTGATGGAGACTCTACACTTTTATTCCTGTTTGTATTTTTTTCACCTTTATCTATGTTTTTGATTGGAGATTGAGATTTTTTTCCCTTACGTTCTTTAGAATATCTATCCTCCGTATGGCCATAGTTGGTAGGGGACGGTGATGACCGTCTATTGTTGTTTTTGATATGTTTTTCTATTTGTTCACTATGTTTTGTAGGAGGTGGAGGTGATTTTTTAGTATTCTCTCTGCTATATTTCTCTTTTTCACTATAACTATGATTATTTCTATCATCATAACGGTTATGTTTTTCTTTTCTGCTTTTGTGTGTGTCAGAACTTTTCCTACTCTTATATGGGCTTCTTTCACGTTTAGATGATGTCTTATGATTTTTTGTTCTTGACTTACTTCTACTCCTTTCCCTATTTCTGTTACTTGAATGGTCTTTATCATGGCTGTATTTCTTATCCCTATTATTACTGCTTTGTAATCTATCATATTTGGTCCTACTCCTATACTTGTCTTTATCACTGTTAGAATGTAAATGTCTATCTCTACTTCTAGTTCTAGACCTATCTTGGCCTCGCATGACAGATTTAGGTTCATTATCATTAAAATACTTCACACCTCTACCCTTTCCCAGCCATTTCATTTTTGATACAGACTGTGAAAAGTCTACATGAATTCTGCGATCATCTATCAATACATTGTCCATCTTGAAATATGCATCTTCACATGATTGCTTATCAGAAAATTCTATAAAGGCATATTGTAATGAATCACCAGTCTTCTTATCTCTTATAACTTCACAGCTTACGATTTTTCCAAAACGACTAAAGATAATTTCTAAGTCATCATCTGTTGTGACAGGATTCAATTTACATACAAAAAGTACATTTTCAGGAGGTGCGATATCAGCATCCGGTAAATCACCAACAATTTCCAATATGGTCGCTCTGGCCTTGGCTTCTTTTTCTTCAACCATCTCTTGTATTTCTGCAGCGGTTCTACCTTGTGTCTCATCAATTTCCTCGTCTGGTGCTATCCTACCACCTCTTAAACGTTCAGCACTTGGTGAAGGGGATCTCGATGGTGGTGTTAGCCCGGGAGGATCTCTAAAAGGATCTTCAAGAACGACTGTGTGAGTAATCCTAACATCTTGATAAGGACGGTGAGTTTCATCACATATAACTTCATTTAACTTACTTAATATTTCCCGTCCCTCTGTAACTTCTCCAATGACACAGTGCACTCCATCTAAGGAATCTAAATCCGGTGCTAGCGTGAAATAAAATTGGGAACCTATCATCATATCATCTGTGCATACCATGGCTAGCAAACCAGCATCTGTGTGACGTATTTTAGGCATTTTTTCCCCCGAAAAGAAACGCTTTTCCGGCCCTTCTAGGAGGCCCCATATAGACACGCCACCCGATCCTTCACCAGTTGGATCTCCCGTTTGGGCGATAAAACCACTTCGTATTGAGTGAAATAGATTGAAATTGTAATATTTCATCTTGCACAATTTCAGGAAATTCAAACATGTAACCGGTCGTTGTTCTAAGTATAAATCAACTGTTATATCACCGAGAGTTGTTTCTATTACAACTGCCATCTTGTATTAGTAATATTTGCTCGTTACCTTTTCATAATTACTTCAAATTTATTATTTATTCACTGAATTCGTGTTTGACACATCATTTCGTGGAATCCTAACCTTTACGTTTTAGTTCTGACAATGTTGATCTTGATGTCACGCGATGTCACACTAAGTTTGGTTTGTCTAGTTTGGGATTTCAAAAATCGATCAACATCGTTACAAATCGATTATTTGCTATTTCATCCGTCACTCAAGTTTTAAAAAAGATTACTTCTTTTGTTGATACTTGTACTTTAAAATTCACTAATAATGTTATATTTAAATAAAGTATTAGGTCCAAACTTTTAAGTTTCTACATACCTTGAAATGGAACAATCAATAATTTTTCAACAGGAATAGATATCCATTGAAAATTTATTCGAAATCTCTCTCTTTACTTTATTTTCGACTTGGACCCGAAAGAAACAATTAAGATGTCATAATATTACATAGAAATATATACATACCAATTTTATTTTATTTCCGTGAAAATGTTAATATTAGGACCAAAAAGTTGACCGCAGCGCCAACTATGAACGAATTTGTTCTACGCGTGTGATTTGGAACCGTCAGTTTTCCTTGCATAAGTACTGAAGTTTTCCAATAGATGTCGTTATAAACCCAAAAAGTTAAGTTTATTTAGTGTCCGAAAAGAAAGTGAAAAATGTTGCAAACTTTTGACTAAAAAAAATAAAGAAATATTAATACTAGCATTTAAGAAATAACAGAGTAAGCCTATGCGCTATTACTGACAGTAATCCATCACTTCAAAATTTAGTTCAGATACGGTTATACCGTTTTGAAGATACGTGCTAACAAATATCCATTCACACATCTAAAGTAATGATAATTTTTTGTGAACAATTTCAATGTTTACTTTATTAGGTGTTTTATGCTCATTAAAATAACGATTTTGAATTTAGTTTACTTCAGTAATACCTATAGAAATTGAATTGAAGTTAAAATTCTATGTTATTGAGTAGGTGCCTATATGCATACGCTTCTAGAAAATCTAATAAAGGCCGTTTCGTTCACCCTCCTTCCGCTCTGCCCTAATAAAGTGAGTATTGAAAATTTACCAACCATTCTTTGAAGAATATAAGGTTAGCTCGCTATGGTTGGCGATCTCACCTAAAGTCGCATACAGACAGTTGCATTTTAAACTCTATTCACCCGAGTTAGAATTTAAAATGGTAAATATCTATCTCCTCGCGGTGGTTACAAAATTGTTCACACTGGTGGCCAACGAAGTTAGACGGCGACCTATCGAAGTAATAAAATAGCTTTGCCGGATGGAAAATATGATATAAACACGGCGTCACGTCAGTAGAGGGCGAAAAATAGAATTTGAAAATTTTAATAGATTTCATACAACTGAAATTGAACAATGTAACATTTTTTTATAGAAATATATACATGAATACTGTATTTATTAACCTTTAATAGTCAACTATCATCTTTTCGTTACCAATGGAGAAGGCAAGTGTGCAATTGGACTATTCGGAACTGATCTGGTTGGGGACTAGAACTGTGGGCGTCTTCCCTCCACGACCGACGTCATAGTGCGGACGGCAGGAAGTTGAATGCGGAAAGCGGAGGACTGCGTACTGTGGAACGTATTGGGAAAAAACAATGTCCAACAGTGGGCAGACAAGGGATGAGGATGATGATCGTAACTTTAATATGATTTTATAAATTTGGCAATAATTTTGACCGAGTAAAGAGAGATTAGTAAAAACATCAGGGTTGTCTTAGCTATGAATAATTTTTTTATGAAGAGAGTTGCGTGCTTATAGAAGGCGATGTTTATGCCAAACTTTGAGGAATAGCTGTGTAATAAAATTGTAAGTAATGTCTATTGTAACACCGTCAACTTGTTTGTCGGTGTGGGCCGAGGTGCGTGACGGCGGCACAGCGCGCCGGCAAACATTTGCACTGGTGATTGCCGGCGTTGTTTGCCGTCGAGTTGGTCCACAATACTTCCACTAGCGACTCCGCACGCTCTCGGAATGATGGATTGTTTTATTTATTTAAGTAAACGTTTACAATGTAAACATGTTTTGATAAAGTTTTTCCTACTTCCGACTACTACGCCATCTTTGGGTCCGTTGTTGAGTTTACAGTTTTGTCTAAGATACACAAAAGGTTTCCATTGGAAATTCTTCATTTAAAGTGATCAAACTAAACTTATAAGTTCATGACTACATAGCATAACAAAGAATTCAAAAATACTAGCCAGGGGGCGCGTCAATCGGTTTAAAGACGTCTTATTTTAATGTACGCAAAGAAATTAGTTCAATATTTTTCCGTAACATGGCGATGGCGTTTGTGTTTTTGATCAAGCTGGTATAACTTTGATGTACATCCTATTACGCAAATATTAAATGTTGCATACGGAACAATATTATAACACATATTAAAAAAAATAGTATAAAAAAAATTCTGAATGAAGCGCGCTTTTGTTCAAATTTTAATAAAGTTCAAAACGACATAAAAACGGTAAAAATATAACATAAAATGAGCATGAAAAAGAAATCAAGTACTTCAAGTAAACGTCACACCGAGGCAACGAATAACATAAGATGTATTTTAAAGCGGTGCTGCGGGGCTGCGGGGCCGGCTGCGGGAGACTCTCGTATTTCCATACAAATGTTGCATAATTTAAAGAAGTACTGTTCATGTGCCGTTTATTTTGAAAAATTTAAATTTAACACAACTCATTAATCTGGTCCACCATCCGTACGATGTAATCGTAAAGTTACACTATAATATTATGTGCACTAAAAAGACGATGCAAGTAGCGCGGGGATCTTTAAGCGGGTGGAGGGTTAGCTGTTAGAAGAGACAAATCAAAAAGTAATTTTCTATTTAAAAAAAAATCGAATTAGACGCTGTATTAGAACTAGCAAAATGTAAACACACTCTGGAATGCATTGAGTAGTTACTGTGTACACTGGAATAATGTATAATAACTGGAGTAAGGTTTTGAAAGTTAGTTGCCAGTTTGACTATTATTCAATTAACGGACATAAATTATTATTTTTATATTTTACATCGTACTCTCAAATTACAGGTTAGTTTTTAACAACAGTAGGAACTGTTTTGTGTAATCCCTCTGGTGTTTAAAATGGAAACAAATCAAATTTGAAATGTTTCGAAGGGATATTATAAAAACCAAAATACAAGGCAATAAACGAAGGAAAAATGTAATACGGAAAGCGCCCTATTCTTATAGATTTAATCTATTTAGAGTCCGCCGTAAAACGTCGCCGATAAAATAAAGTAGGAGACGCGCAAAAATCTCCTTGTCTTATCGCCACCGAGCAAGATTACACATAAAAATGTTAAATGATCCCAAACGCGTATTGAAAAAATTTAGGGGAAATGGTCGGGGAAATTGGCCGCGATCTCTTCTACACGACACGCAATCTGTACTTATATTTGTGGCGTAATAAAAAAATACACAACATATTTATTTTTTATATGAGATTAATTTTATTTTATTACAGTTTTAAGGAATTTCTTAATTACATAAGCTATCAGCGTTTGGATTCGAAACATTGAAATGAGTAATAAACTATTTTTTTTTCTAATCTGCATGACAAGATGGAGAATTTATTGTAATTAGTTTTACAATAAATTTTTTAAAAATAATTTCGACAACAATATCACACAAGTTTTTTTTTAGTAATATCTAATTACGATTTTAAAAAGATGCAATAAAATTTGGTACAGCATTGTTTAGCGAATATCCTATGAACAGGGGCGTTCAGTGTTGGTGACAGGGTGTCGCGCGCTCACTTGTCGTCTGAAATCTAATCTTGACGCGAAATCCCGCGCCGCGACTAAAAATACCCATCAAACATCAGCCCGCCCCGCGGCGTTTGTAATCACACCTATAATAGCCTGTTTCACACGAGGACAGGATATTAAAACAGAGCAGCTGATAGTGCAGTATAGCTATTGTTTTGACACATGATAGTTTGTTTACTTAATAGAGGTACCGCATTTTCTTTTCCTCTGGCACATAGTTGTGTGGTGATGCCTAATAGTTACTGTGTTGTTGGTTCATGTACTAGTATTGTTTACATATCGAAATTTTAGCAGTGATTTCAAATAACTGATTGTATTAAGTCGAACATAACATATGTAGATATGTAAGATAACTCTACGTAACTAATAGCTACGCCGCTACGTTAGCGCTACGAAGTTTCGAGATTGGGGACTATGCTCTCATTCACCCTACTATATTACAAGGTGACAACATAGTATAAGTTTCTTCGAAAATAATTGTTTATTAAACACTCGGTTATTATTAAATATAATGTTAATAAAACGTTAAAACATAGTCAAGTTTATTTTTTATTATGCCTTTGACAAATCTACAATCAGCAAGCATCGTTTTTTTTTTTTAAATCGGAAGGTGTTCGCGCACATAAAATATGTTTTACGATATTACCATAGAATAAAGTAATGGTATAAATAAAAGGAAGTGTCGTGTCGGGGCGTTCGGTGGGCCAATCGGCTTCGATTACTGCTCCGCGGAGACTAATATCCCATTCTTTCGCAAATGTTTTTTAGGGAATGTTATTTTTTGGCGCGTCGGTCGCAGCTGGCGGTCGTAGCTCGTGAAATTGCCGGCTATCGGACTGTCTCCGACGGCACATTTGGGATTGGGGACCTTTAAAGACAACGTCGTTGGTACGGACCTAGTACGATGTCTTGAAATTTTAAGGAACCGTATTCAAAAAAATAATAAAAACGTATGTTTTTTAAGAAAGTAATAATACTATTTTAATTGTATTAAATCATATTTATTACTTTTTACTACAATAATTTTAATATTCAAACAGTCTGAAAAGTTGTAGGCGTTCAAACAAATATCGTAACGAAGTCGTTGGCTCCTGGTTGTCGTGTCGTCACTGGACATCGTAAACAAGAATACGTAAGTAAGTGGGGTCACTTACGTTAAGTAGCCTGTTAGTCGGGCACGTGTTGGGCCCGTGACAGTCAGCAGGTGCGTTTCAGGACACCGGCCGGGAATTGTGATTGAAATTGCACCCCGATCTTGCGGGCCTCGATTCTGTAATGACATTTTCTTATATCACGCAAGGGCAAAGGTCGATCGTTATACGGTGAATGGCATCGAGCGAACCTTGATTGTAACATGTTCACCAGCTGAGTTTGACCCGTTATAGTATGAATTATTTTTACAGGTATATCTGTAAAATAAATCTGTATTATTTGCATTGCACATGTTTAACTGTCTAAGATAAGTATCATGTAGAGACTACATATAAAACTCGTGGACTCCCAGCCACAGTTGAACATTGAAACATACTTGGTCCACCCTCCAAGTAGACCGACGACTTAGTGCGGACCGCAGGAAGTCGTTGGATGCACAAGAATCACCATATACTGTGGAAGGGGTTGAGTAAGGCTTATGATGATGAATACATTTTAGAAGAAAATGTTGGTTTATCTAATTAGCATTTTATATAATAATGATTATACACACAATCCATATGAATATAATTTATATACCAATAGTAGGTAAATATTTTAATAAACATAATTACGTAACAAAACATACGTACGCATAAACTGTCTTCACATATATCTGATCTTGATGCTGTTCAATTATTTTCTTATTAATGATGACTTAGGTACACAAAATAAAAACAAAACAATAGCTTCATTAATAATAAATGATAGAACAGTATCAAGATCATGTGTATGCTAGGACTCGTAGAGTCGCGGCAGCACAGGCACATAAACACTGACGTCAGCAGTATCCATAGTTCAAGATAACAAACGTATTTGCCTTGTAACACAATTTCTAATATAAGAACGGAGGCAAAAAGTAAACAAGGCACAGAAGCAGTTTCCGGCAGATATTAAAGGCATATCTCTCTATTATGAGCGGGAACTTCTGTAATTTAAGGGCGCGCTCCAAGCGCCGCGGCATATGGCGTTCTGGGGAAGGGTTGTCTCCGCTGTGTTTCCCACATCGATATCGATGATAATAATGATATTAATACTTGAATGCATATTTGTTACCACATATCTCTAAATGATAACTTGTAATCTTTCTTGTAACAAGCGTACTTCAATATTGAAGGGAAGCGATGAAAAAAAAGGACATCGATTATCTTTTGTTTATTAAGAGCACCACTGCTTGTTTGCGTCTAAAAAAAATAAATTTGTCGGTGTAAGTGTTACTAGTCAAGGTATCGATACATCGCACATGAATCCCTAGTCCCGACCGTTCCTCAGACACAGCTGCAGCGCGCCTCGCTGCTCGATTATAACTAGCTTAGCGGAGGCGAGCAGACACACGCATGGTTTCAACCTCGCTCCAACTTCGTAACCTCCGGCACTTGTGCCGCGATATCAATAATTACCTTTCTATTACATACAATCTCCTCTCATTAGTACATTTTTCCTAATACGATTTAAAAGTAACTATAATTTTATAATTTGACATTTATCAGTAAGCATAAAACCGTTAGAGCGCTTTGTTAAAAGTCGTCATTAATATATAAATCTCGAATACATATCATTTCCGAATACAAAAGAGTAACACTCCACGATTTAGTATGTTGATTGATCATACGTATAATTATGAATTGCAAACAGGTCGAAAGTTGTCGGTGAATCGAATGTCAGGCGTGTTTAGGGTAGCGCCGCGCCCTTTCTCTATTCTTGACATTTTAAATTGTTTATTTACGAACAAGTGTCGGGTTATTTATTCAGCGATGTCGGTGCGACGTCGACACGGCGCGCCCGATGTGTTTGTCGTACCTCGTGTACACGTCGAAAGGATTGACTGATTTTTATTTTTTGACATCATATCTATTTGTTTTTTTTTTGGAAATGTTTTAATTTATTTTAATATTTTGATAGAGGAGAAGTTTAATAGAAATAATATATCAGAACTTAAAATTTATTCTAAATGTCAATAAAGAAAAGGAGAATCTAAGAAAGGAGGTTTACAAAAAATGTTTATCTAAACTTCTTTTTAAGTTTCCTTTTTCATGTTATACGGACATAGTATCGTCCTTTCTTCGTGTTATCGCTTATTTTAGTACTTAAAATATACATTTCAAATAAACTTCTTGTAAAACATCGTCAATTCCTTATTTAATAAGCAATTGTTTTGTTTCATTTTTTTCTTTTCTGTGACTACAATAGATGGCTTTTATTTGTTTTATTTTTTTACATTAAAAACATTGCTAGTATTGTATTAACCATCAAACATAAGATTAACATTATTTGGATGTGAAGTTTAAAGTTTAGGTGTTAAATAGCGGGTGCGTGAGACGGACGCGGCCGGCGCGGTCCCGCGGCTAACCTACAAATCGTCAGCCGCCGCCGCATGATTAGCTCCAGCTCTCCGGTTTGATATGCCATCCCTTGAACAATTGGTAGCCTATATGCGGTCATATCTATTCATTGAAATATCACGAACAACTGAGGTAAACCCTAATTTGCAAACTTCAGTTGCCAGTTGAACTGTACATTTTTCAGTTCTGTCTAGCACATAAGTTTTAACTGTGCAGTTCAACCGTTTAATTAAACCTGAAGCTATATATCGGCCTTGAGTGATAATTTTTTTTTTAATCTTGTAGCCTCCATTAAGTCGAGTAGACAAGCCTGTGATTTTCTTGTGAAGTATATCTTCGCCTTTATGATGATGATGACCACGGGCCCTTCGGTTCAGAGAGGTCTGGGTCCAATTACAATCATTTCTAAATAAGTATTAATAAGATGTTGTTAAGTCAAATACTGTATCAAAGGGATTAGCGTCTTTCGCAAGAATCTTTCAGTAACAATGTCTTTGACGATCGTGACTTTATTGTAACTATAAAGATTAAAAACGTAAGTGGCTACGTATTCATCTCAGCGAATTCGACGATGGTAAATCTGTAATAGAGAAGTGTGTTTTTCATTTCCAAATGACGCAAGGAAGCTTTGAAAGTTCGCGCGCTTGTAGGCTGTGTGAGGCGCATGCGCGGGCGAGTGGGACAGTTGTAGGCGTCCCGCTCCCTCTGAACGAGGTCTGCGGGTCGCGGCTAACCCTCGGCGCGAGGTTTGCGGCGGGAAAAATGTGTGTTACGGTGTGCCGATAGCGGAGCGCCGCAGCCCCGCAGCCCGCAGCCCCGCCCAACGGAGCCCGCGCCCCGGCGCCCGCCCGCGCCCGCTCTCTAATGCGTCTTGAGCCACTTAGTCGATAAGACGTAGAGCACACTAAGATATAAGCCGGGATATAAATATGATTTGATACAAAATTTTGTTTCAAATCATGTTAAAGTATAATGAAGGTCTTTGATAGGATAAATAATCCAATGCATAATTAATTCAACTCTTGTCTTATCTATAATGCAGATCATTTTCAAACTTTCAAATTAAAAATAATTGCTTCAAATGGCTACTGAAAAACAAATAAATGTGAATTTAAGTTGTATTCAAAGTACGGAAATTTGGATTTAATAAAAAAACAATCTATTTAAGTGATAGGTTTAAAGAATTAATAGTATTAATACAAATAGATTTGAAACAGAAAAGGTAAAAAGCATTTGCCAATACTTCCGAAATCTATTTTAACTGTGTTTAACATCGCTCCTTGACTTGTATGTATTTTTTTAATGCTTGTAAAATTATAAGATATTTTCTGTGAACACTGTTTTAGTTTGTGCCTAGATATGGAGCCGCGAGCTGTCAAAATGGAGTGGGAAAAAAGGCGGGAATGTGGCGCCCGTTTTATGTGAATCTCGTCATTGCGCCAGAAGGAGAGAGCTTCGTAAGCGGTCCCGGGAGGGAGCGGGACGTCGAACACCAACGTGGTTTATAAGAAAACCCAAGACGTTGGGCGTGTTTGGCGGGTGGGCGTGCGGGTTTCGTGGCTGTAGTTGTGTCGGTGTGTATGTGTGGTGTGCGTACGCGCGGTGTGCGGTCCACCGCTGTGTGGGTGCGGCGCGGTCTGTGTAAGCGAAGAGGTCTCTGTAAAATGCTCATCCTTTTGTCAACGATACGCCGCTGTATCGGCCCCGAGCTTTACTCATTAAAGTGAACGCATTTGAATTTTATTGCGATATAAAATTTCCATATTCTGTTGCGACGATCTATTATTTTTTAACACACAGCTTAATGGCTTATTGCCCACCCTTTAATGATAACGGCTGACACGATGAATTGTGTACGAACACTATAGTTAGTTGTAATAAATGACTTCAGCTACAAAACATTTAAACACTACGAGGTATATAGTTCATGCCGGCCTCTTCGCCTACCAATTAATAAAAATTTTATATTATTGTATAAGAAATTTAATTGATCTCCTTTAATATGTAAATGTATGTTAATTAAACCAATTAATTAATGCTATAAAATGAAAACACTTAAGATGAGAAAAATATATTTTGTATATTAATATATCCCGATAGTAAGATATAATTTAATGGCTGTAAGCGAAAGAACAAAGACGCAGTTCGTGTAGCGTTTTAATGAATCTATGACATTTACAGTTTGTGCAAAATTAAACCTAATAATTTGAACATTAAGCACCAATTTGCATAACATTTTGAAACGTAATTGATTCTATATCTCTCAATATTCACGCCACAAGTGAAGAAAGATGAACTAAGAGACTTTAAGTTGGCTTGACCACTAAGTTTTGTAAAATAAGTTCTTATTGTAACTTAGCGATCTCTTCATTATAAAATAGTTATGTTTTTTTTTGTATTCATTAAAGTACTGGCCGTTGCACGCGACTTCGTCCGCGCTACTTTTAAACTAACGTATTTATAATTAAAAACAAATTTACCTAACCTAACGACTTAAACGAACTTATATTGTATAATAATGATATATTAAAATGGTAAATACATACACTTACTAAAATGGTGTATATTTACATTAAAAATTTTCACATATATTACGTTACTTATAAAAAAATAACCTTTTCTACATTTTTCTTTGTCTGTCCGCCTGCGTTTATTCCGGGTAGCGTTCAAAACGGCTGGAACGATTTTAAAGGGACTTTTAATAGAAAACAGCTTATGTGTATGGGAAACTATGCTTAAATTTAGAATGTATTTATGATGTTTTAATTTTATTGCCAACAAGTCAACCTTGTTCTTTCTTACGTCTGCCCTGTACCTAACTATCTCTTTTAATACTTATTTGTGCTGCACGCACACCGAGGCGGCTCCCCCCGTGTCGGGTCGCGGCGTGCCGCTGTGTGGGTGGACTTCTTTCGCCGCGCCTCTGTGTGCGAATTTCTTTCGAGACGTAATAAGGGGACCGTTTCTTTCCCGCTAAGGTTTTAATGTCGACCACGTTTCGGCGGCGGACGCGCGCGCCTCCGCGGTTATTCGCGAAAACTTTTTTTTTATTCTGTGCGCACCGAGGTGTTTTTGTGTCTGAGTGCCAGTAATGTTAGATATAAGAACTTTTTAAACTTTTTATTTTATTTTAACTGAGTAAGTAGCATTTGTTTGTAGATGTTATAGATAATGTTTGTTATGTATGATACAAGTGAAAGCGAAAACAATGCGTTTGAAGAGTTTGGAATTAATTAATGTAAAGTTTGCGTAAGTCCGTGAAGTCGGGCGGCGGGGGGAGCGGGGCGGTCGGGGTTTTACTCTTGTGTTTTCCCGAGAACCGCAGGCTCATTAGGCCCGCGCTCACTCCGCCGCGCCGCGACGATTAAACTTCTGATACGCCGCGTTGTGATAACATCGCGCACGCGGCGGCGCTCGTCGCACGGGATTCATTAAAGTTTTGTTTAAGTTTCAAGTAACACAAAATATTAAGATTAACGATGCCTTCAACTTGTGCACGAGTGCGCACAACTAATACTAATTATCAGTTTTCGTGTATATTTTAACAACCTATAAATTTCCTTGTAGTTTCTAAACAAGCTCACGTTCACGAAAATACTAACTCAACATTTATAAATAGTTTTTCCGGGATTTTTTATAACATTATAAAGTAGAAAGATTTTTATGTAATAAAAAGTCAAAAATTCTTCAATTGATTTAAAAAAATCTTATAAAATTAGAAAGTTTATGGCTAGAGTATCATAGGTAATACTTGTTTGTAATATTTTGATATTGCGCGGACGACGTCGCGTGCAGAAGCTAGTATATACACCAATATTCAATTATTGTGCCGCTACACTTGAATATCGCTCAAGGAAACTTGTTAAAAAGTAAGTGCGAACTCCCATTAGGACGGATGTTGGCCTCCCCTAACTTTACCTGTATCATTTAATTGACGCGCGCTGTGACTTGTTCACTTCATCATTTGTTTTTAATTTATAATAAAAAAAAAATTGAAAACAGCCAGTGATTCTGTCAATTCGAAATTAAAAAAAAAAACTTAAGGTTATGATTAAACTATGCGGTACATATGTGCCATATTTCAGCGAGATCCGTTCAGATGTTCTGGAGATTGGTAGTTAAAATTTCTATCTAAAATTTCGTATTTACAATGTTAGTAAGAAGTATGTTATTAAAAATATATATTATAGAATGAAAACAAAAATCCAAATCAGACATGTCAAACGCGGAATATGTTGTTTGTAATATATTGGCACGTTTTTTCAAAGTGTACGAAGTTTTATATTTTCAGGTTAGAATTTTTAATTAAACAAAAAAAAATATTGTATCATTTATAAATTACGATGTACTCAAGGTCTACATTTACACTGACATTTTTTTTTAATATCTGAATTTTTATAGTATAGGAAATTGAATGAAATAATAGATAATATTAGCGTAGTCAAATAATGCCTTGGCACATTCGTGCGTTGGGCTTGGCGACATTGTTCGCGGGATTCGGTTCGTCGTTGGCGCGAGCTTTAAATTTCGAACATCGAACGTTTTGAATAGATTAAACATGCCGTTATGTCACTCGGACTTGCCTTTCATTTTTACTTCTAAATCTTCGTTTAATTTTATTTTTTAATGTAAATAATTATGAGACTTAATTTTGATAATTAATCAGGGTGACTTGCTTAAATTGTAATAATAGATAATATACCCAAATAAAATAACCATAAAGAAGGTAGAAACAAAAAACGAAAAAAAAGTAATTCCTTTTTAAATATAAACAAAATCTTTTGTTTTTTCTGTATTCTATCTTTGTTACTTTTTCAAATGTCATATTAAATGTAAATGACAACCATCAACAAACAATGGAATGTTTTTTTTTAAATGTAAAATCTTAGTGTTACTAGGGTTGAGTTTTAATAAATGACGTCACAGGCCTCCGCCGCATTCCTCGCGATTTATATTTAACTGCTTGATGGTGAGATGTTGTTTATTGTCGCTGATATTGCGCTCGCGGGGCCGACCCCTTTGCTGCTTACAAATTTAAGTTTATTGTATGATTTTATTAAAAAAATAGTACTCAAATTTTCAATTGTTTTCTTCGTGTTCTTTTACTCATATTTAAATTTAGAACAAAAAATATGTTGCCATATAGACCGTTTTTTTTATTACCAACATTGTACTAGAAAAATACAAATTAATCTAAATTTTTGTAAATTTTCGTACAAAATGTGCTTTTTGTGTTTTTTCTGTAGTTATTTGATGATATGATTTATAATTATTTTATCACCAGTTGTGCTTTACCCAATACTAGTTAAGTTCAGCAAAAGAAATTTGAAAGCATAAGGTAATTTCTAAAATCTAGATTCGCCTTGTAGTTTTGTTATGTAAATTTGAAGGTGACGTCTTAGGACGAGTCCCGGAGTCCCGGACATCCGACTCTTGTCGGTCGCCTTGCTATTTGAATATCAGTGGCCTTCGGACACGGTCGGATATTACATTTGCTAACGGTTAGCTAACCTATTTGTACCCGTCGCTGGTAGACGATCATTATCCGTGTCCGACGGGTCTCCGGGGAGGCCCTCAGGAATTCGTGTCCCTACACTTTCTACTATTGATTCCGATCATGTTCCCTTTACTGTAGGGCCGATAATGAATGTTATTAGAAAACGAAGGGTTTCGTCTATTTTTATATGTACAGATGTGATGACTAAATTAGATTTTGCACTGTAAAATACGTGTTGGAATTCTTAGTAAAGAAATTTGTTAGAGTTTTAAAAATTGTTCATAGGCGATCAAATGTAATTTGTATTATTTTGTTGCAACTTTGCTACATCAGTTGAACGTTGTTTTGTATACAAAACGTGAAAATTAACTGGAGGTATTAAGAAAACAATATACACATTGTATCAATAAATAGTTTTAGTTAACTATTACCTGAGCATCCTGGATTCGGGCGACAGAGGACCGATCGTCGTGGCCATCTTTGGGGGAGGCCTACGCTCAGCAGTGGGCGACTTGTGGCTGTTATGATGATGATGATTACCAGTTATTGATTATTTAATGAGATGTTATCTACTCACTAAAAGATAAAAATACTAATTATTTTATTAATACAATGCATGTTCAGTATTAAAGCACTGTTCGTAAACGTTGTACATTGAAAACGGAAACGGCGCAATGTATGTTTACCCCATTCGCCGCGTGCCTTTGTGGAAGGGTGCAGGGCCGAGTAACGAGGGCTTACCCACTTGTGTGCCCCCACACGGCCGTACACGCTTTATTATTTACGACCTCTTCCCTTTCCGCATGTTTTCAAGTTAAGATTTTACTGCGTTTCTATTCATGAGATAAATCCATTGCGAATCTCTGTCGGGGTCTCCGCTGATGTTGCGCGGCTGTGGGTGCACGTTTATGGTTGCATGTTTAATACGTAATGACTGTAATTGTAGATTTAGACATGTTATTCTTATGTTTACACTGCATTATAACTAATGTAGTAAAAAGAAAATAATGGCTAGCAACTACAAATCTAATCTTAGACAGTCAAATGTTTAGTGCAAAGAAACAAAAGTTCAATATGATAATATCATGTAAATATTCTATAAGAATGCCTAATATACCTATGGTTGGTTACATACAAGCATAAACAATTGTAATGATTATAAAATCCTGATTATAAATCCTTCAGAAGAGAGCATACATTTCCCTTAACACTATCGTTGCGGCACCAATTTTTGCGTACTTTCCGGTACGAGGTTTTATCGACCCGCTCCGTGACTGGACGTTAGTGCGACACGCGGTCCATTAAACCCCACCTCCTTTAACAAAGTTATGCCTTTCGCACCACAGAGAAGTACATGTTTTTCCTTGCGGCATCTCAGGAAAGTTGCACTAGGGATGATTTAAGTCTCGTTTCGCAGCGAACATGTTAAAGGCAGGCAACGTATTTGCGATTCTTCTGGTTGTACTGATGTCCATGGGCGTCGGAAATCAAATCATTTTGAGCGATCCGCGGCTCGTTTGCCCTCTTATCTTATATAAAAAAAAGAATTATGTGTGTGAATAATTGCTAAAAGTTTATTGCATAATTGTTTAGTACAATAAAACAAACGACGGTCAAAGAAAATTATAATCAGTTTTTTTTTTTGATATTGGTTTTTGTTTGCAGTAATCAATCATTGCTTTTGCTCAGATGCTAGCTGCTTCTTCGACGTCAGAAATAGTTTTTTGTTATAATTATTTTAACTTTTAAGTTTTGTTTTATGTTCGGCTATTATTGAAAATAACCCTGTACATCCATTGAAGATAGGAATCAAAGAGAACACGGTGAAAGGCAGTAAAAGACATGTTGGGGCATCACCCCTTCAGGAATTAAGTTTAACATCCCGTTCGACATATCGCGTTACGCAAACATCCATCGGCCTATTTGTCGTGAGCCCCGCCTTGGGGTTCAGAAACACTACTTCTAAATATTAGCAATGCGTCGAAAGAATAATTTGGTATGTTTTTCTTGAAGGCGCTTTTCTAAATTTTATGGGACGTTACGATAAACAGATTTATCGTCATTTATCTTATTCCTTCAAGTTAGATACGAGTAATAAATATGTACAAACTCGTTTGTTGCTTATAAATTTATATCTGCATTACATAAAACAAAGGATTTATTGGTACAGTTCTGAAATTAAATTAAACGATTCTAATATCGATCGGGGAGTTAATTCCGAGTAATATTTATTTATATAATTTATTTATTTAAAAGATACACAAAATAATACATACATAAATGAAAAGTGCCTCTAATTCCATTACGGGTTTGTCGAGGCACTTTGGTACCATGCTAACAAATTATAGTAAGGAAGTTAAGATACATTTTTTTAACTTAGTAAGTAAATCAATTTTATAATACATGAAAACACCGTTTCTATAGAATAACGGTGTAAATGATGACTACAGTACTTTTCAAATACGGTGTAAGCGTCATCCCTACTCGTAGTAATATGAGTTTGGAAATGAGAGGTAAATAACAAGCGCCGTCGCCCGGCGCCGCTCGCGGCACGGCTGGTTAACCCGCGCCTCCGCATACTCCGCGCTCTCTTTGATCTCTGACACAATCTGATACGGAATACCTAATGATACAGATGTGTTATTTATTGCTACATTTAATACTATTTCTCATATATTTGAATGATTGTATCATTGACGTAATGAAGTTTTCACAATACATGTCTATAAAGAGTTTACAAAAATTACTGGGGAAATATAAGATTAACAGATGATGAACAGAACACGAGCCTTTGCTGGAATGCCCACCATTACCACTACTAGAAAAAAAAAGAATTTTCTGTTTCCGGCAATATAAAGATCAAATTAAAAAAAAGGTTGACCACAGGTTAATCATCATCATCATCAGCTTAAAGACGCCCACTGTTGACCGTAGGACCCGTCAATCGATTGGTACGATTGCCCGTACCTGTTCCGCCCACATCATAAACTAAACGATGCGTAATAAATACCAATATTAAATATAGCTATTTTAAAATTGACATGTCATAATATCGTTGAATAAAGTAAATATTAGACGTTACGAACGCTTCTCACAGTAATACGAATATTTTACATTGTATTCGCTTGATCTGACACCCCGACTGCTGCCCTGGCAACTGATTGTGCGTGCTCTTTTGGTGCGGAAGTCGCTTTGATGCTGCCTTTTGGTTATCACTAAATCAAAGTGTTTCGTGTGAACGCACCGACCGAAAGTCGGTAAAAAACTCTGTATCGATTTTGTATAATATATTATTTTTTTAATCTTTTGTTTTTTTTAAAAGTATTTTTGTCCATAGGTTATGTCAATGTCATAGTTCCTTTATTTAAAAAAAAAACGAACTGGCATAATTGTTTCCCGCGTTTTATTGCGTCTGAAAAAAAATGATTTTTTTTTTGTTTTATTTTTCAGATAAAAATCTTCGAAATGGCAACACTAAATACAGTGTTTGCGTCGTTTGAGAATTACAAATATTACTACGAATTTAATACGAAACGACTAATTGAAATTATGTGACGGATGTTATGATCAGATACAAACTATTGTTACCCTCGACCGATGTTTTAGTGAAAATTTTCAAGTGATCTGAGTAACATTGGACGATGCATCTGTCGAGTGAAGTGAGTTCGACGACTAATGGACTCGGTCATGAAGCACCGTCTTCGAGTTACGGTGGTAGCGGTCTACCGAGTCAGCCGCTGACAGCCGAGCTGCTCGCCGAGAGAACCCTGGAAGGTCTGCTTGCAGACCATCCTGGGGAACTTGTTAAGACTGGCAGTCCACATGTTGTAAGTACTAACTAAACGTTTTTCATGGTTAACGATGACCAATTTTAGATTGATCTATTTTTACAGGTTACTTTATAATTACTCGAAAATATTTTACACACGTACTAAATTATTATAAGACATTGCAATTCACGACTTCTTAATAAATGAATTAGTGTTTTGTCTTCTGTATTTTGAGTTGGGATAATTTAAAAGTTAACATTTTCAGTTTAAAGCACACTTGACATTGCAATTTCAACTGAACAGTGGAAGAATAAAATTCAAATGTCATTCAAACTATACAATTCTCGGTTCCGAGGATATAATCCGATCGTTTAGTTAAACTGAAGAGGTATATCTTTTAGTAAAACATCTATTTATGTAGGTGTGTACAGTTCTACCACCGCACTGGCGTTCGAACAAGACGTTGCCCGTCGCGTTCAAAGTGGTGGCGCTCGGCGACGTGGGCGACGGCACGCTGGTCACCGTCCGCGCGGGTAATGATGAGAACTGTTCCGCCGAACTGCGAAACTGCACCGCCGTCATGAAGAACCAAGTCGCCAAGTTCAATGACCTGCGATTCGTTGGCAGGAGTGGCAGAGGTGAGTTGCTTTGATGCAATAACGTAATCACTGTACTCTAAAAGGTCAGTTGAACTTACAATTTAACTATCTGACGCGCCAGTAGCCTAATAGTTAACGATACGGACTATCTATCTAGCAGACCTGGTTTGAATATCACTATTTAACTGTTGTCTCGAACGGTTACAAAAAATATTAATAGATTAACAAAAATCTACTGTATTTTAAAATTATAAAAAACATATAGTTAAACGTTGGTTACCAACATAATAGATTGTTCGATTTTTTTAATTAATCCTTTTCTTAAATGTGTAAAGAATGTTAATTATTTTATTACATTTACAAGCACATCTGCTAGTTGAGTCTATAGTACCTGCATTTGAAATTCGAACCATACTTTTTTTCTTTTATGTCATGATAACGTTTCGGGTAATATGAATGACGATTTTGTTTAGCAGAAGTTGTGAGGTTTTAACAGATCAATTACCTCCATTGACTTAATATTCCAACAAAGAGGAGATCTGTTGAAATATTCAGCAGCAAAGGCGCCCGGTGCTTTGTTTTTTGAGTGCTTACCCTTGGGAGAGGGGGATTTTTTTATGAGTGGATGTCTGTATTTGAATTTTATTTTAGATATGTTTCATACGAAAATAGAATTAAATAAAACATATTGAAAAGATTACCTAATGTTATGTTTAGTTAGAACATATGCAAATTGCAATTAGGGGATGTTTAATTAATAACGAAGATGGAGGAAGATAGCTGAGTGGCTGTGATTTGGAATACAAAACTCATACTTAACCAGTACTTAGTATAAGTAATACATATCTAAAGGAGCGTCTAAAACCTTTCACCATATGTAGCCTACAGGTAGAGTTTTTCACCCAAGTTTGACAGCCAAGTTGATTTTCGAAATATCATTTATTATTGTAAATAAAACTGAGTAAATTTACACCAACAAAAATCCTCCGATGACCTCATTTTCGCCGCACCTTTTCTTTTTACGTCACAAGTTTATCTGCCTAAATCAATATGAACAGGACTAAAAAATAGGTCAATGAAGTTCGATAAAAAATGTCTGGCCACACGATCGTGCAAGAGGCGGTCAATTGCCTCGATTATGCGTTGGCGTCGCGACGTCTGCACTTTTAGTGATTCTGAGCTCCAGCGATGTAGCGGTCGATTGCACCAACACGAACTATACGTTTATAACGACCCGTGAACAAACAGCTTACCTCAAGTTAAGTGGTCATAAGACGCTTGACGTCTACTTCTTTTGTTTTATTATTTCTTACCAATACCGTTTAAAATAAGAAGTAATATATAAATAATATTACAGAAGAACATATTAAATTATATCTAAAAATCCATAAAGTAACTTAAATTCATAAAGTGTCATCAGCGAGGTGGTACCATGTTCAGAGGCGACCCGACAATCAAATGGTCAATGGCCCTACATGTGCCGACGACGAGGCGAAATCGCGGAAGACCACCGACCACTTTGCTGACGAAAATCCAAAGGGATATGAGAGTCCTAAATCTCGACAAGGAAGCCTCTAAAATCCTTGGTGTCTGGAGAATGTGGACAAGGAATGCCGACCTCAAATACGTCTCCTACATCTATATACATAAATCGTATAATTCGTTCTTTATAAAACCATTATAAGTTAGGCCTGTGCGACATATCTAATTAAAATGATTAGTAACTCCATAATTCATAATACTGTCGACATGTGATTCACATGGACCATTATATCTTGAACCGTCAACAGAATCAAACGTAGACTAGTCAGGACTTAAGTTGTACAGATCTGAATTTAAAATGAATTTGAAGTGGCGAACCATCGCTGGCGCAATTTATTCACTTACCAACGGCACTTGTAGCTCTTCGCAATTACGTCTCCACTTACCGACTAAAGTCTTGTAAGCGATACTCCGCTTTTAACCCCTTTACTTGAGATTAAAAGCCTAACTATTAGGTAAATTACTTGTAGGCTTATAGATGTGTTACTAGACAATTATTTTGATAGCTTTTATCAATTAAGTATCAATATTCTACGCGAGGTGAACATTTCTTATCGATAATGAGAAATTACAGAAACAAATGAATGTGAAATTTGAGAGTTATGGCTAAAATGTAGAAAAAAGATTACAGGAAAATTTGCGTCGTTATGAATTATGTTCGATTTTCGAAACGGCGACCGTTACTTTAAAAGTTGATAATGATGTTCTTACCAACTTATAAGTCAATTGATTTACGACAGTTAGATATGTATGTATAAATAATTAGGTATTTAAAGACAAAGTTACTTAATTCCTGTCGTATTGTCGTCTAAAATTAACGAAAGTTTGA